>RYFJ01002520.1:0-224269 GCA_003991445.1 Oryza meyeriana var. granulata | reverse complement strand
GAAGCTTTCCAAAAAGAATGAGAGTATCACTGCATACGAAGACAGTAAAACCTCCTTATCCAACCATACATACTTAAAGATAAAAGAGCAAGCTCATCAAAGTCATTGCCAGTAGATCAACCAAGCACAAGGTAAAAGGAAAATGGACACCTTCCAACACCTCTTTTCACTAAAGAATGCCAGCCACCATAAGCATAATTGAAGAGTTTTAGAGAAAACATTTTGATCCAACTTACCATACGGACCCCATGTGTTTCCATAACTGCACAAAAGCTTCATTATAGCTTAACTTTCAAAATCTAATTGAGATAATAATCTCCTTTTGATGCGACACTAAAATAACTCCAAAAGACCAGAGCAGAGAGCAGAGCTTGATGGTCCATTTTTTATGACCCATACTGTTTCCCATGAATTAATTCTCTTATCATTCTTGAAGATGGTCAGCAAACAACTCAAAGTTTCAAACTGACACTCAAAAGAAATGGGCAAAAAATGTCATTCAGGGTTTACCTTTAGAACCAAAGTTATAGAGGAAGAATTGTGTTTAGGACACCTTTAGACTTGTACCGTTATTGCAATCTCCCATGCACACTAACGTATGGACAGTGGTCTCAAAATAAAACTAAATAAAATATGTAATCACACATCTCAAAGTAGACTCTGACGTCACATAACAAATTATATATGATACAAACTCAAGCGCCGAACTTAAACAAAGGAGAACTCAACAACATAGCCCCGTCCACCAGTCTATCCCGAGATATGCCCATCTAAACCACACGATGGTTACCAAAGCTAATATCTCAGAGGACTCGATTCTACATGCTATAAGCAAATATCATCATTTGTTTCTAGTCATATGTGCCGGCTATCTCTAAGGAAATGAACTAGTCTTAACTTTCATTCCAACAATAATAATCAATAGGGTAAACAATTAAAATAAACTAAATGTTACAACCTAAAGTAGTTTACATACTGACCGTCCAAATATTACGGTTCAGCGAAGCTTTCTACCCATACCTACAAGCAAACCGACTAGGGTTGGCCCCTAATACGAAACCACTGTCTAAAGAAGCAATGATCTCACAGCACTCATCTATTCAACTCACATCTGCAAAAAAAAGTCTAAACAACAACAATAACAAAGCAAGATCAACATTATCAATTAATTACTGCAAGGCAAACCTTAACATACTACATGCAAGCTTATCAAAGAGGGCTATGTAGTTTATTCAGCATAAAGCAATTTAGTTCCACCAATTATTTGCAACGTTTAGAAAACATTTAAAATAAGTACATGAAGTAAAAATAGCTAGGTCACAATTAATTCAAAATATCAGCTTGCTTCTCACCATGAAGCAAGCCATCATTTTCACTTCCATCACCTCATAGCATCATAAATCATGTCATAAATCACCCATACCATGCCCCAAGTTCACAAACACAATTATAAAGCATAAATCTATACCCATGACATTCACTATGCTGCTCATGACTGCGAGCACGGCTAATCGATTAGTTTTGACTCTGCAGAGTTTGTATAACTTTACCCACATGATGTGAATTCTCTAGTTTGTCTTGTGTTGGCCAAAGCACTACCACACTCTGCATGTTGAGTGCGGTCTAGAGGTCACAATATAGCTGTTACATTATCTATTTGCCTAACCTTGCATGAGCACGATGCGTGGAAATCCACACTGAGGGGCTACCTTGATGCCGCTAGTTGGTGGGCCCAAGCCTTAAACCTAATGCTGTGGCGGCAATCCACCTGGTTCCCCACGAGGCACTACATCGTTGTATTGGACAGGCTTAGACGCCCATGCCGTGAGGTAGAACAGTTAGTCTCCCCCTCACGGAACGCACACACGGGACGAATTTGGTCCCAACACATAACAAACACACATGGGTAGCTCCTATACAAAACCATTGTGAAGACTGGTTCATACTACAACGGCCTCTCGAATGCAAGGTTAGATATACATACAACTTAATAGGCTAAGTCCATCCCAAACTAACACATGTGGTTGTACAGTATACAATAGTTGATGACATGTAGTTCGGTCCTTAATCGACTCAGGCGAACACTCTCCCTATCGGTGTGCAACTACTCCATATGCACATCAATTACCGCCGAAGTCTAAAAACATGTTTCTCTTCATTTCGGTTTGCAAATACCCAAAGGCTTCACCTCTATCTAGAAGTTGTAAAATGCCATTTTAACATGTATAAAGTGACCATATTTTTTATTAGCAATTTTCTAAGCATGGCTAAGCATATGAAAGCATAATAAGCAAGTATAAGCTCATTTGAGCACAAGTGAAGTACTCTAAACCATTCTAAGCCAACAATCAACAAGGAATACAAGTTTGAAGGGTAGATATGCAGCAAATAGGTTATAACTACCAATTCCTACATTTTAAATATTGATAGTTGCAATTACGCATGAATATTTAGAAATAACCCATTTCATTCCCCAAAACATAGCATTCAATTTGTTCAAAGGAAGAGGGGATAATACTTGCCTTACTCTTAGATACCTTGGGCATCTATCTCACTCTTTCACCAATTGCGAAATCGTTTTCTAGAAAGAAATTAACGTACGATCGAATAAATAGTAAATAACACGAAAAATTCAAAATGCTCTAATATGCATGAGGTTCATGCAGTGGTTGGGTACTGACCTAATGTGAATGTAGGTAAAAGAATTTCCATTTTATCACTTTTTATTTGGGAGTTATGGATTTTACAAGTTCTTTGGTTGAAATACGGTATTTATACCCTATATAGATTTTGGGGATAGTTTAGGAGGCAATTTTGTCAAATTCTTATTTTTAGCATTAAAAGTACTATTTTAAAATGAGTGTGGTTAAAGAGATCCTAATTTAGCCTTTGGTATTTGGAAGATATTGTTTTTAGAGCTTTTATACGTGAATACGTCTAACTACGAAATAATATTAAATATCTAATTTACTCTAATGTGTGTGGAACTTATACTGTGGTTTGGTACTGGTCTTAGATGAATTATGATGAAGAAATTTCTATTTTATTTACTTCTATTTAGGAGATTTGAATTTTGTAGGTTCTAGGCATGTATACGATACCTATATGTGTATTTCAACATACATGTGTTTTGGGATTAAGTTCTGTTAATTTTAACCCTACAGGATTAAAGAGAAACTTTTTGTGATTCTACTGTTATTTGGTTTACCTCCTTTAGTGCTAGGATTAATTTCCTATGATTTGTAGAAGTTTTTGCATCTTTATATCCTATATAAAATATTTATCTATTGCACAAAATATAAAGGTGTCTTATGTACTGATTTCAGTTAATCCTCAGTTTTTAGAATTAAAATCAAAACATTATGAAGCTAGCAAAATTAGATTAATCTCTTTTGGAGCTAATATGAATTACCTATGAATTTTAGAAGTCATTAGATATATTTCTATACACTAATTAATGTATTTATTTATTACCTAATCTATAAAGGTGTTTTCTATACAATTTTTTTTATCAAATTTTCAGTTTACAGAAATAAAATGTAAAGTTTTTTGACTTTAATATATCTTGATCTACCAAAATTGAATATAAGATGAAATATATTTTAATTTCATAAAGGTGTATATGGACTTTTTACTATTATATTATTTTTGATGCATATTAAGTACTAGATTTTCTAGATTTTAGGCTATAGGAATAAAATGCATAATTTTGTGATTCCAAAAAAATTTTATTCATTTAATTTGGAGTTAATATGAATTTTCTATGGATTTTGCAAGTTTATACAAATTCTTAGTTCAACAGTAAAGGTTTTAGGAATTTTTATTTGTTTTTCCAAATTTTTACTCAGCTGGGTCCACGTGTCATAGAGAGCCAATATGGAAGAATGCCCCTGTAAGAACTAGGAATCAACCCGCAGTCCTCCACATGTGAGAAGTGGACTTCATTAAGAGTTCTCCAGTTTTTGACTAATTACATATAAGTCCTTGGGTCCAAATGTCAGTGAGTGAGGCATTTGCTAATTAATCTAACAATTTTTTAATTTGTTTCAATTGGGTCTTCCGTGCTCTAATGAAGTCGGGCCCACATGGTGGTGAGACAGGGGCTGGGCAGAGCTTGGCGAGCAGAGGCGCGCGCGGCCAGTGACCTTCGCGGCGGTGAACGGTGGCGCGACTCGGATCGCGGCTAACAGGGAAAATAGAGAGCACTTTGAGGTGAAGCCATGGGTGGTGACGCAACGTCCGGAGGTGGCCGGAATCGCGCCGGCGGCAGCTCGAAGTGGCGGTGGCATTCGGGGTGAAGTGGTAAATGGCTCTATGGTTCGATTTGTACTGAGTTAACACATGTATTCACTTCCTTAGGGTTCCAGGAGGCTCACCGAGCAGCATGCTGAGGCTGGGGAGCTCCGGTGGGGCGGTGGTGACGGAGAAACAGTGCGGTGGCAGTAGATTGCTCCAGCGCGGTGATGGCGGCTCGATTCGGCTAGTGATTGGCAAAACCTGGACATGCATGAGAGTGAGAACTTCATAGGGATGGCGTGGGAGCGAGGAATTGCTTCGGGGCTCACTGGAGAGGAGGAATTTCACGGCAGCGGCTCAGGACAGCTTTAGGCCGGAGTTGAGGAAGAAGACTCCTGATCTCCGAGCTCTGAGCACCATTGATGGGGGTTCTTGTTGCATTTGAAAGAGGAGGTTGAGGCGACGATGATGGCATGTGGGCTCGGCCTAGGATGGTCTACGGTGGTTGGAACATTGGCGATGTCACGGTAGCGGCACCATGGCTGCGCTCGAGAGCGGCGGTGGTGAGGCGGCGTTCCGAGCGATCCGCTACACAAAATGGCTCGGGGTTAGAAAAAATAGGGACAGCATTAGAAGGGGAGTATGGAACAAGGATGAGTTGATAAGGGCGTCGAGCCGTCGACGATTGGGGCGGCCTTCCTGGTGGCCGACGGAGAGAACTAGGCGGGGGAGGGGCTGGGAGGCTTGGTTTTTCTATTCCAATGGTTAGAACACGCAGAGGGAGGCCAGGTGACGATGTTAAGGAAGAAAGATGAGGTCGACAGCGGTGTTGACACGTCCATGGTGAAGTGGCGGTGTCCTGGTTGTTGGAGAAATTAATATTACAGTGTTGAATAAAATTGATTCACTGAGTTTATCCCCTTAGAAGTTCAATCATCTATGCGGAAATTTAATTCTAATCACTGACCTGCTTGTGAAGCCATCTCGATTTGATTTCTTCTCTGTTTCCTTTTTTTTCTTCTTCTGTTGCTCCCCTGTGCCGATGTGTGCCAACGCCGGCTTGATCAATCTTGGTCGTCGGTGTTGAGATGTAGAAGGACCTCACGAACCCCTTCTAGTGCGTTTGTGGATCGGGCACAGTAGTTAGGGTTTTAGTCGGAGACAGAGCGAACGGCGTCCCGTTCTTCTCCAATTTCCCTTTTATATGTGCACTAGTGGGGCTCGGGGGTTTCCTTCGGTTTAGGAGATTCGGTTGAATCCACCGATCACGAATTCTATTTCTTATCTTATCTCTAAGCCGATAAAACAACCAACATTCTCCCCTTGATTTAGAGGCTTAATTAATTTCTAAGTCTATTAAGTAAAACAGCTCCACAAGGCAATGTGTCATAACAACTTTAAACGTCATTAAGACTACAAGACCTATAGTTCACTAAAATACTTAAATAAACTCACATCTTAACTTAGCGGGTGTTGATTGAAAAATAATCCCCTATTTCCAGGATCTTAGTCAAAGGCAATCACTTAATCCCATGCCGGCTACATGTTCTTTAAATAAGTTGGGAGGTAAGTCTTTGGTTAGCGGATCCGCAAGCATAAATTTAGTATTTATGTACTCAATCTTAATTGTTTGATCCTGGACTCTATCTTTCACAACATGATATTTAATGTCAATGTGTTTGGCAGCTTCATTTGACTTGTTGTTACTCGTATAGAATACTGCAGCTTCATTATCGCAGTATATAACAAGTGGTCTCTCAATGCTGTCAACCACTTTTAATCTTGGGATGCAATTCTTAAGCCATACGGCCTGCCCCGTCGCATGGTAACATGCTACAAATTCCGCTTGCATTGTCGACGATGCAGTAAGCGTTTGTTTAGAGCTTTTCCATGAAATAGCTCCTCCTGCAAGGGTGAAAATATATCCTGAAGTGGATTTCTTTGTATCTACGCACCCTGCAAAATCAGCGTCTGAATAGCCTAGGACTTCAAGCTTATCAGACTTTCTGTATGTAAGCATGTAATGTTTAGTTCCTTGTAAATAACGCAGAACTTTCTTTACTGCCTTCCAGTGGTCCATTCCTGGTTTAGACAGAAATCTGCCAAGCATCCTTGTGACGAATGCTAAGTCTGGTCGCGTACAGACTTGTGCATACATCAAGCTTCCGACAGCTGAAGCATAAGGTACCTTGTCCATTTCTTTAGATTCTAACTCACTTCTTGGACTTTGGAATAATCCGAATTTATCGCCCTTCATTATTGGAGCAGGTGAAGAGGCGCATTTACTCATATTATATCTTTCTAAGATTCTTGAGATGTAAGCTTTCTGAGATAGTCCTAGCACTCCTTTGGACCTGTCTCGGTGAATCTCAATGCCCAAAACATAAGACGCTTCACCAAGATCTTTCATATCAAATTTTGATGACAAAAATTCTTTCGTTTCTCGCAGCAGGTTCTTATCGCTGCTTGCTAACAAAATGTCATCAACATAGAGTACTAGGATGATGAATTTACCACCTTTATATTTAACATAAATACAGTTGTCCACCTCATTCTCCTTAAATCTGAACTGTCTGATGATTTGATCGAATTTAAGGTTCCATTGCCTGGACGCTTGTTTAAGTCCATAGATGGATTTATTAAGCTTGCATGCTAAATGGCATTTTCCTTCCATAACAAAACCTTCCGGTTGTGTCATGTAAACATTCTCTTTTAGGTCACCATTTAGAAATGCAGTCTTTACATCCATCTGATGGAGTTCTAAGTCAAAGTGAGCCACTAGCGTCATGACAATTCTGAATGAGTCTTTCTTAGAGACAGGAGAAAAAGTTTCATTATAGTCAATTCCTTATCTCTGTGAAAAACCCTTGGCAACTAGCCTTGCTTTGAATCGTTCGATGTTCCCTCTAGAGTCAAGCTTAGTTTTGTAGACCCACTTACAGCCTACTGTTTTGACTCCTTTAGGAACTTCTACTAAATCCCATACTTTATTATGGCTCATTGATTTTAGTTCATCTTCCATAGCCTGAAGCCACTTAGATGAATCCTTGCTGTTTATTGCTTCTTTAAATGAGGTGGGATCATCTACCTTCCCCATATCTTCTTCATTCATGTATACTTCATAATAATCAGGGATGGCAGATCTCCTCACCCGCTGTGACCTTCTTAATTCTTGAGTTTCATTGTTTGTCACTTGAGGTTGAGGATCTTCATGTGGAGGTTCTTCTTCATTATGTGTCATTTCAATCTGTTGAGGCTCATCATCATTATTACTCTCAATACTTTCCTCAACAGAAGGTGTAGCCCCAGACGGTCCAGAATTACCCGTTGGCGGTGCTACATCGCGTGGCACATTAGAAACTATGGGGATGTTCTGAATAATTGGAATATCAGTCTCTCGGATTTCCGGAGTTTGAATATTAGCCCGAATTTCCTCAAGATTATTTCCCTTTTCTGTGAGCTCCCCCATTTATTTGTCCTCAAGAAAGACAGCATGTCTAGTCTCCACAAATTTAGTAACCCGATCTGGGCAATAAAATCGGTATCCTTTGGATCTCTCGGGATAACCGATAAAATGATAGCTCACAGTCTTAGGATCTAATTTCTTTAATTGTGGATTAAATATTTTGGCTTCCGCACGACAGCCCCACACACGTAAATAATTGAGTGTTGGTTTTCTTCCGGTCCATAATTCATAAGGGGTCTTAGGCACTGATTTACTAGGCACTCTGTTGATTATGTGTGCAGCTGTTTTAAGTGCTTCAATCCACAACTTAGGTGACAGAGTAGAGTGATTCAGCATACTACGCACCATATCCATGAGTGTGCGGTTGCGTCGTTCTGCTACTCCGTTCTGCTGAGGTTCTCCAGGCATGGAATATTGGGCAATAATCCCATGTTGCTGGAGATACAAGGCAAATGGACCAGGAATTTGCCCAAATGGAGCGTGTTTCCTATAGTATTCACCACCACGGTCCGATCTCATAACTTTAATTTTAACATTATGCTGATTCTCCACTTCAGCTTTAAATATCTTAAATTTCTCAAGAGATTCGGAACGGTCGCTTATGGGGTAAATGTAACCATAACGGGAATAATCATCTGTGAATGTTATAAATGAATCAAATCCATCCACAGATGTCACCGGGAACGGTCCACAAATATCAGTGTGAATTATTTCTAGTGGACTTGAGCTCCTAGTGGCTCCTTTCTTTATTGTTTTAGTAAACTTTCCCTTAATGCAATCTATGCTATGATCCGCGTCAGAAAAGTCTAAGGGAAGGAGTATCTCTTCTTTTATGAGACGTTCAATTCTTCCCCTAGAAATATGGCCTAAGCGACAGTGCCATAATTTCAACGATGTCTCATTTATCACATTCATTACTTTATCATTGCAGGCATTATTAACATTCAGGACCATATCATCCAAAGAGAGCAAGAATAGCTTATCTCGCACGAAGGCGAAGCCAATCACTTTATTATCTAATTTAATGTAACATATTCTCTTTGAAAAATGACAGTCATAACCAGTTTCTGTCAACACTCGAACAGAAATAAGGTTTCTCTTAATTGTGGGAGCAAATAAAACATTATTCAGAATTAAATTGTAGCCACTAGGGAGTCTAAGTGCTAGGTCTCCAACGGCCTTCACTTCGATCTCCGCTCCATTAGCTACTCTTAGGATTCGCTCCCCCTTTGCTACCGCCTGGACAGTAGTCAATCCCTGCAATGAGTTACAGACGTGCACAGTGGCACCTGAGTCAACCCACCAGGTATTAATGGAGAATTCAGAGTAAAATAACTCATTAACATTAGATATTTCATCAATCTCATTTATACCTTTCTTAGCTAGCCACTCTCGGAAGCGTGGACAATCCCTCTGCCAATGTCCATCTTTACTGCAAAACTTGCAATATGGACTTGCAGTGGTGGAGGCAGCTAAAGCTTGAGACTGAGGATGTGGCTTTGCTTGAGCAGTGTTACTCCCTCCAGACTTATGAGGCTGATATGGCTTTTTTCTGCCACTACCCGAGCTTTGGCCTTGATTTGTCTTCCTCTTGCCTTTAGTATGGATGAGGTTGAGCTGATCTTTAAGTTTCTGCTTATCAGCCTTTTGTCGCTCTTCCTCTTCCACTGAGTGGGAGATCAATTCTGCTACAGTTCACTTCTCTTTCTGAGTATTATAATTAATCTTGAAGGGACTATAGTCAGGACCAAGAGAGTTCAATATGAAATGCACTAAGAAACCTTCAGACAATTCCATGTCCATGGTCTTTAGTGTATGTGCCATATGAGTCATCTCAAGGATGTGCTTTCTTACACCACCTTTGCCATCATACTGGCTGGTGATCAGCTTACTTATTAAGGTACTGGCATGGCTCTTAGATGAAGTCTTAAAATTCTCCTCAATGTTTGCCAAGTACGTCTTAACATCGTTTGAGTTCGTAATCCCTCCAATAATTCCTGGAGCGATAGTACTCTTGATGTACATAAGAGACATTCTGTTGGACTTTTCCCAAGAGGCTACTTTTTCTTCGTAACTCCACTTGGTATTATCATAAACTTCTTGACTCATTTCGTCAGTGTCCATGGGCTCCTCAGGGGAGTCCTCTCTTAGTGCTAAGTCATAGTCCAACATGCCAAGATTCAATAGCACATCGTTCTTCCACTCAGCGAAATTTGTTCCATCAAGGGGTGTAACAATTTTAAGTTGCCCCAATGCTGAAAATAACCAATGGAAAAAATATTAGTAAAATATTGCATATGATTAATTTGTGTTGGCTCAATTAATCACATGCGATGATAGGCTTCTTTTCTAAATTTAATCACCGTTGGGCAGAAAAAATTTAGAAAATATATGAAGTGACGAAAATAATCCTTAATTACATCACCGTTGGGCAGAAATAATTAAGGAAATATATTATTAATTTATTTGACATGAAAAATAATTAACGATGGTCAAAAATAATTTCACATCATAAATACTTTCCAGCAAAACTTCCCGTTGGTTCCATTTAGCTAGAAATAATTTTCTGAGTCATCAAAATAATTTTCCATAATTTTTCAGCATTTTTAATGGCCAAGAAAGCATATAAATGAATTTCTGAAAATAATAAATGAATTAAAACAGTGGGAATTGATTTAATTTCAATTTGGCTCAGCAAGGGGCCCGGGCGCGGGCGCGGGCGCGAGGGGCGGGGCCCGGGCGCGGGTGCGAGCCAGTGTCGGCCATTCCGTTCGATCCGGATCGAACGGCTACGGTCATCCCTGCGTCTAATTTTGTTAGCGCCGTCCGATCTCAATCCGACGGCTGAAGTTAATTTTACCGGATTGAAAACATCGGCGGTGACAGCCAAAACCCTAACCCTAGCTCCTCTCCCCGGCCGATCCCCTTTTCTTCTCGTCTTCTTCCCGACGCGCTCGACGGGCAAGCGGCGGCCGGTGATGGCGACGGCGATGGCGACGACGCGCTGAGGGAAGCGCGGCGACGACGGCCAATGCCCCGTCTTCCTCTTCCCCTCCCGCCCTAGTTCTCCTCCGTGCGCAACAGCAACACCGAGGCGAGCCTGGTCTCGCGCGGTCCGAGCGACGGCGCGAGACGTCTGGGGCGGCGGGGTGGCTTAGCGGCGGCGCGCCGATGGCGGCGGTCGTCCGGCGGTGAGGCGGGGAGGGAGTTCCCGAGGCACGCACGCGGCGGCAACGGCGGCTACCCGACGGCGACGCCCGGATGCGAGCACATCGGCAGCGAAGACGACGAACCGGTAAGATAATCCCGATTTCATTGTAATTCGCGTTGATTTGGGTCTTATTCGAATTAGGGTTCTTCGGATTTGGGGATTTTTGGGAATTTAGGGTTTTCTGGCTTAGGATTTGGGATTTAGGATTTTGCCAAGTTAATTGATGATGACTTCACTAAGGGATGAAGATTTTGGGATTAAATTCTAAGGGGCTTGGCTCTGATACCACAATGTTGGAGAAATTAATATTACAGTGTTGAATAAAATTGATTCACTGAGTTTATCCCCTTAGAAGTTCAATCACCTATGCGGAAATTTAATTCTAATCACTAACCTGCTTGTGAAGCCATCTCGATTTGATTTCTTCTCTGTTTCCTTTTTTTTCTTCTTCTGTTGCTCCCCTGTGCCGATGTGTGCCAACGCCGGCTTGATCAATCTTGGTCGCCGGTGTTGAGATGTAGAAGGACCTTACGAACCCCTTCTAGTGCGTTTGTGGATCGGGCACAGTAGTTAGGGTTTTAGTCGGAGACAGAGCGAACGGCGTCCCGTTCTTCTCCAATTTCCCTTTTATATGTGCACTAGTGGGGCTCGGGGGTTTCCTTCGGTTTAGGAGATTCGGTTGAATCCATCGATCACGGATTCTATTTCTTATCTTATCTCTAAGCCGATAAAACAACCAACACTGGTGTGTCCCTTTGCATGCAAACAACTCCTAGCTATGTTTTGTTGGTGGCTAAGGCTGGCAGGTGGGCCTTAGGGTCTATGGGTCCCATTGGTCAGTGCAAGAATGAAAGAAACTATCTAGAAACTAAGTCTAAGATATGTGGGCTTGAGCTGTCTTGGGATCTCGGTTTTTCCATCTTACACAGAGTTTAGGGGGAACGACTGAACTGTTCTGCGTGAGGGGATGACTAAACTGTTCCTCCTCACGTATAACGATGAGTGCCACGTGGGGGAATGATTGTACTGTCCGCCTTCGGTGTTAGGGTGGTAAAAACCCCCCAACCTAACGACATTAAGTACCCAGACTTAGTGTGGGCTCCCACTCATTGTGCTCATGCAAGGATTAGGCAGTAAACAATGTAAATACTTCATTGTGACCTTTAGACCGCATTCAATGTGCAGAATGTGGTGGTACCGGCGTGTACCGGATAAACTAGAGTGCTCATATCATGTGGGTAAAGTTATACAAACTTTGCAAAGTCAAAAGTAATCGATTAGCCATGCTCACGGTCACGAGCGACATAGTGAATTGCCAGTAGTATAGTTTTCTCCTTTCCAAACGTGCCTTGTGAAAATGGGATGTGGAATGGTTTACTTATGATATACATGAACTTATGATGATGGATTTATGGAGGGCAGCAAGGGAAATATGATGATATGTTGATTACAATTACTATGATTTACATTATGTATATGTTTTAAATGCTTTATAAACTACTGTTGCAAAACCTTGTGAACTAAAACTTGCTTTATGATTAAAATGAGACTAGAAATAGCCCTCCTTGTCCTAGAGCTTGCACGTATAGTAGGTTTCGCTTTGCCAGTACCTTAAGTGTTTAATGTGCTGAGTCTTGCTTCGTTTTGTATATGTTGTTTTTAGATGTTGATGCAGGTGTTGTAGCACTTAGTGATGAGTGCTATGCGGGAATCATCGATCTTTAGGATGGTTCTAACTAGGGGTCTACCCTAGTTGGTTTGCCTGTGTGGTTGGATAGACACGCAATCCGCTGAGTCCTATTTGGCCTATCGGCCTATGTAATAATTTAGTTGTAATTTAGTTTATCTATTCGCATTCCCTATACTTGATGATGTCAAATGCTTTGATGAAAGTGCGAGGCTTGTCACTTTTCCTAGGGACTAGCTAAGCATTAGTATGGGCTTGGATCAATTGAAATATTTGCTTAGTAGCCGTTTGGGTTCGAGTCCTCTGTGGCATGTAGTCGCTTGGTCACCACCATCGAGTGGTTGACGGGCATACCTCGGGGAGGACTGGCATGGCTATTTTGTCGAGTATCTCCTTTGTTCCTTGTCCACAGTTGCAACTATTATATTGAAAGGTGTCAACCGCGGTCGTGGACACAATAAGGAATGAGTGGCTATTTATGCGTGTATGGATCCCACTCATACCAATAGCTTGTGATGGTCGTGTTGGACACTGGACAGTATAATAGTTGTGGTGCCCCACTGAAAAATTAAGGTTTTTGTTTGGTTAGGGTGTTAAGTAGGCAATTTATTCTAATTATTTTCTTTTTTCCCTTTCTTTTGGATTAGAGTTGATCAATCTCTAGAAGGTTTCATGGCATGGCTATTTTTCTGTAGCATGTACGGAGAACCTAGTTTGCATTTTTCTTAGTTTCATTCCAAAATTCAAAATGGTTTATTCCTAGAAATTCAAACAAAAAAGGGCTTATTCAAAATAGTTTGAATTTATTCAGTGGCTAAATTGTTGAATTAAATTCTAAAAAATTTATATTTATTCATGATAAATAAACTAGTTTTTGAATAAAATATGTCCCATAAATACTTCTATTTAATTTGATGACCATTTGAAAAATGTATTCTTTTGCCAATTAGGGTTTCTAAATAAACCCCAGGTTTGACCGATTTGACTGATTTGTCTGTGGTGCTATTTCAAGTGATATAATCAAACCAAAATTATGGTGGGCTAAGGGTGTTGTACAGTATCTTAGATAATTTTCCATGATTTTATGTTGAACCAATTATTTTTAGGATTTTATTTAGCCTTTGAAATGCATATGCAACCTAATTCTTAAAATGCATTGAAGATCCAAAACACACCAAAATAATTCAAGAAACACAAGAGCAATCATGAATTACACCCTACCTCATGTTTGTGACCTATAAGGCTTGTTCTTCTTTTGTTATAGAGAGAATGGATTTTAAAAAGGGTTAGTTTATTTTATTTGGAGCCAAATGGGTTTCATTGTGAATTACCAACTTGACCAATGTGATTAAAATGTTTTGCTTTGGAATTAAAGGGGCCATGACCCATGTCAAGTGTTTGGAACAAGTTCTTATATTTTTATCGTTTGGTGGTTTGTCGTCATAGAGTCGAGAAGAGACACCTAGACTGAGTTAGTGTTATGAGTTTTAGAATATCGATAAGATTGATCTTGCAAATTTTATTCAAGTTGTAAATCTTGTTGTATGGTGAGGCTTGTTGGGGTTTCTTAATATTAGATCATGTTTTAGCAATGTCTAGGCAAAAGACTATATACATGTATTTTCCCTATATGTATAGAATTCAACCAATGGTGTTAATCTCCTAATTATTGTCGTTGGTGAAATCTACCGGTCTTGAAATTTAGAGTTTTCATTTCAGTTTGTGTTTAAGTATTGAAATTTAGTTAAAGCTCAATTTAACTTATTTCATGTAGCCTTTAAGGGGCACTTGGTAGGGATTCTCAGACGTTTTTATTTAGGAAGCGAAGAGTTTTTAATTTACCCTGCCCGAGTTAGCAGTAGCTAATTTATCCTTTTGTTTTGACTTCAGGCAGATAAACCCTAATATTTTACTCTCAAAAGCTTTTTAATAATTTGTTGCCGTTGAATTTTGAAATTCGAAATTCGGGTATATTGCAAATTGATACTCTGCAAGCCCACAACTTCGGCATGGACGTGAGCAGCTAACCGGGAGAAGTCCTAAGCAAAGATGGGCCAACATTTTTTTGGATGAAAAGACCATTAAAACTATCTGGTTCTGGAGCTCTATCCACAGGAATGTGTGTCACCATGTCATCTATATCTTGAGTGGAAAAATGATCCACTAAACAATCCAAATTAACTGTTCTGGGAAAGAAATTTGCAAGATTAAAAGACATTGTTGGGCATGTTGTTACCCCCATACGGTTCTTAAAGGAAGTGTAAAAAAGATCAGCCTTTCCTTGATGAGACTTGACCGACACACCATTCATATCTATAACTTATGAAATAATATTGTGATGAAACCGCTCTATTGCCATCGCATGGAAAAGGTTAGTGTTTTCCTCTCCCAACTGCATCCATCTATTGGTACACCTCTTTTTCTATAATAAAACAACTTCAAGATATGCCTTTTGATAATTTATCTGCAATTCCATTCATGGAGGTTCAAAGAACTTAACTATTCAATGAGATCCAAGAAATCAAGAACCTTATTGCTACTCATAATCAGGGTAGGTAACTTTGAGATATTAGAGGACCATTGTCGCAATTGTTTCCAAAGAAGTTTCAACTTGAAAGAGAGGCACCTTGCAAGGTCAACAAAACCAGGATCAATCCTCCAAATGGCCGCCACTTGATCAAAAAACCCGTCAATATTTACCTAGAAATTCTCAAAACGGAAAATATTACTCTTGGGAATTGTGGATTCAATTTGACCACACAAGGTACATGATCGAAGTGACTCTAGGCAAAGGCAGAACAGTAGTGCTGGGATACTTAGTAGTCCAATCTACCGATGTGAAGAACCAATCTAGTTGTTCAAGAAGAGGGCTTTCCTACATATTACCCTAGGTGAAAATTCTGTCCTTAATAGGGATCTCCAACGAACCCAGAAAACTAATAATATCATTAACGATAAAGATATCATTCATGTCAGCCCTAGATTTATTTCTATTCTGCACAAACCTATAAAAATTGAAATCCCCAAGGAACAACCAAGTTGCATTCTGAACTATTTGGAAGTTCCTTAACCATTGCACAAATTTATCTCTTTCCTGACCTCGATATGGTCCATATACACATGTAAGGTACCAAGTATCATTATTATGAACTGAACTAAATCGTATAGAAATCGCATGGTCAGTGGAATCAACTAAAACACTAGAGCAAAATCTAGCAACTCAAGTGATCAAAATTCCCCAGATGACCCTCTAGAGGGCACAAACTAAAAATTATCAAAATGTTTAGGCACAACCTTCTTTAGGAAAACTTTATCAATGGGCTCTTTCTTGGTTTCTTGCAAACAACCAACCTGACAGGCACTATCCTGTATATTTTGTTTCAGAGCATCCCATTTGGTGTTAGCATTCATCCCCCTAATATTCCAACACAGCACATTCCTATTATGATGTTGATGAGATCCCATGAAGGAGTAAACACACATAAAACCTAGCAGAACAAGCACAACATGTCTGACCAAAAACCAAAGTAACTATTGTAGCAAAAGGGATCTGGATACAGGACCAGATCAGCATTGTCCAACCACAACTGAAAATTACTGTAAAGCATAACATAGTCCAGAATAACATTTCTACTGCCATATCTAAGAGTCATCCTCATGAGGCTTGGGAAGCTGCTTCTCCTTGGCACCCCCCAGCCATGCTTCAGCCACCTCCTCAGGAGAGAGACCACACAGCTCCACCCCCATCTTTTGTAATAAAGAAAAGGACCAATCATATGGAGAGGAGTCAGAAATAGAAAATAATCTCTGTCAAGCCCAAAATTGGACTCCTTAAGCACACTTTCAGAAGTTAGAATATTTACAATACCTGCCAACTCCTTTAACTTCTTGGCTGATTTACCCCTGGGTTTGCCAATACCCACTCTAGGATCTGGTTGCACACAATTAGCTGCGGAAGAGCGAAGTCTGCTACTCTGGCTCTTCTTTGGATAAAAAAAGGATGGTCTTGCCATCCATCTTCTTGATTGGGGCTTTGGGGGGAACCAAAGCCACTGGCGAGAAAGAACTTTTGGGAGAAGAGCACTGGTGGAGCAGTGCTCCCAGTGATCTCTTGCTGAAGCTGGGGTTGGCCTAGCTTCTAGGGACAACATGGTGCCATTGGGGAGAGAGACAGCTATCTTCCATCTGTGGAGGCAAAATAGCTAAAGGGATAGGCATCTCTAGGACAAGGTCATCCTCCATGATGTCATCCACATGGAACTTCTTTGAATGGACTAGTTGGAAGTCTCACCCATGTTAGATAGTTTAAAAACTGGCGGGAGGTGATCAAAAGGAGCTTTCCTCTTTGGGTATAAAAGCTGAGTAAAAGGAGCAGCTGGGTGAATAGGCAAAGGAGTAGCCTCCGCCTTCGCCTTATCAGCCAACTTCTGGAAAACCTCCCTCCTTAACCAAAGTTCCTAGATTTTTTCTTGTACCTCCATTGCTATGAAGTAAAAGGGGTCTCCATTGGGATGAAGTAAAAAGGGTCTCCTACTCATTGTGTTGGTGATCTGCATACATCACAACCTGCATGTTTTCAACAGATCCTGAGTGTGAGCTGAGACCAGAGTCACCCGTAGCCTGTTGGTTGTGGGGCTGTGGATAGTTTTCTGCCCGCTGATCCCACTGTCCCCATCCACCCTAATTCTGGTTCTGGTTATTGTCCTGTTCTTCCAAAAAAAAATGGTTCTAGTCCCCGCCTTGAGGTTCCGGCGGAGCAGGAGGTGGCGCCCCAAAAGGCGGCAGATCTTCATCTGCTGGTTGTGCATCCGCAAACTCATTATTGAGGACAAAACCCCAAAAGTCCAAGATTCTCCTTGACCACCCTGAAGCGGAATTTGCTTAATAACAATCCTTCGGGGAATGGAGTCAACATCATCAAAGGAAACTCTAACCATAACACGACCTGGAATAGAGTCCAACTCCTGCCAATAATCCAATCTGCCAAACAAGCTAACAACCCTGTTGATGTAACTAGAGGAACGAAAATCCAGAGGACATCCCAAGAACATAATCCAACCTTCCTATCAGCATGAGCAGCCCTCCAGGTGGAACCCCTATCATGATTGCACAATCTAACCACTTTTGCCCCATTATAATAAAATTCAAAAGTTGCAACAAGAGTATCTCTGATGAGGGTCGAACGCACAACAAAGAGACCCACTCTAGATGGATGAGAAGAGCAGTGTGTGAACATGATACCTAGTTCATTCTAGAGGTAGTTCCTGGTTTGCAATCTCTGCACATCCAACTCATTTTCTTGAACCATTGGTTCGATTTCCGACAGCATGTAAGCTTCATGTTGCTTTTGCAGTGGAGCAACAAACATGTCTGCACAAGCCAAACGAAGAGGGCTACCATCTTGGATGTGGTGCTCCGCCTCCAAGACATGGCCTGGATCAATGTCGATGTTGGCGATTGTCTTTGGGGAAGAAGAGATTAGATGGGTTGCTGGTTGCAGATTGGGGTTTTTGGGGGGAACGGCGCGTCTCTGACTCTCTTGCGGAAGCCGGCGATGACCACCTCATCCTTGATCTTGGGGATGGAGTTCCCCTTCTCGGAAAAGCGCTTGATGAAGTCACGGAGAGACTTGTTTTTTCTTTGGTGGCACTGGTACAAATCGTACTCGGAGGATGGCCTCTCGTAGGTTCCTTGGAAGTTGGCCACAAATCACTCGCGGAGTTCCCCCCAGGAGCCAACAAACCGCCTGGGAAGCCTCGTCAACCATATTCGTGCCGAGTCAGCCAGGGCGACTGGTAGATAGTTTGCCATGGCCTTGTGGTCACCTCTAGCAGCACGTATTGCCAAGGTATACACGGTCAGCCAGGATTCTAGGTTGGTTTTGCCGTCAGACTTGAAACCGGATGGTCAGTCAACTTGTTGTAATTCGTGAGTGAAGGCTGAAACTCCTTCATCTGGGTGGGGGCTTCGACTGCGACTGCGACGATGAAATCCCTCATGGTGGAGGACGAAGCGTTCGTGCTCGTCTTCAAGTCGGCGACGTTCATCTTCCTCGCATTCTCAGCGTCGGGCATTGATGTCGTGGCGGAGATCCTGTCGTAGTCGTGCCCGAGCGTCCTGGTTATCTCGGCACTCGTTGTGGCGGTACCATCATTGATCATCATTATGATGGCCGGGTGACGTGCGGTGGGACTCCGAGAGGTGTTGACCAGAGCCCGCTGCTCAGCGCCGTGCTGAGGTTGATGAAGTCGCAGCATCTGAAGCCATCTTGTTAGATGGGATGAGCGTATCTCTAGATTGCTGGCGTTGCTAGCATGCTGCTGTTGTTATCATGGCCTTGATCCTTGCGATAGTCGGGGTAGCTTGGTGGTCGGGCCCGAACTGCAAGGTGTCTAACAGCATGGCAGCAGCCATGACGTTCTAATGTGGGGTCACGAAGACGTCGTGGTTGCCCACTCGGGTTTGGAGGATCTCTTGTTGAGCAGTCCGCCCAACCTTGTGTAAGTTGTGGTTATGGGCGTCGCGCTCAGCTTGCAGGCGTCGTGCGTCTTCCTCCTGTTGCTCACACAGTCAGCGGGCTTCCTCCTTCTACTGGTCGCGTAGTCGGCGCGCGTCTTGCCTAGGGGTTGATCCCTTTGATGCCATGAACACTTCACGTGGTGGAGAGAAGCTTCCCGAACTGCTGTCCGACTGTGAGTCGGAATCGGAGTAGTTCAGGGGGGTGATGAAAACTCCAAGCTCCCTAGATCCGATCTCGAGCAGCTCTGGGCAGTATCCAAGTCGAATTCCGGGGGATTGGTTTTGCCGCATCGGATTGAGACTGAAGATATCCGAGGCGATGCCGAGTCCGAATGGGAGATTGACGATCTCCTCTTCCCCTAGCCCGATCTTGGCTGGCTCAAGGCCGAGTCTGAGTCGAACACCGGGAAGAAGAGTTGTCCCTGGACTCATGGATCTTGGGAATTGCCGCAGTAGGTTGCCGAAGATGGCTGCAGCATTGAGTAGGCCGACCGGCGTGAAGTCGGCCTGATTCCTGGTCGATCGGGTTGAATTCGAGTCGGTCAGGGTGAGGTTGGAGAGTTTGTCGGTGATGAAGTCAAGGCTCCCGAAGCAGATTGTTTGCCCGGGGAAGAACTTGAAGCCGTCGACTTTGGTGGTGGGATCCATCAGGCTTAATGAAGATGATCTCGACGAAGCCCCTACCTGGCGCGCCAACTGTCGATGCTTTGTATCAGCAATAATAATGTGGGGCTACTTGTGAGACCTAAACTTGATGGACTGCAAAGGAACATGAAACGATGTTATCTTGGTTGAGGCCCTCAAGGTGAGGTAATATCCTACTTCCAGCTGTTGTGTATTGTCTTTGAGGTTTCTATGATGAGATTGTGGTGTTTTCTCTAGTGAGATTGTCATGTGCCCCAGGGGCTCCCTACCCCTCCTTATATATTGAAGGGATGAGGATTATAGGGTAGAAAACCCAGTCGGATACGACCAAGGGCTTTTCTTATTAGTACATAGAGTATCCGGCTAGGACTATATCCCTTTCCTTGTCATGCAAGGTAATATGAAGCCGTGTTCTACTCTATCTCCAATTATAGGGATCGGTCCACCCTCTGTCCAAGTGGCTGTAATTGTCTTTCTTGAGGTACCTGGGGCCCATGGCCTCCACAGTCGTGACAAATAAGCAACATAATAAGGTAAGTTTACCCCATAACTAACACATGTGATTGCACTGTAATCTTAGTTGGTGACACATAATTTGGTCCTTAATCGACCCGAGCATACACTCCCCCTATCGCTGTGCAACTACCACCATATGCACACCACTTGCCGCCCAAGTCTAAAATCCACATTTTCAGTTTTCATGGTTCACAAATAGCAGAGGCAACCCCTCTGTACCACATGTTCAAATATCCCATGTTTAAAGAGTGAATATCATGTCATGTGTAACCAATGTGATTTCTAAGCATGGCTAAGCAATAGCTAGTACTAGTAGCTTGAATATACCCAAATTGGCACTCGGACAGTACCGCAATCTATCCTAGGTATATCAACAGTAGGGTGAACAATAATCAAGGTGGATAATGCTGCAAATAGGAGTTGTTCTATCAATATCCCAAACTTTTCAACCTCGCATGCAATTTGTAAGTAGTAAAGTAATTTGCAAAAATATAGGATCCAACGTGATCGAAAGAGGAATGAATAGAACATTCCTTGCTCAGTGGTCTCCTCAAAGTACTCCTGAACCTGCTCACACTCCTCTACGGCTGCAACTTTGTCGTCTATTCAAACACCAAAAATTAAATATGATGCAACAAGCATGAGACTTATACAGTGGGTAGAGGTTGATTTTGGATGAATTTAGGTAAAAGAATCACTTGAATCCGACTTCGTATGCTCGAGTTATAAGCTTTCAAAGTTTAAATTCCTAAAAAATGCAAAACCTACTATTCGAAGCTCTGTATGGCAGGAAGTGTTGTACGCCCCTCGCGCGCCTCCCTGTGGACCCCACCTGTCAGCCGCCGCCATGGGCCCCGCCTGTCAGCTCTAGCGCCCACGCCTCTCTTTTCCCCCACGCCGCTGACAGTCGGGACCCGCTCACCCGAGTCTCTCTCCCTCCTGCTGACATGTGGGACCGGGGACCACATGTCGGACCCTTCATCAACCTCCGGCCCAAAAGGCCGGAGGGGATCCGCTCGCCCCACCGTGCGATTTCGCCTCGGCCCATGATCTCCCATCCTTGTACGTGGTTCAAACGATGCGGATACGACCGCCTATCTATTCCCCCACCTTCTCCGCTTTCTTCGTGCACGCCCGCGGACGAATTTCACCGATACCGCCATCGCCGCCGCCCCACTTGCTCGTGAAATTCAGCCAACCCGGCCACGAATTCCTGCAGCCGAGTACATAAAAACCCTCCCCGTGCTCCGCCCTCACTTTCTCCTCAGTTGCCCCCATCTGCCGAGTACCCTAACCCCCTCCGCGCCGAGTTCCCGAACCACCACGCGCTCTGCCAACTCCAGTCGCACGTCGCCGTCGCTATAGCCACTGCCGACTACCGCGCTCATGCTTGCTAGCTTCGCCACGCCCTGCTACGTCCTGTTCCACCGCCGGCCGCCTCGGATTCCTGCCGGAACTTCATTCTCTCCGTCGTCCCTTTCGATAAGCCTCTCCGCCGGCCATCGGCCACGGATTTCCATCGACCCACTCAGTCTTTTTCTCTCCTAACGCATTCTACACCTTCGCCAGGTTCTCCCGCACCTCATCCATGTCTCTGTCATCGCCTTGCACCACCGGAACGCCATTGCCATCATCTACCCGAACCTCGCCGCCGCCAATCCCCTCTGCTCGCCGTTGTTTGCCGCTCTCCGTCCGTCGCTGCACCTCGGTGAGCACCCCGTCGTATTCCTCACCTCCTCCGCCACTCGCCGCTGTCCTCCGCCGCGCCGCGCACACCAGCAAAGCTCGGTCCCGTCTTGATCTAAGTCGTCTGATCTGCCTCGGCAGATCGGGGCCACTCATGCGGTTGTGTTCACAGTCGCACGCGCGTGGACTGGGTCCACCGTGTGCCGTACTCTCATGCACCACTGACCCATGGGTCCCGCCTGTCGGCACCGGCTCCATGGTCCGTTGACGCATTAAATTCTTGTTAATGCACAATAAATCGTTTAGAAATTGTTTTTGCATACGAAAATCAAAATAAATTTCTAAAATTCATAACTAATTCATATGAGCTCTGATTAATTCCATCCAGATTTCATTAAATCTAGAAAAATGCCAAGAATCTATTAAAAATACTTTCAGCCCCTGTTCAAAGTCTACATGTATTGTTTTTAATTGTTTGTGCGTTGTTTGCTATAGAAACCAACGCCGTTGACTCTCCTGTTTACTACGAAGTCGTTGTTGAGTTCGCCAAGCCAGAGAAAGGCAAGTCGCATCATTTCCTCGATCATTTTGTACCCATCGATTGCATAATATTTGTTTTAAACCAATAAACATACATTATTTCATCATTTCATGTGGGAAGGTTGACCTATATAAAAGCAATTTTAATTGCTCTGACTTAATTCCACCTGTACACCTTTGTAGCTGGGTAATAATATGTCTAGAGGCTATTTTTAGGATACTTAGCCCTACTTAGAAATAATTAGCTCACATGGGAATTTAAATATTTTAATTTATATTCTTGGTTCGACACTATGTCGGGAATGGAACTTTGGATATGTTGATATTAAATTACTAAAATGTGACTTAATGGTGGGCTGTGGGTGCATGGGTTTTGTTGGTTGCACCCATGGCAATTAAGGACCGGTTCGCGGGAACCCCATGGGCAATTAATCGTACATTCCACAAGCCAGCGTGGGCAACGGTTGGGCTTGTAGCGTCTCTTCTCCCTCTCCTAGGCGCCGTTAGTGATAATGGGCGTGATGGAGTTGGGTCGGCTCGGGGTCAGGTTGATCGGCTTCCAGATCCATTGTGGCGCAAGGAGGGTAGCCTGGTCGATATGGTGTGCCCTGTCGGCAGGTGCAACCTCAGCGTGGTGTGGATGGTTAGGGAGAGGTTACGTGAACAGTCCTGTCACAGCCTCTCACGGGGTGTCGTGGCGACACGCCGACACACGGGAACGTGTGTAGGGCTGTGTCTTGTGAGTACAGTTGTACACCTTTGATCAGAGTAAATCTATTCGAATAGCTGCGCTCGCGGTCATGGGCATCTTGATCAAGACTCATCGTGATTAGTCTCAGTATAATAAATTGACATAAAAATTTGCTATAGTGTTAGGATGGATGGTTGGGCTTCGTTAACGTGGTGTAACATTGATCAGTGGAAGATTAATATTGTTTAATTAATCAACATGTTACTGTTTGCGAACTACTATTGTTTGCAATTGCTTTTACGCAAATAAACCCCTAGCATATCTTTGTCTCTCGTGCATTGTGCATATTTGCGGGTGTGACTTGTTGAGTACTGTGGGTGGTACTCAGTCTTGCTCCCTTGCCCCTCTCAGTGGTGGAGTACCTGTCCGACGAGGATCATTAGGAGGACTAGGCTGGATCCGCCGTCAAGATGCCTGTGGATTGGAAGCCTCCACTTGGCCAGCTGTATATAGGCTTTATTTATATTTACCGCTACATTTATGTAAGACAATTTTATTCTGTTTGTAAGACGCACTTTGTATGGCAACTTGGTATTGTGTACCCTAGCTTTTCTGGACCGGGATTTAATACACAGGAATGTTCAGAATTCTGGTTACGAATTTTTAGGTGTTACATGTAGTCTTTGCGATGATTCTGGGATATCTGCCATAGCTGCTTTTGCTGTTTCACCTGGATTTTGCAAATTTTGCAACATTTGCAATTCTCTCTGCATTTCTTCGAATAGTTCTTGGCTTATCATCGTAGCCTCTCGTGCTTCCACCATTTCCGCCAGGTCCACCTCGTTCACATGATTATCTCCAATATGTCCAACTACATCTGTTGCTACTCCATCTCCAGCCACGTTCTCGATTTCCCTTTCTGGCTCCATTTCACCTGCCACGACAGGATCTTGTATTCGCCTTGATTGTTGTTGAAATGCGTCGGCATATCTTGCTGGTATTGTTCTCACTCTTTATGAACTAGGGTGCATCTACCCCCTAACTTTCATTTTAAGAGACTTGCGTCCCCATGGACGGCGCCACTGTTGTGACCTTCGGTCACGAACAAGAAATGGGGATAAGCGGGAGAAATATTTTCACCCACTTATCCTTGCCAAATGCAATCTGGGGGCTAAATGCACTCAAAGCACTGTTTACTCAGATATTCTCTGTCCTTTACAATGGGGCTTTCCCGCCTTTTATAGCCCAGGGGACGTACAATGAGATTACAGAAATGCCCCTAGGGATCGCTAAATCTAGAGGCAATCTAGACATTTTGCACTAGATTTGTGATCCCCTCCGGGACAGCTGTCCGGAGTGGTCCAGACTGGTCCCCACGCCATGTGGGGAAATATTCCTTCCTTGGCTTGCGTCCTAAGCCTCGCTTTCGACCTTGACATTTCGCCATATCTAAAGGGGAAATGTTCTCGACCTCCGTCTTGGGAAAATATTCTCCCCTCCTGGTGGATCGAATGACTTGTCGCCCCTGTGCCTAGCAAGCAAGATTGTTAGTGTTTCCTCAAGTATCGGTCGAATTAGGGGCATGGCACCTAGTCCTGCTCCAACATGTAAAATGCATAATAAACTCATTTTAACCTCAAATGAAGCAAACTAAAATTTTTGGAATCACAGAAATGTGTTCTTTATTCCTGTGAATTAAAACTTGGCTCATCTAGTACATAAATTACCTCTAAAATTTGTATAATGGATAAATAGATTATTTAGGATATAAAATGTGTTTGAACTTCCAAAATTCATAGAAAATTCATATTAGCTCCAAATGAGGTGAATCAAGTTGCAATGAACTCATAAAATTGTGCTCTATTTTCCTGTAAGGCCAAATTTGATAAAACTACCTGCTAAAGGACTTTAAAAATATGTATAACATATCAATACCGTATTTCACATATAAAACTTGTAAAATCCATATCTCACACATAGAAATTGATAAAATGGAAATTCTTTCACCAGTGGTCATCTAAAATCAGTACCTACCCACTGCATGAAAATCACTCATATTAGTTTTTGGTGAAATGGGAACCAGGGCTCCCATTTCTTGCGGCTCAGGGTGGTCTGGCGCCACATCATCACATTGCCAAAGGCCATGTGGACAACTTGCGGCCACTATGGAGCTAAGCCTAGGATCCCCACAGGTCCAAGGAGGAAGGACCCAAGCTCGTGCTTCCACGGGGTGAGCTTGGGGCGTCTCTCGAGCTCGTGGCCGCCAGAGGCCACGCTCGGGGCGTTGCCTAACCCTGCACCCGAACTCGGCTCCCCCGACCAGCTCGGGGAGCGCGCGGTGGGAGGAGCATTAATGGTGACGCGATGGAGCGTGTTGCCTCGCTTCGGTCTTTCCGCGCCCTCTCATTAAGAGCGACGGGACGTATATCTACCGGGTGTGAGGCGTGGGGGACAAGATGGCTCTGTACCCTATGCTGAACACCATCATCGCCCTTTTTCTAACAAGGGGCGTGGGTTGGAAGGTGGCGTGTTTGACTACGGTGCCACCTGCACTAGCTCACTATGCTACACCAACTTTTGCGAGAGGCTGACGTATGGGCCCGCGGCCAGTATGGCGAGCCCAAGCTTTGTCTGCAAGCTCTCGATGACCCGGCCCAGACGCATGGTGACTATTGATCCTCTCTAGACCTGCTCTGAGCTAGGCCCCTAGGAGGACAGGCGACCGAGCCCACCTTTCAGCAGAAGATATTACCAAGCATACCTGATTCTCTAACTCCCATTGAGCAGCCGCTGTGGTATTTCCCCAAGGATTTTAAGGGGAGAGCCAAGGCCACAAGGGAGAGACAAAAACCCAAGAAAAACTCTTATTGCCTAAGTCTTGTAAACTTCTCTAGGAAGCTTTCTCACAAGCAACCAAGAACATCACCAGAGTAGGGTATTACGCCACCGTGCGGCCTGAACCTGTATAAACTCTTTTGCCGCATTTACTCTAGGGGCGACCTATGCAAGATCGAACACATTCCTTCCCCTGGCCGAACTCACAAAGGGGGTCCCTACGGATCCCTGCATTTGGTGTACCCACACCGACATTAGTGCATGTTGATATTTTTGCATTATTTGCTATTTATTCATATAGTGTTATATTTGTTAGAGGACGAACTCGTTGCCGTAGACGAGAGTGATTGTGTTGCTGACAAGGTTGAAGAAGCTGAGCAAGCCAAGTCTTTCCCCACTCCCTTTGACCAATTTGATCCTATGTTTTGGGGATAAATGTTTTGATTGCAAATATGCATGCGTATTTCTAATGTATAATACTTGAAATGTGGTTAAATGGTAGTTATGACCTAATTACTGCATAATCCACCTTTAATGCTTGTTACCCTACTATTTGTGACCATAGAATGGATTAGATCATTGTCCAAGTGCTCAAATGGGTAATTAAATGTTTAATATACTCCTATATGCTTAGATATGTGTTCGCACCAAAAACCACCGGGTGTGCCAAGAAGCTTGTTGATGATCTGGTTTGATGCGATTGAACATACGAAGGCCTGGGAGATCTGCTTAGCTCCAGTGCAGGTCCTAAAATCTTGAGGTTCGCAGGCGTGCCAGTCAATTTGACCCCGCAATTGACAAGGAGAATATTAGCTCAGGGATTCAATCGGCCAATAAGAATCCTGCTAGCCGATTGCCGAAGGAATGCTTGAGCATCGGCTGAAAGCCGATGATAAGACTTTGTCCGGGCCCCAGCTGTCCGCGCCCGGGTCTCGTACCCGTGTCCTCGCTCCCGGGTCCTCGCTTGTGTTCGTGCCCGGGCCAGCAGCAATTGCACATCGGCTATCGGCCGATACGGACTGATGTAGGCTCCTTGTAGCCGATGGCCGATGGCACCTGTGTATCGGCTAGGAAACCGATAACGCTATAAGCAAATAGATAAGCTGTCAGTATAACATATGCATCGGCTAGAAGCCGATGATAAAATAGATAGGCAGAATAGTAAGCTAGCCGACTGCCAAGGAAACACATGTGCATCGGCTAGAAAACCGATGATAATATAGATGACCAAAATAATAAAGATAATACAGTCGGCTTTATAAAAAGATAACCTATCGGCTAAGCACTCCGATAGAACGTCGCATATACACCGATCGGCTCGACAAGGATAAATCTATTATTATCAATCTAGTAGTTCAGACCTAACTGATGCAGCACAGATTAATAATAATAAAGGAACCTCAACAAGCCGATAGACCTAATGCAACTGTGATGTAATAAGATAACTTATCGGCTATACATTCCGATAAGACACTTGCGCAAAAACCATCAGCCTAGCAGGAATGATTTATCGCTGGCAGCTCAGTAGGTCGGACCCAACCGATGCAGCACGAACTGATGATAAATCGCCCCCAGTAAGCTGATAAGATCTACGCACGCGTGATGTGGTATACCTGATCGGCCTAAGAGGTCGGACCGAACCGATGCAGCCGTAGACAGGGCAGATACACCTGGGTAAGGGGTGACGAGTCTTACCCTCTCGCAGGAGTTCGGACCTAACCGATACAGCCCCGCTCGAGAAGCAAAAACCCGTCGAAAGGGTGGCGATGCGCCGAATTTGATTGATCTGTGTGATAATTTACAAGGTGTCCGGGCGTACGTATTTATACCCCGAGTTACATGAGTCCTTATAGGACACGGAACAGGACTTTCCTAACTAAAAAAGGAAAACTAACAGACCTGATCGGACAAGAGATCAGGTTTCCTAAAAGATAAAACTATCTAATAGATAAGATAAATAACTGCCATAACGTGGTCTTCACGATTCCTTCTCAAATCCGGTTTCTTCTGGATTAATTTCCTCCGGTTGATATAGCTTCTATCTTTACCGAATCTGATATGAGCCGTGCCAAATTTTGGCGTTAACAATATGCTTCTGGAATTGATAAATAACATTATGGTCACCTTATACATTTCAAAATAGGCATTTTTATACTTCTGGACAGAGGTGTATCCTCTGAATAATTGCGAACTAAAATGATGAAAAATTGTTTTGTGACTTGGGCAGCAAGTGGTATACATATAGTGCTAGTTGTATACCGATGGGGGAGTGTACAACCACATGTCCTAGTATTGGATGGCCTTAGCTCACTAAGTTGCTCATTATTTAGCCTTGCATTTTTGTAGGCGGAGTATTATAGGTTATGTTGTTGTATTAATCAAGAGGAGCTACCTATGTGACCTGTAATGGTGTAGGCATCTAAGTTTGTCCAATACAACGGTGTAGTGCTACGTGGGGAAACAAGATGGTTTGCCGCCACGGCATTAGGTTTAAAGCGAGGGCCTGCTATCTAACGACTCTAGGTCATGCCCATGGTGGATTCTCACTTACTATCGTTGGTGCAAGGCTAAGTTTTGAGCAATGGAAAGGCTATGTTGCGAGTAGTAAATCTGGTACCTTTGGTATCGTGTGCCATGCTCTGCATGATTACTATATCGCGTCATGTGGGTAAAGTGTACACACCCTGCAGAGTTAAAACTGATCGATTAGCCGTGCTCACGGTCATGAGCGACATTGTTGTGTCTATTGAGTATAGCTTTATGATTTATGAACTTGTTTATGAAAATGGGACATGGATGGATGATTTACTTTATTGATGGATACACGATGATGAGATTAGTAGCTTGTTTCCATGGAGGGCCATAGGCATGATATTATGTTATTGTTATGTTGACCACAATGATCTACTTATGTACATGATTTAAATGATTTATAAACTGTCATTGCAAATCTTGTGAACTAAAATTTGCTTTACACTAAAATGAGCCTATAAATAGCCTTCCTTTGAATAAAGCTTGCATGTATGGTAGGTTTGACATTGCCAGTACATTATGTTTTAATGTACTGAGTCTTGCTCTGTTTTTTGTATGTTTGGTTTAGAGTTTGATGCAGGTGAGATGTATGCTAGTGTTGAGTGCTCTGCAGGTGACGGCGATTTTTAGGATGGTTCTAACTAGGGGGCTAACCCTACTTGATTTGCCTGTGTGGGATGGGTAGACATGCATTCCACTGAATTTAACTAATTTGGCCAGTTGGCCTATGTAATAGCTAGTCGTACTCTAAGTCTATCTATCTGTATTACCCTTTTATTTGGATATCAAAAGCTTTGATGAAAGTGTGAGGCTAGTCAATTTTCTTGGGGGCTAGCTAAGCACGAGTATGTTCTTAGATCAATTGAGATATTTGCTTAGTAGCCATTTGGGTTCGAGTCCTCTGTGATATGTAGTCGCATGGTCACCACCATCGAGTGGCTAACGGGCATACCTCGGGGAGGACTGGCATAGGTATTTTGTTGAGTATCTCCCTTGTTCCTTGTCTGGCATTGTGATTATTATATTGAAAAGTGTCAACCGCAGTCATGGACACAATGAAGAATGAGTGGCTATTTATGTGTGTATAGATCCCACTCATTCCAATAGCTTGTGGTGGTCGCGTTGGGCACTGGATAGTATAATAGTTGTGATGCCCCACAATTTATTTTATAAACTAAGCACTTGAGAAATTGATAATGGTCAGAGTTTCAAAATTTTGACAAAATCTTATCCTAATTCCTAAACATCAAATAATTATGACCAGCTGAGCAAAACAAACTCATGTCCCTCTACTCTGCCTCAACAAAGCTCCAATGACGTTAAGGTTAGAATATTATGGTTTGTGACGTCAAAAAATTACTATACAATGAACTCCACTTAATTTCAGTAATCAATGCGTTGAGTTATTTCCTCTAACATGGTATCGAACTTTATTTTAGATCTTTTGCTTTTTCGCTAAAACCCGTCGATTTTGTCGTGTCGCCTCGCCGCATCATCATGTCGACCACCAACACCCCCGTCACCTGATTTGGCTGCCCTCGACGCCGCTGTCATGGCTATCGGCGATGTCGTCTGCTCTGCATTTCGGCCTCCAACTACTGCCGACTTTGATGCTACGACCGTCACTGACCTTGCGAGACGCACGCTTGTCTATCTTCGCCAAGCTGCTGAGCTTTGCTGCACTGGCCGTGCTTGCATCTGGATGCGCCACCCCTTCGACTACTATGGTGCCCACGACAACAGCACCGACCAAGTCGATCCCGTCACCGGCCTCTAGCATCCCTGCCACACCACCTATGCTAACCTCGGCCGCCGCGGTGGCTGCACCCATCATAACACCCAAGGTGATCGTGCCCCTCGAGGCCCCATCGTTCTCAATCGACTTGGTGGCCCTCCTTGATGCCATGCAGGCTCACACGGGCTGCCCCTGCCCATCGATAGTGGGCCATGATTGGCTTCCTACCTCATTGACCCACAGGCGCAGGCCAGTCCCGCCGCCAATGTGCATGGCCATCATCCCGCCGCGTTTGCCCCACCTGGTTTGAATGTCAGTGCACTCCCTGGCCTCAATGCTGACGCTGTCATGGCCCTACACGCCCAAGCGGTCAGTGTGTTCAATGTGAATACCATGGTAACCATCATGTTGGATCTCTCCGCCGGCAACTACACCAAGTGGCGAGGACTGTTCGTTGTGACTCTTGGCAAATACGCGCTCACTAATCACGTGCTCGACAACAACTACTACCGTAAACGTGCTGACTAGCTCCAAATGGACTATGTTGTTCTTGCTTGGCTCTATAGATCCATCTTCGCCGATCTTTTGGAGAGCGTCATGGAGCTGAATCCCACCGCTCATCAAGTTTGGAAGGCACATCAGTTCTTGGGTAACCGTGAACGTCATGCCTCAAATCTTTTAGCAGAATTTCACTCCTTCATTCAAGGTGACTTGTCCGTCACTGCTTACTGCCACCTCCTCAAGACCATGCCTAACAACCTCGCTGATCTAAGCGAGCCTATTATTGACCGTGCACTCATCCTCGCGCTGCTTAAAGGTTTGAATCAATGTTTTGATCATTTACAAACTACCTTACCAATGCAGTGTCCCTTTCCTACGTTTATCAAGGCTTGGGCACAGTTTCTCCTAGACGAAATCACCAAGGAATCTTGTTCAAATGTGTCCCCCACCGTGCACCTCGCCTCCACTAGTGGTGGCAGTGCTCGTCCTCCAAGTGGTGGCATTGGTGCCACTCATCCTTCTCTCAGGAAGAGCGGCAGCACTGGCACTAGCAACTCCAATAGCAACAACTCACGCAATAACCGTCGTCGTGGCACCGCCGGCTGCGGCAATCCAGTCCTAGCCAGCTTCGCTGCATAGCCTACCATTGTCCTATTGGTACGACATACGGCATGCGATAGTCTAGGTCGTCTCCTAGTTTCCCTCCACAGCAGCCTGGACACGCCGCCTTCCCGGCTTAGCAACCTGGCCCCATCGACACAGCCGCCTGGATCACATCCAGGTTTCCCACACGACAACCTAGACCCGGCTCAGCTGGGCCGTCTTCTCTGCCCGCCTAGGCCGTCTCCTGGTTTCGAATCTCCTATGTCGACCTCCCTGCCTGCACCATCAACCGGGCCGGCCTCCCTGCCTGCAACATCTTGAGGGCCGCCTTTTTCGTCTCCTTGGGCCTCCTTAGAAGCAACCGGGCCAGCCTTCAAGTCTCTTTTGGTCTGCTCAACAGCAACCAGCCAACCAACCACCGCTGGGCCTTGTTCATCTCACTTCTATTTCTATAAGTCAGTGTATTGGATGTGAACTGTGTATGCCGTGCCTATATAATGCAATGTGCCTGCTTTCAATAATCTAACACGAATCCAAATCCAAACCGGATCTGGATATATAAATTTTTCTGTATATAACTTACAAAAAGGAAACTGCGTTGGTAAAAAAAGAAGAATCTGAATCCAAATAGAATGTCTTTTTCATGAATATTGGAGACTAATCATTCAGAACATCATTGATTCCAAATACATAACCAAATGGCAACCACTTACACCGTGTCACAATGCTAAACTATGCAACCCATGCCATACAAATAGTACAACCTTCAAAAAAGGGGTACTTGTTTGCGAATCCTGACACAGGTGGGTAGATAGAGAATACCTAGGGGCGTGAGACAACTCTTTTTAAAGAACTTGTCAAAATAGCCTTATAACTTAGGGAGAAAAGGTGCCTCCTCACAAAAGAGGGTCACAGTGACTTGGTCCGGACGACCGTTTACCAAAAACACCCCGCAAAGTCATAAGACCATCTCAATTCTCACATAGAATCACGATGAAAAACTCCCTTGTGTTTTCATCAGAGATAAGAAAAACTGCAGCTGGGAAATTTGAAGATCACTCAACCGCTGCAAGATAGTCTTAAATCTTAAAAGTCTTAAAAACAGGACGTATCTCCAAGGTAGAATGATATGAAAAATTTTACTCTAAAAAGTATGTTACCTCATGGTAGATCCATGAGGATCACAAAAATATCTCTCAAGATAAACAACACACACCAAACACACCACGACATGAAATTAAGTTACACGTAGGAAGTGCGGTCAGTTGAGCGACTTCTCAATTCATTCATTTATTTTTCCACATCTTATCGTAGCTCAAACGATCAAAGCCAATCCTCCTCATCGTCTCCATATGGACTATATCTACACAAGGGAGTCCAAAGGTCCTTGCGACCCGCAATGTAATCTTCAGTGTTAGGATGCAGAAGGCCAATCCTACCGTTATTCTCACAGCCATAGCATTTGCCAAACTCCTTGTCATCAAGTGAGATGGAGCAGCAGACGCGCACACCATGCTCGTCTTGGATGTCGGCATCGACCTCCACGAAGAACCACTTGACATCCCTGCTCGGGGAGAGGGCGAGAAAGTTGTAGTGGTAGTAGGCCGATCCAAACTCAATGATGTTGCTTATAGATATGCCTCCCTTTATGAACTGGAAGTCCAAGTTGCCATTGGCCTTGTTGTAGGAATTCAAGGCGATCTTCATGATGTTGATGTGGTAGTTGTCGTCCTGGTCGGTGATTGGTGTCTCTGGTTGCTGTTCAGTTGCTGCTTGCGGGTAATCTGGTGGACGGTAGGCGAAGCGCCATGCGTGCGGTGCGTGCTGGTATCCAGCTTTTTCCTTGTTGACCAGCATAGCTTGGTGCTTCTGAAAATAGATGCTCTTGCCTTGACACACTTCTAGTCGTAATGGATTTTTTGGGCTCCTGAAAAACAATACGGTATTCATCTCTGATCAGATATATTTAGTGGGAAACACAAAGCAAACAACAAATTCGTTGGAAGCTAGAGAGATGTTCATCATGCCGTGCTAAAAGCAGAAAGTAAATATATGTTCTATGTCTATTGTTATTTTACTGTGGATTTAATTCATTATCATAAAAATGTATCTTTTAATACCATCAAAATATCTACCCATTGTCAGTGAGCCGCAGCACCGAGTCGCGGTGTGCAGTGGAGCGGCCGACGAGGACGATGTCAAGGACTGGAGGAGGGGAACGACTAGGAACGAAGGGGGATCTGGTTGATGCGACTGAGACTCAGATTGATTCGTCAGAAACTGAAGTATAAAAACAAAAAAAAAAGATGGATTTTTGGTTTCCGCACGGCGTGCTACTACCAACTAACAATTAAATTCGATTGGTTTTACTGCTGGAATCGAATCGAAGTAAGACGAAACTGATCTTTACTCACCGTGTGCTCGAGGAGCGCGAATCCATGGCACTGGCAGGAAACCAAGCTGACAACTAGGGTTCCCTTCCCTGGGCACGCGGCGACGGACGGATGGATGGATTGGAAATTTGGAATACGCGGTGGGCGACAGAGAAATCGAGCGCGGCAGCTGGTTTATTTATATGGCGTCCGTGGCGTTGGGCCGGTATAATATTGGAATCCGAATCGGTTTCAGGTACCTCTCGGACCTACGACGGACAGTGTCGACTCCGAGTCCGAGACACCGGCGAAGAGCGAGAAAAGGGGGAACTTTTTCTCCGTTCTTTTTCTTTTTTTGGTAAAGGCTCACGCGACGCGAAGGGTCGATGGGCTAGCTTCTCATTCCTAATGGGCCTTTGTCCCTTAATGGCCGCCCATATCAATGGGCATTCTTGATTTTCGTTTCTCTTGGCGAATGGGTAAGCTCTCGTTTGCTTTCTTTTCGTGGGAAAAATACGTTTGCTTTTATTACGGTTAATTGGTGATTGCTATCCAGGGAGGCTTCACAGCTTAGCAAAATTGTGAACACTTCAAAAAATTGGAAAAAAATACCGAATACAAATACAGTACTCCGTTCGGTCATAAATATTTCATAATTAAGACAAAATTCAATTAAACTTTTAAAACTTTGACCATCGATTTTATGTTAAAAAGTTTATAAAATCTAACAAGTTTATGATATTATAATTACAATATTCTAGGCAAATATATGCATACCATTTTTTTTTATTAACTAAGCATTTGAGAAATTGATAACGGTAAGAGTTTCAAAATTTTGACAAAATCTTATCCTAATTCCTAAACATCAAATAATTATGACCAGCAGAGCAAAACAAACTCATGTCCCTCTACTTTGCCTCAACAAAGCTCCAATGACCTTAAGGTAAGAATCAGGGCCGGCTCTGGAGCAAGGCCATAAGGGCGATGGCCAATAGCTTGGCTGCTTCAATGCCCGAGCCTGCAATGGATGCGATCGGTGGCTCAGCCCAACACAGCAATGCCCTCGCTGAGAATAGAGATTGATTGATCGATGCTTCACGCGCACGCAAAGATGCCCTCGACGACTCGACTCCCCGACGCTGACGCTTCACACAATCACGTTGCGGCTGATGCTCTCGCCGCAACCGTCCGCAACCTCGGTGGCTCGGTGCCTCAGTCTTGGTGAAAATCTAAATGGCAAAACCGAAGCTAGATCAGGTGATGATCCAATCCATTGATTCTTCTTCTCACAGGTTCTGTGGATCTTATTTATTTTTCCCCATTCTATTGCCTATTAGGTTAGGATTCTACCGTAGTACCATTCTGGTCTTCTAGGATCAACCATTCAAGAGATCAATCCAAGTTCTCCTGACTCGTAGTCTTCTACTCATTCAATCACCCCTCATAAACTAAAAGTATGTGGTGGAATCATGTGTATTTAGTTTTCATTAGGCCCTTGATTACTTAGAGTATGTATGGTTTATAAAGTATATATTGCAAGTAAAAATTTTTTAGCCTTAAGGGCCTATAGAATATTAGGGTTGTGACGTTAAATAATTACTATATAATGTACTCTGCTTGCTTTCAATAATCTATGCATTGAGTTATTTCCTCTAGCATGGTATCAAACTTGTTTTAGATCTTTTGCTTTCACTAAACCCATCGATTTCGTCATGTCACCTCACGCATCATCATGTCGACCACCAGCGCCTCCGATGCCCATCGCCTCATTTGACCGCCCTCGACGCCACCGCCATGGCTATTAGCGACGCTGTCTGCTCCGCATTTCGGCCTCCACCTACTGCCAACATTGATGCTACGATAGTCACCGACCTTGCTGATTCGGCCATGACGACCGCGCCTGCTGCCGTGCGAGACACCCTCATCTATCTTCACCAAGCTACTAAGCTCTGCGGCACCGGCCGTGCCTGCTTCTGCAGATGCCACCCCTTCGACTAATGTGGTGCCCAAGACGACCTCACCTACCGAGTCGATCCTGTCGTTGGCCTCTAGCATCCCTAGGTTTGCAATTTACTTTGTGTAATTTACTTTCATAGAGACTTATTGAGCCCATCTCACCCTAGGTTTGCAAAACTTAATTTAGTTTAGTTAGTCTTGCTCCCTCACCAAGCCTAGCAACTTAGGTTAGATTAATTAGGTGCCTATTTGATTTAAATCGTCTATTCACCGTCCCTTTAGTCGACACCTTGATCCTACATCGACGCCGACACTATCGTGGCCCTCTACGCCCAGGCGGTCAGTGTGTTCAATGTGAAGACCATGGTACCCATCATGTTGGGTCTCTCCGCACGCAACTATACCAAGTGGCGAGGACTATTTGTTGTGAGCCATGGCAAATACACGCTCACTGATCACATGCTCGACAACAACTACTACCCTAAACGTGCCGATTGGCTCCAAATGGACTATGTTGTTCTCGCTTGGCTCTATGGATCCATCTCCACCAATCTTTTGGAGAGCATCACGGAGCTGAATACCATCGCTCATCAAGTTTGGAAGGCACTCAAGCATCAGTTCTTGGGTAACTGTTAATGTCTTGCCCCCAATCTTTCAGCAGAATTTCACTCCTTTGTTAAAGGTGACTTGTCCGTCATTGTTTACTGCCACCTCCTCAAGACCATGGCTGACAACCTCGCCAATCTAAGCGAGCCTATTGTTGACCATGCACTCATCCTCGCACTGCTCAAAGTTTTGAATCAATGTTTTGATCATTTACAAACTATCTTACCAATGCAGTGTCCCTTTTCTACGTTTATCAAGGCTCGGTCACAGTTTCTCCTGGAGAAAATCACCAAGGAATCTCGTTTGAACACGTCCCCCATAGTGCTCCTCACCTCCACTAGTGGTGGCGGTGCTCGTCCTCCAAGTGGTGGCAATGGTGCCACTCGTCTTGCTGTCGGGAACAGCGGCGGCATTGGCACCGGCAACTCCAATAGCAACAACTCACACAATCGTTGTCTTCATGGCACCAGTGGCCATGACAATGGTGCTAACACACAAACAGTAGTTGAACCAGTCCGGCGGTGGTGGATTGTTAGGCCCACTCATTACAACCCTTGGACCGGCACAATTCAAACGTGGCCCAGGCACTCCCCTGGCCAGACAGGCCTTTGCCAATGATGCCTTTGCAGCTGGCCCATCCGGCACCTATATGCCGGCCGGTGCTCCAATAGGCCTTGGCGCCCCAGGCTTTGGTGGCCAAGTCTGGTCCCAGCCACCTTCGCCGCATGGCCTGCCATTGTCCTATTGGTACGACATACCGCATGTGATAGTCTGGGTCATCTCCTAGTTTCCCTCCACGGCAGTTTGGACCCATCGCCTTCCAGACGCAGCAACCTGGCCCATTGACACAGCCACCTGGACCACCTCCAGGTTTTCCGCATGGCAGCCTAGACCCGCCTCAGATGGGCCGTCTTCTCCCCTGCCTACGACGCCAGCTGCAGCACCGTCTTCGCCACTCTCGCACGCACCGCTGTTGCCATGAGAGCCTCGCCACTGCATGCCCAAGACCTCGCTCTCGTGAAGATCCCATCCTGTCGTGTCACCAAGACAGCGAGCTCGCGAGCCTTCCTCGATGCATCCCGACACCTCCGCCACGCCCTTCTCCTCCTCTTCCTCCTCTACGGACGGCATCATGATGACGTTGCCATCTCGCTGCTCTGTCGCATTGCCTTGGTCAGCCAAACACCGTCACACCAAGCACCACACCACCACCTTCCTCCACCATCGTCGAGCACCCGCCTCCGCCTATAAATAGGCCACAGAGCACCACATTACCGAGCCGAAGCCGTCTCCTCCCTATCGTCGCCACCGTTCTATCTCGCTCCAACACCGTGGACGCTCTCTGATCCATCGTGTTCCACCGCCTCCGGCCACCCAATCACCCTGCCACATCCTTGGCCCCTCACGACCCCGTTCCCCTCCTCGCTGTCGCCCAATAGCCGCCGAGGCCGAAACCCTGAAATCCTACCCCGCCATCCGCCATTGTCGCCACTATAATTACTCGATGCCACCGAAGGTATCGCTTCCACTCCTCTCCCTTTCTCTAGTTCACGATACGCTGCATCCAATCATCGTTGTCGTGAGCCACGTCCGCTGCTGGAATGGTTGCCGCCGGTGATCTCTCTACCCCACCTCGCTGGTAAGGAACGCCGCCGTGTACTGCCACCTCCCGTCGATCTCCAGCTGATCAGAGCCGTTCATCATCTCCTCCGCTTCCCGCCGCTGTATCCCGCTCCTTCTAGTTCACCGTCGTTCGAAGTATGGACGCCGGCTGTCGATGTAGGCCATGGTCAACCGCCGCCCGGTCCAAGTGGATGTAGCACCACATGGCAGTTTTTTACTGTTAATAATTTAATTTATTTTTTAATTTACAAAACTAAATTTTAATTTTTTTTTGTAGAAATACCCTCTTGCCGCCGTGGGCCAGGGCGGTATTTAAAAACTACCGTGGCCCAGGGCGGCAAATGGCCTCGCCGTCAGGGGGGGCTAACGGCGTGGGGTGGGCCGCCGTTAGCCGGGAGGGCCACGTGGCATTGCCGCCCTGGGGGACTGCGGCAAATGGCTCATTTGCCGCCGTCCCCCAGGGCGGCGAATGCATTTTTGCGTTCGGCCCCCTGTAGCCATTTGCAAATTACCAAATTTGAAAATTTTCTTGCTAATTTTTAACCCAAAAATTTTGAAAATTTATTTCTCAAAATTAGATTCTTAAATTCTATTTATTGTGCCATTGCATTTATTGGGTCGATGTTAAAAAAACCAAATATCATAGATTGTTCACGTCGTGAAGAAAACTTGTCAAACTGAGGGTATTTCTGGATTGCCACTCACATTCCACTCCTCGTATGTCCGGATCGGCACTTGCAATCCACTCCTCCCCGTCTTTCGCCTACATGCTTCACAAAATTTAGTTTTAATTGTGGTTTAGGGTATGTTTTTTGAAGTTTCTTTTTATATTCCGACGATGGTGGGCGTTGGTTTGTAAAATCGTACTGATCATTTTTTCAAGTTTATTTTCGGTAATACTTAATTAATGACATGGTAATAGGCCGGTCCGTTTTATGTGAGGGGCTTAGGACCCCCAGGCGAACAGAATGTTAGGGCCTATGAATTTTTTCCCAAATTTTTGCGCAATGTACGTACTGAATGATTTTTAATTCGACATTGGGAGATGATATATTGTATTATTCATGATCCACTCGATCGATACTTAATGCAGTGCACGTACAATAGCATAGTGATATTAGCTAGATGCGAGCCGTTCGCATTGCGGCATGATGAATGCGACACCCATAGTACGAAATACAACAACGGATACAACTTGTGAGTAGTACAATGTATCCGCTCGTTTTAGTCACCGGTTCCTAGAAAAGCGGGTGATTCGTTCATGGTACGATCTAGACAGGCTGTAGTCGGTTGGTGATTCTGGTTGCATGTTCCAGTGCCGTGATAGATCTGATGGCGGCGTGAAATTGTCAATCCATTGTCTGAATTGACACCTCCTTGGAGGATCCTGTGGGACGAGTTTGATTAGTAAATTCATCACGTTTGGTGAAGGTAAACTATCTACAGGAAGTAAGGTGCGGCTTGAACTTACATCGATATCGTCGTCAAGAATGTTCGGACAAACAAAGCTTCTGCGTCGCAGAGTTCCTGGCCTTCTCGACCTGACGACCTAGCAACGATCACCACAAGCGCACGTTGGACGGTCCTCCCATCGCGGTAGTCCGAGAGGTTGATTTCTCCAGTCTGCCCCTTCTAGCTCTAGACGTTGTTCGTGCTCTGCCCTCCTGGCCATGTATTGCGCCATGCTTTCGTCTAACGGGAGGTAGTCATATTCCGGGTAGTCATACTTGGTTGTTCCTGTCTACTCCGATTGCCGTCAACATTTGCCCTCTGTATTTTCCAGTTAGGAATGTGCCGTCGATACAGAGAATAGGCCTGCAATGAAGAAATGCAAACATGCAAGCCTGCAGAGAGAGGAAGGCCCGCTGAAGGACGCTCTACCCAGGATTTGCTAACGATGGGAAAGTTTTGATTTCGGAGTAGCTGCCAGGATTCCTCGCACAGATGGTTTCCAGTAGGTGAGGCAAATTATTGTACAAAGCTTCAAAACTACCGAATCTCCTTTCAATTATTTTCTGTTTGGCCCTTCATGCCTTGGCATATGTAATGGTGTACTTGTACTTCTCCTCGATGCGCCTGATAATTGACTTGGGCTCGAACCGGAGGTTCTCCACAACAGCATAATACAGCTCTGAAGCGATGAATGCAAATGATATGTTCCGTGGTACTTCTGAACACCCAGAAGATGGCAGTTGTGCTCCGTCACGATTGACATGGACCAATAGTCGTCATATTTCTTCCTGGATGCGTACATCCTCCATGGACATCCATCGCTTGAACTTGCACGTTTCACTTCATACACTGATCTGATGGACTTTGATACCTAGAACTCCCTCCCAAGTGACACGGCCCACATCTTCACATCCTCTGTCAACTGTACTTTTTCGGCGTACCTAGCGCCTTGCACCACTTCATTCTGCCGATACTCCCATGGCACGGTATGCCCCTCTGAGACAACGAGTCCGGAGAAGTCCTCGTTGTCCCATTCTGCCGGGTATACATTGTCCTCCGAAGAATCATCATCCTCCATATGCTCAGGTTCTGAGTCTTCAATTTTCATCTCCTGTACTAGACCTGGGTGTCTCTCCCCTTCATCTGCAAACCCCCCCGGTCCGATGTCTTCTTGGCCTCCTTCCTCTCCAGCACCCTCGTCTTCTGCCTCATTTTGCTCCCCTGTTTCATCGGGCCCTTCCGCTGTACTTGGACCAGCCTGATGAATGCTGACCCTGTCATGCACTACCACTAGGATGCTAGGTGCCCATCCTCACTGCAGTGCACTCTCCACAAAAAATACCCAGCTGGCCGTCGAATCTATTGGCATCAATTCCCACCAAAAACCTTCCACAGCCCAGCTAACCAGTGCATACACCGTAATTGCATTTACTTGAGGATCTACTCTGAATCCCCTCATTAACCAATTGTAAACTCCAGGAAAACTTCTCTCAGCTGGAGCTATAATTCCCTTTTGTGCTACGTTGAACTCCGATAAATCTACTGCATATTGTCCTTCTCTGACATTTTCTTTACCATGATATATCGCGAATGCAACTCTATTTGCCATTTCTGTTGACAAAAAAGATTTTCACTACAGTTATTAATCTGTATTAATCAATATTCGTTCCATAAAAAGGCTATAGGTATGAGTCAAACCATTACCGTTTCTATATTTTACAAACTAACCCAGTGGCGCTAATAAAGTTATACGCTAGGTTTATCTAACGTGTCGAAATGACGTATACCAATAATGGCCATGGCGGACCATATTTATTTCTAAAATATCTACAATTTACTACCTGTATGCTATGTTCTTCTAGTACGGTCAAATAAATTTAACACTAACGATGGTTATGCCAAACCGCTAATATTTTCATACTATGTCGGGTATTACACTACGCGTCTAGTACTAATTAACACTTGTCTAAAAAATTGACTACATGACGGAGGGAGAGCAAAAAATACCTGGGTTCGGCTTAAAAATCCGCGAGGACTTCACCGCTGTACTACTCCTCCTTTGCCTCAGCTCTATCAGACGAACGCTGGAGGCGGAAGGGGGAAATGACGCGCTGGCGAGTGCGCGAAGGGATTTTATAGGCGAGGGCTAAAAACCGCCCTCCCCTAGGGCGGCGATTGGGCTAAAAATCGCCCTCTCCCAGGGCGGCGAATGCAAATTTGCATTCTTCCCCCTGCAGTTCTGCCGGCCTCACGGGGGGGCTCGTGAGGCATTCGCCGCCCTAGGCCATGGCGGCAAGCCCACGTGGCCCCCCCCGGCTAACGGCGGCCCACTCCGTTAGCTCCCCCTAACGGCCAGGCCATTTGCCGCCCTGGGCCATGGCGGTTTTAAATACCGCCCTGGCCCACGGCGGCAAGAGGGTATTTCTGCAAAAAAAATTAAAATTTAGTTTTGTAAATTAAAAAATAAATTAAATTATTAACAGTAAAAATTCCCACATGGCCACCACGTCTCGCCGCAGGCCCCCTCACCTAGGTGTTGGCCGCTCGCGGGCCTCGTCCCCGGTAGTGGGCCGACCCATGAGGCTAAAAGGCCATGCATCGCCGGCCCATCCCCTCTCAGCCCAACAGGCCGTAGCCCACCGAACCCCTCACACCTCTCTTTATCTGATACTGGGCCTCACCTGTCAGCCTCTATTAAAAAATAATTCTTTTTCCTGAAATTCTTTTAATACTTTTCTATTCACAGAAAATGATTTAAACATCGAAAATTCGTACCTTTTTAACCGTAACTCTGTTTGAGCCCATTCAACTCTCAAAAATTTTCTAAAAATGAGATTTACACACTGGTACTATTAGTTGTCTACAATAGGCTCTGATTGTGTGTCTTTTGAGTGTTTTTCTTTTGTGACGAGTAGAGGCCGATGCCGAGAAGCTGCCGATCGAGGATTTCAAAGAAGCTCAAGAACCAAACCAATGCAAGTCACCCTTTGACCGTACCGATCCCATATTTTTTTTAATATTTTGTTTGCAAATTACACATTTTAGGAACACTTTATCAGCCACTGTTCATAAGTCGATCCGAGAGGCCCACCCTACTTGCTGCATTTATGCCCTTCCTTGTTGATTGATGACCCTATGCCCTTGTCGCCTTGTTGTCATCCTGGTACTTGTATTCATCGGGTATGAGTATCGATGACACACAAACCATACACCTTTAACAATGGGAAAAATCATGGGTTTTTCAGAAATGGTTTAAAAGACCGACACTCGGTGTTGGACACTTTGCAAATTAAAATGTTTTCCCTAAAGCTTGGTCATGGGTTGTCATCGCCTGTGTGGCCTAACCTCACATGGCATACAAGGACCAATTCCTTGGAGAATTTCACTGATCATAAAATAGTACGACCACATGGGTGAAAAAGGACACCCCTAGCCAAGTAATTAGTGGAACCAGGATTGGCTTAGTTGTCGATGGATGTGATGTTGCCGGGGTGGCATTGCATGATGCACTCGTGGGACCCTAAGTATGGGAAGTCTAGGACTCACCCGGTAGTTGGTTTGTGACCTGTCTAGTCGACAGTAGGCTATCTTGGAGATGCTTTGTAAAGGCCTTGTTGCAAAGCTCCTTTGACCAGTCGTATCTGATCAATGCGTGTTATGTGTCTGGAGTAAGCTTGCATCATGTGGATAAAGCATGCACCCTTTGTAAAGGTTATAAGCTATTCGAACAGCTGTGCCCACGGTTATGGGTGCATGTGAAGTAATTCCTCCAGCGTAGTCTTGTTTTATGAAATGTTTGTGAAATACATTGCGTTTGGGAACCGTTACAGAACCAACCTGAGTGGCAAGTGTAAGACCTGAGTGGTTTGAAACGGGACTGTGCGTTCTAGGGTGTCATTTGGCACCATAGTCAATGTTGAGTGAAAATGGAAATGTGGTTAAGAAAGCTTAATCCACCTAAATGAAGATGCTGTCAGGGACTGTATGCTCCAAATTTGACTTGTGACAAGTCATTGCAGCATGACTTGTGGAATAGGTTGAGACGTGAGTCTCTTCCCAATAATTGTGGTGAGTTGTTGGCATGAGCCTCTTTCTAACAACTTAAAAAACACTTAGATTTTTACAAAAATGTTTTCAACCCAAAGTTTGTTGTGAAATAAACACCACCATTCTTTGTAAACCTTGCATTTCACCATATTTTCGAGACTTGCTGAGTACCCCTGTACTCACCCTTGCTATATTCCCCACCGAAATATATGAAGATGGTGATCCAACTATCGATGAATTCCTCTAAGAACAAGCTAAATATAAAGACTTTTAGGGTTTTGGTATAAGTCCTAAGCTGTGCTTATGGGTGTCTTTAGGCCTCATTTGTGCTTCTGCTGCCATTTTTTGTAATGTATCGTTACATACCCGGGTTTTGTTCGTGGGCACAACCTATGTAAGGGAACTTTATCTGTTAAATAAAGCAGGTTTGGCTATGATCCACCGATATCCTGTATGTACTAGCTAGGCTTCTAGGATTGGTACAGGTAATGCAGATAAAGACGTTCCGCTCCTGTTGGACTATATTGGTTAATGGGACAGGTGTGTTACAGTATAATGAATTATTTTTACTAATGAATAGCCCCATATTCAATACAACTGATATAAAACATCGACAGTTGGCACGTCAGGTGGGGGCATATTATTTCACAAGACTACTATGGTTTAGCTCATGATTTCTTCAGTTCAATCATTTCTGTTGGAAATCTAAATCAGTCATATGTCACTTTGGTTCCAAAGAAACCAAGTCCTGAAACACCAAATGATTATAGACCAATTTATTTAATGAGTAGGTCCCTAAAATTTCTCACAAAAATCATGGCAGATAGATTACAATCTATAATCCTCAAGGTTGTCCATGAAAATCTATATGGTTTTATCAAAAACACGACAATTCAAGACTGCTTGGCTTGGAGTTTTGAATATTTACATCATTGCCACCATAGCTAAAGCTAGATTGTTCTTCTGAAAGTTGACTTCAAAAAAGCTTTTGACCCAATAGAACACTCCGATATTCTAGAGATGTTATAGAAAAAAGGTTTTCCTGAAAACTGGACTGCGTGGACAAGAGATGTTCCTTCCTCTGCCTCAACTTCAGTTATGCTAAATGGAGTCCCAGGTACACATTTTCAATGTAAAAAAGGTGTCAGACAAGTTAATCCTCTTTCACCCCTGCTTTTTGTCCTAGCTGCTGATCTGTTACAATCCATTGTAAATGAGGCTCATAAAAGAAATCTTCTCTCTCCCCCATCGCTCAAGATGATGGTTTCTTCCCTATAGTCCAATATGCAGATAATACAGTTATCATTTTGAAAGCTTGCCAAAAGGAAATTTTCTGCATCAAGGCTCTTTTACAATCTTATGCTCAGTCAACTGGACAAAAGATCAACTTCAACAAATCATGTATTATTCCCATTAATGTGGAAGAAGAGAAAATGGCTCATTTAGCAGGAATAGTAGGCTGTCAAATTGGATCAATGCCTTTCACATATTTGGGTTTACCTATGGGTACAACAAAGCCAAAAGTTATTGATTTTGCTCCTCTGATGGACAGAGTAGATAAAAGATTGTATTCAATAACAGCTCTCCTATCTCATGGCCAAAGATTAACAATGGTGAACTCTGACCTCTCATCTTTACCAACTTATTATATGTGTACTCTGAACTTGCCAAAAAAAGTGACTGATCACATTGATAGAGCGAGACGGCACTGCTTGTGGAGGAAAACAAATGATGTACAAGTAAAATCAAACTCACTGGCAGCTTGGGATAAGGCATGTAAACCAAAGAAAAAGGGTGGCTTGGGAATCATTAACTTAGGGGGTGTTTGATTCGGCTTCTGCCACTGGCTTATAAGCCACACGTAAAAGAGAAATATCATTAGCACGTAATTAATTAAGTATTAACTATTAAAACTTAAAAAATAGATCTATTTATTTTTTAGAGATACCATATAGAAAGTTTTTGCAAAAAACACACCGTTTTGCGTTTCGGGAAGCATGCTAATGGAAACCGAGGAAGAAGCCAGAAGCTAGAAGCCAAAAAGAACACCACCTTAGAGCTTCATAAATGTAATCAGTTTGAAAGCAAAATCAAACTCTTTTGATGAAACATCTACATAAGTTCTTTAATAAATGTAATTTTTATTGAATAGTCCCACATTAGTTGTGTAAGGGCAAGGGAACTAGTTTATAAGTAGGGGAGCCCCTCACCTCATAGGCTAGCTTTTGGGGATGGGAAAGGCCGATCGAACACAAGAAACAAGCATACCAGAGAGAATGAATGGTAGGAAAAACCAAACAACCAAATTTTTTAGTGGAAATAAAAGAACCCCAAAATTTGATGGACTAACCTTTCAATCACGATCTAATCATCCTCCTGTCTTCGGTCCGACCGTGCACGAATCAAAGAGACACAGCTTGACAAACTATTAAATTAGATTAACTTTATTGTATCAAGATGTGTTTACAAAGTGCATACAAAGCACTCCTCTCTCCCAAAACTAAACCTAGCCTTTTCTCCTCCAATGGTTTGATACATCTAAGGTCTCAACCCATCATCTATTTATATCCAAAACGTCCTAACAAAAGTAGTAGTAGTGTCAATACTTTGTATCGGCAATAATTATATAGAGCTACTTGTGAGACCTAAACTTGATGGATTGCAAAGGAACACAAGACGAATTTATCCTAGTTCAGGCTCTCGAGGTGAGGTAATACCCTACTTCCAGCTATTGTGTATTACCTTTGAGGTTGATTGCGTGTATGTCAATCTGATGATCTCTCTTGCCCCAAGAGGCTCCTTGCCTCCCCTTATATACTAGGAATGTAAGATTACATAGTAGGAATCCTAGTCGAACTCAACCAAGGGATTTCCTTTTAGGAACACAACATACCCGGCTAGGACTATATTCCTTTTCTTGTTATGCAAGGTAATATACACCGAGTCTTATTATATTCCTAATTACAGAACTAGGCCCATCCTCTATCTGAGTGGTCACAAAGCATGTAAGCCAAGTACTACTTCATGGATTTTGACCCAATATGTGGTTAGGTGTACTTGAGAGATACCTGCATCTTCAATTTTAATGAAGACCAACCATTGATCCATATTAGAATATATCCTCAATACCTATTAAATAATTTAGATATCTGAACACATATGTCTAGCAACTAGGCCTAATCATGAAGCATATCTGATTATTGTAATCGGTTCCTGTAAAATAGCATCTGTATTGTGATTTTAACATAGACAGCTGTCATCCCAATAGGACATGCTATTTATGAACTCATATCTTACGGCCCATTACTGAACAAGCCGGCCCAAACTAACTTACCAGCATAGGCCTATAATCAGGAAAGAGAGAGAGAAAAGATTCCCGTTTGTTCCCCAAATCGCCAAACACTTCGTATTCTAGAAAACGTGCCAAACTTCGCACTCTCCGCTCCGCTTAGGGTTTTCTGTAGCTCAAGCTTCCCTCCAGAAATTCACAAAGATCTTCATTCTAGCTTCGATTCCCATCATCCAGAAGCCTTTCCCCCTGGATCCGTGCTTTGAAGATGCCGTAAGCTCCCTTTGACATCTCCAACATGCTGTCGGGGTCATGGCCTACATCCGACACCTGCTCGACAAAGCTGGCTCTTCTGGAGAGGAAGAAATGTCTCCAGCCGAAGGATCTTATCAACTGGCGCCCTGCCATTGGTGAGTCGATCCCTTCTCCAGGTCCCCATGAACTCGTGGTTTTTGCTTCTTTCTTCAACCGTGGATTCACACTTTCCGCTTCTGATTTCCTCCACGGTCTACTTGACTACTACAAGATTGAGCTTATCCACCTCAACCCTAATTCTATCCTCCAGATCTCCATCTTTGTGACTCTCTGTGAAGCCTTACTTGGGGTCGATCCCCATTTCAATCTTTTTCGTTTCCTGTTCCACGTCAAGCCACTGCCCTCCAAATCCAAAATCCAGGTAATAGGGGGAGCAAGCCTTCAACTCCGCAATGAGATAAAGAAGGCTTACTTGCATGTTCCCCTGAAGACCTTGCTGAAAGGGTGGTATTAGGAGTGGTTCTACTGTTCTAACCTCGAGCCCTCCTTACCGCCCTTCACTGGAAATCCCCCAACGTTAATGGAGAGTTGAACTGCTCTGCCTTCCCAGGCGGAGATGGTCCAGGTGCAGCTGCTGCTGGAGAAGATAGACGCCTTGAAGGACAAGGGGCTGACCGGGCCATGGGTAGCCAGGACCTTCCAAAACCGTCAAATTCAACCTCTGAGGGCCAGAATCCACCTCGGCTATGATTACTAGGGGAAGAAGGACCCAACCCAGGAGTGCTCTGACTTTGTCAACAAGGATGTCATCACCGACACCTTGCTTGGCTATTTTGTCAATGGGGTCGTCAAGACTCTAGACACCGAGAAGGCTCCAATGCCCTACTGCCAAGACAGGCCCTAGCCGGCGGTAATGTCTCACTTGTTGATGCATGATGCTTGCAGGAATATGCCAAGTTCTCTTCAAACCCTCCCAGCCAGTTGGCTAGGGAGTCCAGGAAGCGGCTGACCAACCCCTTAGTGGATCAGTCCAGCCCCAAGAGGGCTGGGAAACAACCCATGAAGGACCAGGCCAAGAAAAAAGGAATGCCGAGTAAGGCATCTTGCGGTCCGATGATTAAAGACCCCAGCAGCACAGCCCCTGGACCAACCAACCCCAGGACCGCACCGCCAACAACTCCTTCGCCCCAGTCAGGCACACCTAGTGCAATGCCAACTAGACCAGGTTCTATACCACCTATCGCACGCCTCGCTGCCGAGTAAGCCTTCGGGCCCCTCACCGACTACCTCCACCCCTAGCACACAGGGGTGGAGGTTCAAGACTTCCAAAAGGTTTAGGATCCTCAATCTTCAGAAAGCCTTGAATCGTCTTGCAATATCTTGATTGTAGCATAATCTTACAGGAAGCCAAGTGACACTGATCCGAAAGGGATAGTGCCACCGACCCCCATCGCCGTCTCTATCCTAATTGAGGTTGAACCCGTAGAGCCCCAGCCCGAGCCGAGTGCTATCCTAGCCCCCGAGGTTGAGACAACCCACTCGGCCAGGCCACAAACTTCGCCCAGTCAGGATATCGCAACTGAAATCTCGATCGCCGAGCCCATCAAAGAGCCAACGCCACTAGTAGATCCAAGACCCAGGACTCCTTCTCCTCTGTTGTCATTGTCTTCAGAAGACAAAGACCTCCCCAGGATCGAAGCTCCTCCGCCAAACTTCCCCCGGGTGTTCTATTGGGTCACCTCGGAAGGAAATGAACAAACCTTCGAGCTAAACGAGGAGGCTGCTGAAAGGGAGCGAGTCAAGCTAATGGAGGCTGCTATCTTAGCTTCAAAGAGCGTCTAGGTACATAATTCGATCGGCTGTGTCTGCAACTTCAAGCTGACTAGCTGATCTTGAATCTTTGGCTATTGTAACTTGCGTTGTTTGATTATGATCTGACTCGTGCAGCAAGTTGTTGAGCGATTTGAGAAGATGGGTAAGGTTTTTTCCCAGCTCGCTCCCCAACTCGCTCAACTCAACTAGCTCTAGGCCACCAAGGATGACGTGGAGAGAACCAGCAAGGAGAGGGAAGACTGGTCGAAGGAGTCGGTGAACAAGCTCCGAGATGAGAATTGGGAGAAAATAGGGACCATCAGAGGTACATTTCCCTTTTTCCCAAGTAGCCCTAGTCATCCTCTCTATGCTTCTAATCTTTAACCTTGTTTGGCTGTAGCTCTAGAGATGAATCTGAACAATCAATCCTTGGAAATTAAACGCCTGAAGAAAGTGCTAAAGGAGCTCGTAAAGGCGAATCCAAGGTCGACACCGAGCATGCAAGTAAGTTGCATATCCGCTCTTGTACTCTACCCGACTAGATATCCAGACTTGCTTATCTTTCTCTTCTGTGTGAGCAGCCTTCAAGGCCAATTTCATGGATCCAATTCGGCGCCTTTGCTGAGGAGATAAAGGTGATAAAAGAATCACAGAATATCATAGTGGATCCCGCGAGGACTTTATTAGATATAATGCGCCCAGGCCTGGCCGGACCCAGCTCCAGTTCCATTTCTCAGGTGGCATAACGTCTTGAAAAGGCTCCAACCCTCTTGAAGGAATATGCTACTAAGCATTCCGCCGTGGGTATCGCCCACGCACTAGCCATGACGAAGTTTCTCTACCCCCGGGTAGATATTGAGGCAGCCGACGAGGGCTTTGCTGAGGGCACGACCCCAAAAAAGGGCTTGGAACTGAACAACCAGGTTAGGCCTACCGCTCGGGCAATCACCGAAGATCTGCCATTGTAATCATGAACTTTTTTAAGTAGTCGGTGTTTGATGAGAACAAAAGACAATGTGTAAATATTGTAAATGCTTTTGGTGTTTGTTGTTATATCTTGCTGAGTATGTGATCTTATCTTAGCCGTCATTAGTTTTATCTGACTAGTCGGTTTATGCTGAGTGGATTGAGATTAACTTTAAAAGGCGTTTGTCCCATGAGATTCTCCTCAGCACAAACATAGCATAATCACTACAAAACTTCATGACTTAGATAAAATTGACTCAAGCGTTATAAATAACAAGAGACATGTTACCCTCATGTAGCCCCCGTCTTACTACTTGGTTGGAACAATCAGCGTAGTGTGTCAGAGTAACAAACTTTATTTATACATATATGAAAGGAGTACAATACTCAGGTATAGAAAGGACATAGCTATTCTATGTTCCATGAGTTGTTGATTAGGACACCGTCTTCATTCTTCAGTTGGTAGGCACCCGGACATGTCACCTCAGCGATAATGAACGGCCCTACCAATAAGGGAGCTAATTTATGCTTGTCTTTGGTGGTTTGAATTTTTCTCAAAACGAGATCTCCCACCGAAAAGGTGCGATCACGAACATTACGACTATGATAATGGCACAGGCCTTGAAGATATCTTGTTGACTGGATGGTTGTGACATCCCTTGCTTCTTCCAACTGATCTAGCTCGACCAGTCGGCCTTTATTGGATTTGTCTTTTGAGTGGACCCGAACTCGCGGTGAGCCGAACTCCAACTCGGTTGGCAACATGGCCTCGGCACCATAGACCAGGAAGAAAGGGGATTGCCCTGTTGCCAGACTAACCGTGGTCCATAGAGACCAGAGAACGGATGTGAGCTCTTGTACCCATCGTCCTGTATATGGTTGTAGTCGGTCAAACACTCTAGTCTTGATACCTTATAAGACCATGCCATTTGCATGCTTGACTTGCCCGTTGCTCCGTGGGTGTGCCACAGAAGCATAGCAGATTTGTATGCCGAAGTCGTCATAAAAATCTTGAAATATACCGCCAGTAAACTGAGTGTCGTTGTCCGTTATAATGCGATTGGAGACTCCAAATCGGTAAATAATACCCATGATGAAGTCTTTTGCCCTGGCCGCTGTGATGGTAGCAACGGGTTTTGCCTCAATCCACTTTGTGAACTTGTCCACTGTGACAAACAAGTGTGTGAACTCTCCAAGCACTTTCTTGAATGGCCCGACCATGTCATGCCCCCAGACTGCAAAGGGCCAAGATATTGGGATTGTCTGTAATTCCTGAGCTGGTAGATGTGTTTGTTGAGCAAAGCACTGGCATCCCTCGCATGTCTGAACTATATCCTTGGCGTCAGTAACTGCAGTTGGCCAGAAGAATCCTTGCCTATAAGCCTTTCCGATTAACGTTTTAGATGCGGCATGGTTGCCATAGATGCCCAAGTGGATGGAATGCAGAATCTACTTGCCTTCCTCGGCTGTGACGCAGCGCATGAGGACTCCGGATGCGCTTCGACGATATAGGTCTTCTTAGACTACAAGAAAACATTTGCTTCAACGTTTGGTCCGCTCGGCTTCGCTGCGATCGTCTGGGAACTCATCTTCTAATAAGAATCGGATGATTGGGGCCCGCCAGTCTTGAGAGATAATTAGAACTTCTCTTGTTGCCGAGGTAGGTTTAGCCCCCGACTGCTCGAGAACAGGCTTTTTCTTGATTGATGGCTCCAACAATTGCTCGATAAAAATTTCAGTAGGGACCTCTTCTCGCTTGGATCCCATATTGTCTAGCCCATCTGCAGCTTCGTTGTACTGGCACAAAACATGCGTAATCTCCAGCCCGTCAAATTTAAGACGTCCTCAGGTGGATATGATGTGACAATTGTAACTTGATGCGACTGAAAATAGTACATCAACTTCTAGATAGTTATAAGCAAACCATATAGCATCTTTTGGACTTGGGGATATCTCATCTTGGATTCGCCTAGGACTTCGCTGACAAAGTAAACTAGCCTTCGAACTTTTTGTATATGCCCTGGCTCTGCCCGGTCAACTACCAACACCGTGCTGACTACCTGAGTTGTTGCCGCCAGATACAACATGAGCGGTTCCTGGGGCATCAGTGACGCCAACACAAGTGGTGATGTGAAGAACTTCTTGAAATCTTCGAAGGCTGGCTAGGCTTCTGGCGTCCATTGAAATTGTCAACTTTCTTCAATAATTTGAAAAAGGGCATATTCCGTTCGCCAAGTCGGGAAATGAATCGGCTAAGTGCCGCCATGTAGCCAGTCAGCTTCTGTACATCCTTCTGGCTAGTCGGAGTCGCCATGTTCATTATTGCGTTGATTTTATCGGGATTTGCCTCGATGCCACCTTGTGAAACGATGAAGCCGAGTAGCTTTCCCGAAGGTACTCCGAAGATGTACTTTTTCGGGTTTAGCTTCATCTGGAATCTCCGAAGGATTTGAAATGTTTCTTCTAAGTCGGTGATGAGGTCCTCCTTGACTTAGGTCTTGATCACCACGTCATCGACATATGCCTCTATGTTGCACCCGAGTTGAGTGTGAAAGCACCATTGGATAGCACGTTGATACGTTGCGCCAACGTTTTTCAACCCGAACGGCATAGTGACATAGTAGTATGCCCCAAATGGTGTGATAAAAGAAATCTTTAGGCATTTCTCCTCCTTTAAGTTGATTTGATGGTATCCTGAGTAACAGTCGAGAAAACTGAGTAATTCGTATCCCGCGGTTGAATCGACAACCTAATCAATTCTTGGTAAACCAAATAGATCTTAGGGACACGCCTTATTTAAATCGGTATATGTGGAGGCCATGGGCCCTGGGTATCTCAAGGAGGGCAATTACGGCCACTCGGACAGAGGGTAGGCTGGCCCCTATAATTGGAGATATAGTAGGACTCAGCTTCATATTACCTTGCATGACAATGAAAGGGATAGATTCCTAGCCGGATACTCTATGTACTGATAAGAAAAGCCCTTAGTCGCATCCGACTGGGTTTCCTACCCTATAACCCTCATCCCTCTAGTATATAAGGAGGGGTAGGGAGCCCCCTGGGGTATGGATGCCATAGGCCCCGGGTATCTCATGACAAGCATAGGGCCACTTGGACAGAGGATAGGCCTAGCCTTGTAATTAGGGATATAATAGGACTCGACAGACTTAACCCTGTACGATAGGGAAAATACAGTCCTAGTCGGGCACGTTGTATTCCTAGAAGGAGATCCCTTGGTTATAGTCCGACTGGGACTCCTACTTTGTAACCATGTCCCCCAGTATATAAGGGGAGGCAGGGCGCCCCCTAAGGGCGGAAGAAGCCATACATCCTCAAAGGAAATATACCACAACTGGACGTAGGCTATTACCTCATCTCGAGGGCCTGAACCAGTATAAACCTTTTGTGTTCCTTTGCGATCCATCAAGTTTTGGTTCGATGAGTAGCCCAATATATTTATTGTCGGTGTAAAACATTGAAAGTTGGTGTGCCAGGTAGGGGCTTCGTCGAGATCATCTTCATCAAACCTGATGGATCCAATCACTAGAGTCGACGGCATCAACTTCTTCCCCGAGCAAACAATCAGCTTCGGGAGCCTCTACTTCGTCGCCGACAAATTCGGCAACCTCACCCTATCTGAACCGGACTCGATCCGATCGGCTAGGAAACAAGCCAACTCTATGCTGGTCGGCCCACGCAACGCTGCAGTAACCCTCATCGACTTGCTACGGCAATCTTCATATTGTCCAGGTCTTGGGACAACTCTTTCCTTTAGTGTTCGACTCGGACTCAGCCTTGAGTTGGCCAAGATCGGGCTAAGAAGGAAAGAGATTGTCAATCTCCCATACAGACTCGGCAACATTGCAGATATCTTCACACAACATCCGACGCGGCAAACCCGATCCCTTGGAGTTCGACTCAGATACGGCCAAAAGCGGCTCAAGATTGGATCTAGGGAGGTCGGAGTTATAATCACCCCCATCACCTATTCTGACTTCGACTCTTAGTCGGATTCTGACTCTCAGTCGGACTCCGATTCTAAGTCGGACAGCAGTTCGGCAAGCTTCTCGCCGCCACGTGAAGTATTTATGATATCTAAGGGTTCAGCTCCCACTCAGGAAGCATGCCGACTACGCGAGCAGCAAGAGGAGGAGGCCTGCCGACTGCGAGAACAACAAGAGGAAGAAGCAAGACGCCTGCACGCCCGCAACGATGACCCGCGCAGGGCTTTGCAGATTGCTCAGCAACAAATCCTCCAAACCTGAGTCGGTGACCATGACATCTTCGTTACACCTTAACAGAACGTCGTAGCCGCTGCAACTCTGCTGGACACGCTCCAGTTTGGGCCTGATCACTAGGCCACCCTAACGATAGCAAGGATAAAAGCCATGATCACCGCTGCTGCATGCCAACAGTGTCAACAGTCGGGCGATACCCTCATACCGACCAACCGGTCGATATCTCCAGCAGCAGTCTCATCCGCCTCAACGTGACGCTGGGCAGCTGGCTCTAGTTGGCTGCACACGGAGTCACACCACACGTCACTTGGCAACCACAATAATGCCCGGCGGCGCCAACATCCAGATGACTGTTGGGACAACTGGGACCGCCGACGCCGACTACAACGTGATCTTCGGTAGGACATCAACGCTCGGCGCCGCGAACGAGAGAAAAACGAGCAACGCCGACTGGAAGACGAGAACGAGCGCTTCGGCCACCACCACGAGTTGTTTCGCCGTCGTAGGCGAGTCGGAGTCCTCATGAAGATGAAGGTGTACCGGCCTTCACCCATGAGCTGCAACAAGTCGACTGGCCATCAGGTTTCAAGCCGACTGGAATTGAAAAATACGATGGGAAGACCGACCCCGAGTCCTGACTCGCGGTCTACACTCTGGCGATTTGAGCAGTCGGAGGAGATCACAAAGCTATGGCTAACTACCTCCTAGTTGCTCTAGCCGACTCGGCGGGGACATGGTTAACGGGACTTCCCAAGCAATCAATCGACTCCTGGGGAGAACTCCGGGAACGCTTCATCGCCAACTTCCAGGGAACATATGAGAGGCCATCTTCCTAGTATGACCTATATCAGTTGCATCAAAGGAAGAACGAGTCTCTTCGTGACTTCATCAAGAGGTTTTCTGAGAAGAAGAACTCAATCCCGAAGATCAAGGATGAGGTCGTCATCGCTGCCTTTCGAAAAGGAGTCAAAGACACCTTGTTCATCGCTAAATTCACTCGAAAGCCTCCCAACTCTGTCAAGGCTCTATTCGACATGGCAAACAAGTACGCCGACTCGGCCGATGCTGTTGCTGAGGCCCTCGATGACAAGAAGGCACACTAACAGAAGGAGCAGAAGGACACCGATGACGCGGCCCCAGCTAAGGTTGGGACCCGCAAAAGCAAGTCAGATAGCTTCATTGTGGTAGTCGGTCACAACAGTCTTCGACTTTCAACAAATGGAGATTATCAGAACGACAAATGACGTGTTCGGGGGTTCACAAGCTCAACTGCAAGGATGGCATCCCCACTCCCAAATACCGAACAGCTAAGTTGCTTTCTGATAAGTATTTCTTCACTCGGCCTCGCCAATGCCGCAGGCGCTTATACCTAATAGGTCTACAAGCTGCACATTTTCTGTTTTTGCTTTTAATGATTGCAAAAGTACTCGAGTAACATAAATTCTGATCCATGAAACTTTGCTCCATAAAAGACGAACTCAAGTAACCCAAAACGCGTGTCTGGAAAAGAGCCATGAGCCAGCTCCCGACGCTAGGGAGCTATGACTAGTCGGGCAGAATGCTTAAACGTAAGGGGTCAACTGCTCGGGGAAATTAATATCAATAACAGGAAGAACACATATTTACATATATTATAAAATACATAAATTTTATTCGGGTGATTGTTTTCATCATCAGATGCTACTCATCCGATATATTTATAATGCAGGGCCAGTTTCGGATACGCATGACAGGAATCGGGGCTATGAGCCTATCTCCTACACTCGGGGACTGAACCAGTCTGCCAAGATACACTTGGAGTGCGACGCTTCAAGAATCACTCGGAATGCTCCAGGAGGGCTACTGACCGAGTACTTGCGCTAGTCGAAACGTCATCTTCCCTAGCTACGCTCCATGTGGGTTAATAACCGACCTCCGGCACCAGTCGAAGGTTGGGCACCATTCCGCTGGGTGAGGTACGCCCCATGAGGGTCACTAGCCGAATCCTATGCTAATGCAAGGTTCGGGTACCTTATTCAGCTAACAACCGACCTCCGGCACCAGTCGGAGCTTGGGTACCACTCCGCTGAGTTGGGTACGCCTCATGAGGGTCACCAGCCGAATCCTGTGCTAATGTGGGATTTGGGTACCTTATTCGACTAATATAACTGACCTCCGGCACCAGTCGGGCCTTGTGTATGACTCGGCTAGGTAGGGTATGCCCCATGAGAGTCACCAGCTGAATCCTATGCTAATGCTAAGTTCGGGTACCTTATTTGGTCACAACTCTGCCAGATTGGGTATGCCCCATGAGGGTCGCCAGTCGAATCCTATGCTAATGCAAGGTTCGGGTACTTTATTCAGCTTGACCGAAGTCAAAGAAGAGCTATATCGTCAAAGTGTATCCAAAGTTCTCATGCACTGCGTCACACCTGAGGAGGGCAAGCAGATCCTGCAATATACCTACTCGGGCATCTGTGGCAACCATACTTCATCCAGAACATAAGTCGGAAAGGCTTGCGGACAAGGATTCCTCTGGCTGATTGCGGTTACCAACGCTAGAGTACTCATCCTGACATGCGAGGGATGCTAATTTTATAGGGCTACGCTAGGTAGGTCGGTTTAGGCCGGCTTATTTGGTAGTAGGCCAAAGATATGAGTTTCTCAATAGCACGCTCTATTGGGCCGCTCGCTGACTGTGTTAAAATCACAGTGCAGATGCTATTCATAGAAACCGATTAAATAATCAGATATGCTTCATGCTAAGCCTACAGCCGAGTGTATACATTCGGGTATCTACATTATTTACCAGGTATTGAGGACATATCCTTATAAGGATTGACAGCTGGTCTCCATTAAAATTGGGGATGCAGGTATCTCTAAAGTACACCTAACCACGTATTAGGTTAAAATCCATAAAGTGGTACTCGGTTTACATGCTTAGCCATTATTTGCCATGGGTGAAAATCATTCCAGCTGACATGATGCTGAAGAGTCTCATATACCAGTAGCGCACTACTTGAGAAAGACTACATGGTTAAAGATCTTTAACTTTATGTTTAATTGTTTTACAATTAAGCACAAAGTCGGGGGCTACACCTAATAGGTGGGCCTATTCGGCGCACACTATGTATATTTCTATATGGAGCCTTTCATAGCCTCGTTGCCAGGTGACATGAAGCAGGACTTGGGAGAAGAAGCACTTGGACAAAGAGTACTCGGGAGCAATGCATTCGGGAATTCTTCACCATGGAGGATGAGCACTCGGCATCAGCTGTAACTCAACTATGAAGGTCTCGGGGGCTACTGTGGATGCTATGGGCTCCGTGTACCTCCTGACAAGCATATGGGCCACTCAGACAGAGGATGGGCCTAGCCTTGTAATTAAGGATATAATAGGACTCGGCAGACTTAACCCTGTACAACAGGGAAAATACAATCCTAGTCGGGTACGTTGTATTCCTAGAAGGAGATCTCTTGGTCGTAGTCCGGCTAGGACTCCTACTTTGTAACCCTGTCCCCCAGTATATAAGGGGAGGTAGGGTGCCCCCTGAGGACGGAAGAAGTCATACATCCTCAAAGGAAATACACCACAACTGGACATAGGGTATTACCTCATCTCAAGGGCCTGAACCAGTATAAACCTATTGTGTTCCTTTGCAATCCATCAAGTTTCGGTCTGGCGAGTAGCCCTATATATTTATTGCCGGTGTAAAACATCGACATGGGGCATATGACAATCTCACCAGAGAATACCGCGAAAGTATTGCCGATACAAAATATCGACAATTGGCGCGTCAGGTAGGGGCTTCATCGAGATCATCGTCATCAAGCCTGATGGATCCAATCACCGGAGTCAACGGCGTCAAGTTCTTCCCCAGGCAAACAATCAGCTTCGGGAGCCTCGACTTCGTCACCAACAAATTCGGCAATCTTACCCTGATAGACTCGGACTCGATCCGATCGACCGAGAACCAAGCCGGCTTTGTGCCAGTCGGCCTGCTCAATGCTGCAGCAATTTTCGACGATATGCTGCAGCAATCCCCAAGATGTGCGGCTCTCGGGACAACTCTTTCCTTTGGTGTTCGACTCGGACTCGGCCTTGAGCCAGCCAAGATTGGGCTAAGAGAGGAGAAAATCATCAATCTTCTGTTTTGTTCGGACTCAGCACTGCCGCAGACAATTTCAATCTCACTCCGATACGGCAGATCCAATCCCCAAGGTTCGACTAAGATACGGCCCAGAGCCGCTCGAGATCGGATCTAGGGAGGTTGGAGTTGTAATCACCCCTAAACTACTCCGACTCCGACTCACAATCAGATAGCAGCTCGGCAAGCTTTTCTCCACCACGCGAAGTGTTCATGGCGTCCAAGGGCTCAACTCCCACTCAAGATGCACGCTGACTACGCGATCAGAGAGAGGAGGAGGAGGCTTGCCGACCGTGTGAGCAAAAGGAGGAAGATGCATGACGCTTGCAAGCCGAGCGTGATGCTCGCAATGACAACTTGCGCAAGGCTGGGTGGACTGCTCAACACGAGATCCTCCAAACCCGAGTTGGTGACCATGACGTCTTCGTGACCCCACAACAGAACGTCCTGGCCACTGCCACATTACTTGACATCTTGTAGTTCAGGCCCGACCACCAGGCCACCCCGACAATCGCGAGGATCAAAGCAATGATCACCGCTGCAGCTTGTCAACAGCAACAACAATCTAGAGACACTTTCATACCGTCAAACAAGATGGCTTCAAACACGGCGGTTTCATCTACTTCAGCATGACGCCGAGCAGCTGGCTCTGGTCAGCATCACTCAGAGTCACGACATACGTCACTTGCCAATCCGAGTAACGATCGATGGCGGCATCATCATGACAACCGCCATGATAACCAGGATGCTCGAGGACGACTACGGTAGGATCTCCGCCATGATATTAACGCTCGACACCAAGAACGTGAGGAGGATGAGCGCCGCCGACTACAAGGTGAGCATGAGAGCTTCGGCCTCTACCACGAGCGATTTCATCGCCGTAGTCGGAGTTGGAGCCCTCACCCAGATGAAGGAGTACCGGCGTTCACCCACCAACTACAACAAATCGACTGGCCATCTGACTTCAAGCTGACTGGAATAGAGAAGTACGATGGGAAGACCAACCCGGAGTCCTGGCTCACAATTTATACCTTGGCAATCCGTGCAGTCGGAGGCAATCACAAGGCCATGGCTAACTACCTCCCAGTCACCTTGGCTGACTCGGCGAGGACATGGCTGACAAGGCTTCCCAGGCGGTCAATCGGCTCCTAGGGAGAACTCCGTGAGCGTTTCATCGCAAATTTCCAGGGAACGTACGAGAGGCCGTCTTCCGAGTACGATCTATATCTGTGCCACCAGAGGAAGAATGAGTCCCTCCACGATTTAATTAAGCGTTTTTCTAAGAAAAGAAATTCAATACCTAAAATCAAGGACGAGGTCGTCATCGCCGCCTTCCACAAGGGAGTCAAAGACGTGCCATTCATCGCCAAGTTCACTCAAAAGCCACCCAACTCCGTCAAAACTCTCTTCGAGATGGCCAATAAATATGCTTATTCAGCCGACGCAGTGGTAGAGGCACTTGATGACAAGCACCGACAAAAGGAGCGATGGGAGACGGATCACGTGGCCCTATCCAAGCCATGGAACCGCAAGTGGAAATCTAGGGACTTCATTACGGCAGTCGATCACGTGGCCCTATCCAAGCCATGGAACCTCCTAGAACCGAAGATTATTAGAACAACAAGTAACATGCTCAGGGGCTCAAAATCTCAAATGCAAAGGATGGCATCCCCACTCTAGACTTGTGAGAACAGCTAAGTCGCTTTCTGATAATTATTTTCTCCTTTATATGATATTCTTATCTAAATGGGTCAGGAGGCAACTCACTTCCCTGTGGTTTGACTCGGATACGGCTTAGTGCCAGTCAGGATCGGATCTAGGGGGATGAGATCGTCAATTCCTCACTCGACCTCGCCAATGCCGCAGCCACTTACACCTAATAGGTGTACATACTGCGTGTTTTTTGTTTTTTCTCTTAATGATTGCAAAAGTACTCGAGTAGCATAAATTCCGATCTGTGAAGCTTTGCTCCATGAAAGACGAACTCAAGTCAGCCAAAACGCGTGTCTGGGAAAGAGCCATGAGCCGACTCCCGATGCTCGGGGGCTATGACTAGTTGGACAGAGTGTTTAAACGTAAGGGGTCAACTACTCGGGAAAATTAAAATCAATAAGAGGAGGAACACATATTTACATACATTGTAAAATATTTAGATTTTCTTCGGGTGATTGTTTTCTTCATCAGATGCTACTCATCCGATATGTTTATAATGCAAGGCCCAGTTTCGGATACGTGTAACAGAAACTCATGGCTACGAGTCTATCTCCTACGCTTAGGAGTGCGACGCTTCAAGAATCACTCGGAATGTTTCATAAGGGCCACTGACCGAGTACTTGCGCCAGTCGGGACACGGATGTCACCTTTACCTTGGTATGCCCCGTGGGGGCTAATAACCGACCTTCAGCACCAGTCGAGGCATGGGTACCACACTGCTGGGTAGGGTACGCCCCATGAGGATCGCCATCCGAATCCTATGCTAATGCGAGGTTCGGGTACCTTATTTGGTCACAACTCTACTAGGTAGGGTATGCCCTATAAGGGTCGCCAGTCGAATCCTATGCTAATGTGAGGTTCGGGTACCTTATTCGGCTACCGCTCTGCTAGGTTGGGTATGCTCCAAGAGGGTCACCAGTCGAATCCTACGCTAGCGCAACGTTTGGGTACCTATTTAGCCAAAATAGGGAAATAAGCCACTACTGGAGCTTTCAGTCGAAGGTAGCACCAAACCCGGAACCTACGGAGGTGCTCACTATTATTCAAAACTGGAAGACCCCAATCATTCGATTCCTACTGGAAGACGAACTTCCTAAAGATCGCAACGAAGCTAAGTCAAGCGACGAAGTGTAGGATCGAACACAAGAACCAAGCCTACCAAGGGGGTGAATGGTAGGAACACCAAAAACCAAAATCTTTTGTCGGAATAAAAGAAACCCTCAAACCTGGATGGAGTGCACAGGTCAGACCTGTCTCTGTTGCATCGGTCTGACCTCTGCCTCGCCGCCGTGCTCTTGTCGGATGAACCGTCAGAATTCAGAAGGATACACACCGAAAATGCTCTTCAAAGTAGATCAACTTTATTGCATCAAGATGTGTTTACAAAGTGCACACAAAGCACTTCTCTCTCTCAAAACTAAACCCTAGCTTTTCTCTCTTCCAAAAGTTTTGGCTCTAGGGCCTCAACCCTTTATCTATTTATACCTAAAACCTCATATACAAAGTAGGAGTTGGACTTCTAGTCCCACTAGAACTCAAACCCTTAATTACCAAATCTATTTACAATTTACCAAATCAAATTGTCCTTTCCATAGTCAACTTGGACTCAATTCCTAGTCCAATCCTACTAGGACTCGACTCCTAGTCCAAGTAGGACTCGACTCCTAGTACTACCAGAACTCCATTCCTAATCCGAGTAGGACTCGACTCCTCTTTCCATACGCATACAATTCTTCTTGTATGCCATATGGAATCTTTAATTCTACGTGTATTGATCTCTAGCCTTTAATATCCCGCGTGATCTCCCGATCATCCGGACATCAACTTCTCCCAAGTCGACTCCCGATCCATCACCGGCAATACTCCCAAGGCCTCAAGACTCACCTACACATGCAAAAACAAAGAAACCATATCCGAGCACAAGTTCTTTCCAACTTGACTCGCATTAGTCACACACACTCACACCAATATTCATAGTTATTTTCAAACCAATCTCTTATTAAATAAATCATTTGCAAAGCCAATTGTTCATCACAAAATATTAATCATGACAATGATTCTACACGGAGCAAAAGCTTATTCATAGTCGGAGAAGACCTATGTACTGCGTCACACCTGAGGAGGGCAAGCAGATCCTGTAATCTATCCACTCGGGCATCTGTGACAACCATGCTGCATCTAGAACGTAAGTCGAAAAGGCTTGCAAACAAGTATTCATTTGGCCGACTGCGGTTACCGATGCCAATGACATTGTTTAGACATGCGAGGGATGCCATTTTGTGGGTTGCGCTAGGGATGTTAGTTTGGGCCGGCTTATTCAGTAGTAGGCTAAAGATATAAGTTCTTAAATAGCATGCTCTATTGGGCCGCTCGCTGGTCACGTTAAAATCACGATGCATGTGCTATTTTACAAGAACCGATTAAATAATAAGATACACTTCATGCTAAGCTTATAGCCGGGTGTATACATTCGGATATCTTGATTATTTTAAGGTATTGAGAATATATCCTTATAAACATCAATAGCTGGTCTTCATTAAAATTGGGGATATGTTGTCTTATACTGATTAACGGAAGAGGGACGTTACATGTTAAATGGTAATCATGGCTACCTCAAAGAACTATGTTTCATGACGACGACGTGAACGTGCATTCCGGGCAATAAGGATTCCATTTTTTGATTTAGTGAAAAAAACTGAATTGCTACAACAATTCTTGTTCTACTTGGCTAGATCACCACTACATATGTAGATGGGTGAGCCTCTTTGACATAGCTTTATTTGTCATTGGTTCTAAATAATTTCTGCTCATTTGATAGTAGAACATAGCTAAAAAAAGGTGCACTAGATTGATGCTAGCTTTCCTATGATCAAGTAATAAACAATGGTACAAGAGATTTGTCTCAACTTAGTGTAAAAAGCAATATAACCCTAATCTATTATTTAATTAATACTTTAAAGATAAGATTTTATTTTATATTTGGTACATGGCCCCTAAATTATCAGGGACGGCCCTGCTAGTGTCGTGCTCTTACTCGGATGGACCGCCACGCGCCACTAGCAAAACCTATGCGCATCAAATGGTTCTTCATGCTGGTTAGTGGGAGATTTAGAAGGAGAGGAACAGCAAAATATTTCAAAATGAGGTGTCTCCAATAAAGGGCATGATATATCGAATGACTGATGATATACGGATACGGTTCTCAAAGGCCAGGGGAGCAAAAGGGATTTCAAGACTAGCGGTCCAATTAATTGAATGTAATTATTAGTCCGTCTGGACATGCTAGGCATGGCGTGCCTTTGTTGGTTTTTTAATTATTTTTCTTTCTCGAAACGCTTGCGGGTTCTTGTGCCATTCTTACGCTCTTAATATATACAGACATAGGGTTCCACCAGTCAATGGAGCCTGTAGCGTGATAATGAAGTGATTAGATGTTAAGAAGTAATTAGTTTGACTAATTAGTACCCGTTTGAATAGATGAGCCAGTGACATGCGAGCCCAACCTCTCTAACACGTTTAAACCAGTCATCTAAGTGAAATGCATTTTAATTTTGACCCGTTTTACTAATAACAAGCATTTTACTGTAATACTATTATAGAATGCGACTAGGCATCGAGCGTCTATTAAACAACAAAATCGGGTGGTTAAATATTTCCATTAACCATCAATAAAATATTAAAGTTGTATGCCATGAAACAAAAGGTCAAGTCGTTGAAATATCTAGAAATATATATATACGTGAGAAACTAGTGCACATAAAAGAATCATTAAAAATACACAGACCAAACATATTGAGAAGTAAAGTGTAATATTGAAAAATAAGTAAAAATATGAAACATTGTTAAATTTAAGTTAAAACATTTTACTCTTACGTATGAAACATTGAGTTCCAATGATTCAAACATCAAAAAAAATTATAAAATCAAAAGTTAAAATGTGTAACACGGTAAGATTTCAGTTGAAATATTTCACAACTTGTACGTAAAACATCATGCTTCAACTATTGAAATATGATATAGGAAGAAGTTAGAAGAAAAATTGACTTGTAGAGAGGTTTATGTATGAAATTGAGTTGTAAGGAGAAGAGTAGAAACACAAGTGACTTGTAGGGGTTTCTAGATTTTCCCCCACAAAAATGCAACTCTAGCATTTAAATTTTGTCCTAAAAAATGCAATTCTAGAGTATTGCTTTTCCCTCCAACCACCTCTTATTAAAATTTATTTCCATCTTACCCCTAACCACCCTTCCACTCTCAACCACCGCTCATTTAACAATGGGGATCCGAGTCATTTTCATTCCTTGCTAATTTGTCTTTTGAAGGCTACAATTGCATTTGTTTTGGAATAGAGGGAGTAGAAAATATGCCTTTACATAAAAACATACTCTTGCTATGAGCATTAACAAATATTAAGATATTTATCCTCAAATAATGTAAAATCAAGATATGCACACTAAATAAATTTCATGCATTTATGCAGCATATTTTAGTTGAGAGTTTATTCCATGTTTATTCAATTCCACATTTGATTTAAATAGACGATGAGCAGGTTGTTGCCCATAAGAGCGTAAAGGACCATGACACCTTTGAGATACGACCATAGTAAGTCAAGCACCCCATGAGCATATTGATCCATATATTGTGAATGTTATGTTTAATAATACACAGTACAAACCCTGCTATTTGTATTCCTTTCTATTGATAACCTTAGGATATGGAATATGGATTAGGTACTGCCCAAGTACTACAATGGGTATATTCAAGCTAATATTATTGATATTGTTTATCCGTGCTTGGAAGAGCGTTGAATAGAATTGACATAACACATACTTTTACAATTTGAGCTATTTAAAAACATTGGATAAAGAATTGCCTCTGTATATTGAGAAAATCAAAACTCAGATAAACTTGATTTATATTTTAGACGCTAACAGGCAAATGAGATGCAAACTCCACCTACTTGAATGCTCTTGAGCACAACAGCACACAAATCCGGTCAACTCATATCCCTCCTCACAATGCAGTTAGGGCTCGGAAGCCTCCCCAGACAACAGAGCAGTTGTGCATCATCCTTACAATAAAAGTAACTTTTTCAAGAAAAAAATTATTCATATATCTCACATTAGTCAATGCATACAAAAGAAATAAAAATAACCAAAACAAGAAATATTGTTTAATAATACTCAGTTTACACTTTCCCTGTTGTACACATAAAGTTTAGACCTGAGCTAAAAAAAAAGCTTCCTGACACTATCACGGTATATTCTACCCAGGGTTTACAATCCTAGTGGAAACCGGTCTGGATTTCGCGAATTTCTGATATCCCTGTGTGGAACGATATATGTTTCCACCGGAAAATTCGAATGAATTCACCAAACTTAAATTTGAATTGAGAAAGAATGAAAAAAATCAAAACAAATCCTATAAATACTATGAGATTTGTAGAACCTAATGGTGCAAAAAAAAGTTTCAAAAAACATATGATTTTCGTGTTGTTTTTGGACAGCAATTGATAAAAGAGAGAAAAAAATATATTTAAAAAGATAAGAGACTATCTGGGCCTCTTTGGATGGCCCAGTTAAGCTACTAAACCCGATGGAGTTTTGATGGGCCTATCCACCGGGATGGCCCAGTCGGACTTAGTACTGCAGCCGATGCAGTTTGGAGCAGAAGAGAAATCCTATCGGTCCCAGGTTCCCAGCATCGCTAGTCGCTACCCCACCCTCGTCGCGTGCAGCGGTCCCCCTACCCCCGACGCACGGCGCCGGCAGTCGCCCGACGGCACCCCTGCCTCCCCAGTGGTGACTGAAGGCCGGCCGGTCACCGGAGGTTGAATCCCACGGCGAAAACAGCAAAAATCGACCCTACATTGCTGGTTTTCATCCGGCAACTCGAGGTCTCCAACCCTAGCTCGGTAAGTTCCAATCCCTAAATTGGATTTCGTCTATTTCATTGAGATATCGAACGGTGTATGTTTAATACCGAGTAGGTGGTGACAAAAACCGAAAAATTTGAACCTAATTCTCTTCCACTTGTAGATCTGGAAATCAATGTTTTATTACGTGGTGACCTTTTAATATCATATATCCCTACACATGGCTGGTCTTTGTTTTATGCATGGACAAACAGATCGGTCATGCATCATGTCTTGCTTATAGTAGTCTTTGTTTTGTGCATGTTTGCCAACTAGCCATACATAGTATTTTATTTGAAACCGTATCAAACATGAATAACAAATCTTTTATTGGAATGTGTAAGTGGTCATAATTTATCGTTCACCTAAACTGTGCATGATTTTGTTGTGTTGCATAGAGAAATGCCGGAGGCCGATGAAGTTTGGGAGCATGGGAAGCATGTTGGTACCGGATTCTGGTGCAAGTATTGTCATAAACAAAAAGAGGGTGGGGGCAACAAGGTTCAAAGAGCACCTGTCCCACCATGGGAGTGAAGTGATATATTGCGAACAAGTTCCACCTAATGTGAAGAGTTACTTTGGGCGTGCCTTGGACAGAATAAAGAAGAAGAAGGAGGAGTGGAAGAAAGAGGAGTTGAGAAAAGAGGAGGCCACCGTAAGACAACATGTTTATGATCTTACAAGTGATGCAAATGAGGAAGAGGAGCTCCAAGCTGCCATGGCCACATATAGGGAGGAGGCAGAATTTAGAAGGCAAGTTGATGAACGAGGTGATCATTACGAGCATACTATGTTGCATGTTTTGATGTTATCAAAATTATAGGAAATGTTGCATGCCAATTTTTTTAATATATTACTCACATTTCCTACATATTTACACATTTTTTGCAGACTTTTCCTCGCCTCTTACTATTTTTCCACAATTTTCCAAGGTTTCTCAACTATTTTTCAATTTTTAGGGAAAAAAACAACACCGGTTTCTCAACCAAACCGAACGATTTCCCAGTGTAACCAAGCAAAATTTCAGACATCCCGACAACGCTATTTCTAGTCGGAATTTCTGTGATTTCGACCGAGAAATCGGTAAAACCGATGAATTCACTTTTCCAACCCGAACTTTTGAATACAAATTTTTGGATTTTGAATTTTTCTGGTTTTAGCTGAAATTTGTCGATTTCCGTGAAATCCAGTGATCTCGCCAGGTACTGGGATTTGATCTCCCATCGGGATTCTAAACCCTAATTGTACCGAATCCATCTACACCCCCAAAACGTTCCTTATGAATTTTGATAGATTAGATAACATTCGTCGTCCCAAACCCCAAAACAACCACACTGTGAGAACAGATATCACCTTTTTTATTCAATTCATATTGTGGATTTTCTTCTGGAATTTTATAGATTTGATGAGGTAGCAACCTGAAGTAATCCGTTGTTACTGGGAAACTAGCACTGAGCGCCTCTCCCCCAGTAAAACTATGTGTTGGTTTGTATTTTGTGATGAAAAATTGGTAAAGGAAATTTGGCTATGAGTTGGTTTTGTTGGAAAATTGGTTTGAAAAGCTAGCAAACGTTTGCGTGAGTGTGTGCGACTAACACGGGTCACAACAAAACTGGTTTGAAAAGCTGGCGAATATTGGCGTGAGTGCATGCGACTAACACGGGTCAGGTAGCAGAATCTGTGCCTAGAAAACGGTTGTTTGATCTATATGTGTGCAGGTGACTTGAGGTCAACTTTAATTAATGGCACAAACCGGGACTACGCTCAGGGAGGAGCGGATGTCTAGCACGGTCAGGATGCCATGTGACGAGTGGACTGAACTTAGGATCTTTGAGGTCAATCTTAGTCAACGGCAGATTGGAACTAAACTCAGGGAGAAGATGAGGTCCAGAACTATCGAGACACCAGGTGACAAAATTGCATGAACAGACACCGTGTGAAGAGGTCTTTATAATGGGCTTAACAAGTTATATTAAGTGCGGGATTCGAGATGAAAAACAGAAGGGAGAAGAATGCAATGCTACAGTATGTATGGTACTGTAGCATGCAACCACATGTGGGCACGATCATGCACTTGGAGCGCATGTGCACGTGGACCAAGGAGGATGGACTTGTGGAGTAGTGGGCATGGTTGGTCGACACAGTCAACATACAACACATGGGCTGATTAGCCAAGCCGCTGCTAGCCCAACTCGGTGGATGCCTACACGGCCTAGGCAGCTGGATCGGCCCAGCTCGTGTGGGCAGCTACACGCGTTTGCGGGAAAGACAACACGTGGTATAGGTGGCCAAATGGACCTACTGGGCCAGCATGGCCCGAGGTCTGGTCCAGCACGGCTCGTTACGGCACGACGTGTTAAGGCACAACTCCTATAGCGGGCCGTGCCATGCCGGTCCACGTGCCGAAGCCTCGGCCTAGGCATGGCCCACGAAGGTGTCGGGCCGTGCCATGCCGGCGCAGACCTGAATTGGTACGTGGGCTGGCAGCGACCCATTAGTACGTTTGGCCCATAAAATTTGAAAATATGAGGCAAAAAAGGAAAAAAGTGAAAAATAGAAAACTAAAGGAAAAATTAGGAAAAATGGAAAAAATAGAGGAGCAAATTAGAAAAAATAAGAAAAATAGGGGGACAAAAGAAAAATTATGGAAAAAATGATGGGCTGATCGGGACGTGCCCGTGTTTGGGCCGTGCCGTGCTGGCCCGGTGGCAGCCGTGCCATGCCGGGCCGGCCCATGGGCTGAGGCGCCAGCCCAAGCACGGCACGGTCCACCGACTTTCGTGTCGGGGCTGGCCTGACACGATTACTGTAGCACCATGCTCGGGCCGGCCCGTTAAGGCATGGCCCATCTGGCCATCACTAACGTGTAGTGCTCTGTGATTGAAGCGCACGCTCTCTAGATCAAGGCCTCATAATGAGCTATTGAAAGAGATCTGACGGTTAGCGTGTTGGCCTGACGAGTGGGTACTTCCATAGGCAATTTGGAACATTTTGCTTTAGAGTTAACCAGCCAACTTAGCCTATAAATAGAGTAGCAAGACTAGGGTTTAGACTTGCACCTTTCCTTAGAGTTGTTACTTTTTTGTGATGACAATTAGCATAGTTTAGGAGAGAGCTTTTGGAAGAGCGTTCTTGTGGGAATTTTTTGAGAGGTCCTTTTTTTATAGATCTTTATTTCTTGTCTAAACATTTTATTTCAACTCAATGGAATAACGTTTATTTTAGAAATAATTGCACTCCTTTCTTGCAAATGTCGTAAACATTATATCAACTCAATGATGAATGTTTATTTCTGGAACATCGTTTTTCACTCCTTGTCTTGCAATTATTTTCTTATTCAGTTATCGCCTCCCCTCTCCTAAATTATAGTGGTGGTGAACCTCCCCTTACTTTTGGATCTGATTGAGATTTGCTTTTTGCCTTGTGGATTTGGGAGTCGGCATGTCAGTCTCTACCTTGCCCGTTGTGCAAAACTCTCGTTGACCAAAGTAATGTTTTAGTTTTTGTGTTCGCACTTGATTTGTACTCTGTTCTTGAGGCTCTTTGTTCAAATCGAGCGTTGTGGCTAATGCATGAACAAAACCTAACAATAAGTAAGATGTTATTTCCCTCTCGTTATTCCACTCGTTTTGCAATAGGCATGCTCACAATTTTATTTGGACGTATAGAGGATTTTGCTTCCAATCTAGTTATTCCACGATTTTCTTAGAAGACCATAGCTTCCTTCTATAGCTAAGGGTTTACAAAGAAAATCGGGAAGACGTTTTTGGTGAATGTTTGGGATTGAATTTGAAATTAGCTATATTCACCCCTTCTATAGCGGTAATCCAATTGATATCCCCTACATTAAATGACTTTGAATAACTTCCTCCATCTTCTTCAGCAATTTGTGCTTCTTCATTTTCATGTTTTTTTTCTGAACCTCTTTTTTTTCTTCTTCCCTATACAACTTCTTGCTCAACAATATCTATTTCCTTTCTATCACGTTCTCTCATCGCAATAGTTCTTCATATTGTTTGATTTTTAACAGTAATTGCAACATGAGAACTTTATAAATACAATATAACAAAAATAATAAAATCTATTTGGTGGTGAATACATGAGTCTGAGGGTTCACATATGATACCCTTGACCTTATGTTTTGCATAAAAAACTCTATATGTCTTCCAACCAAGCTCTACCATAAATTCATCAGGTTGTCCAATCTTATCTTTTAAGATAGTAGGGGTATGATGCCATACTCTCGTTTATATAAGGACTCGACCGATGATAGTGTCGTGCAATATGAACATGTTCCTGCCCATTACAATATAACAGTTTTAGAGATAAAAAAAAAAGAAGAGATGATTATATAGTTGTATGTATGCCACATTTTCTATAAACCCTTTCAAAAGAACTACAAATGCAAAACCGGAAGTTTATAGAAGCTATTTACAACAAACTAGTATTTCTTTCGTATTTTTTCCTACCAGACAAGAACTATTATACTCATATATAAGTTAGTTAAGAGCAAGAATACCAGTAACTCAAACAAGGCGCTAACCAACAAGAATAAACTTTGCAAATATAACTCAAACAAGGCGCTAACAACAACTGTGTTTAAGGTGGGCCCTACTAGACAAATCAACTATGATCAAATATGACTAAAAAGAGGGGTGAGGGGAAGTTTTCGAGGCCATCAGAAGCAGAGGTTTGTTCATGGTTTATTTATAGAAGGACAAAAAAGGATAACAAGGGAGAGCGAGCAGAGTATAAAATTGGAGTTTTTATCAACATGTAAAATATCTGTCTTGGAATTAACTTAATTAGATAAAATTGATTGCGACAGGAAAATGTGCAATGTTGTGTTGATCATTCCATTATTATCATGGCATTGCTACATTTTATTCTTATGACATACATAAAATTTTCATTAAGAAGTCATTTTTCATACCAGGAAGATTGTTTGCTCCAACTGGAGGGAGAATCAATCTATTATGGAACTTCCTTATTGTCCAATTAAAATAGAGATTAGTGATGTGCTCTTTCAAACTCTCAAAAGCTGTGCAAATGAAAGGAGATTGATCAAAACTGAAAACAAGATGTGAATCAACAAATGTTATGGAGATCACTAGACTCAAATGAAAGGAGATTTATAGCATTGAAGCTCTCCTTGAAATACATGAAGTTAACCATGTCAGATTTGATTGGAATCAACATAATAGAATGCATAACTAAGATACAGTTCCAAAAGTGTATTAAGATGCCCCTATAAACTGGTTTGAGCAACTATGTGCAACTTCAACAGATAGACCATACATTTGAGTCATCTTATATACTTTAGCACGGATGTCACCATGGAAATGTGTGGAGGCCATGAGCCCCGGGTACCTCATGACAAGCATATGGGCCACTCGGATAGAGGATGGGCCTAGTCTTGTAATTAGAGATATGATAGAGCTCGGCTCAGACTTGGCCTTATACGATAAGGAATATACAGTCCTAGTCGGATGGGTTATATTTCTAAGAGGATATCCCTTGACCGTAGTCCGGCTAGGATTCCTACTTTGTACACCTGTCCCCCAGTATATAAGGGGAGGTAGGGCACCCCCTGAGGGCAGAGACAACAATACAGAGATTCAACAGAATCATACATCCTCAAAAGAATACACCATAACTGGACGTAGAGTATTACCTCACATCGAGGGCTTGAACCAGTATAAACTCCCTGTGTTCCTTTGCAGTCCACCGAGTTTTGATCCGATGAGTAGCCCTATAATCATATTGCTGGTGTAAAACATCGACAAAATGGCTTATCTGGAAACAAAATTTATCTGTGAAATGAGTAAGTGATCCAAAACATGTCATAACACTTAAAAAGTACTCCCTCTATTTTTTTAAAATGATGAACGCCATTTAATAAAAAACGGAGGGAGTAAGTTAGAGCAAACCTGTGTAGACTTCTCCATGATATTTTGTTGATATTGAGCAAAACAAAAAAAGCATCTCACTTTCCAATTAAAGATACTTCCATACTCTGTCATTTTAGAATTAATCACATCAATAAGTTTCAAGTGTTTGGTGGAATTATTCAAAAATTTCAACAATTTGAAGTGTCTTGATCATTTCATATACTGCACAACTGGTTACTCCACCTAGAGCAAATCTAGCTACATGGACCTTCAGCTGCAAACTTCATCTTATAATTTTCCAATTTCTGAAGAGGCATCCATGATTTTTCTAAATGAATCTTGCAAATGTGAGCCAAACTGTGACACCCAGGCTTGTTCATCTTGTACTATTAAATTTAACTACTGAAGCATTTGATACAAACTGGATGACAACTCCATTGCAGACTTGTTATCGTCATTGAATTTTTTGCGACATTAGACAAACATACACAATTGAACTACATATTAGGAGTATGAGTCCATTAGAAATAATTGATATGGAAATATGCGGACTGTTCCATATTACATGTGTTGATGGTTATGACTCGTTTATAACTTTCACATATGATTTCTCCCATTATGGCTATATTTTCCCCATTAAAGAAAGATCTGAATCACTCGATAAATTTAAGATCTTCAAAGCTTAAGTAGAAAATCAGCATAATGCGAAGATAAAGTAGTGAGATTAGATCAAGGAGAAGAATATTATGGGAGACATACTTCTTATGGGCAAAATCTTGGCCCATTTGTCCAATATCTTAAAAAAGAGCATGAAATAGTTGCTCAATATTCTATGGAGTATACTTAATCATTCTAGTCTGTCTATGAACTTATAGATGGAAGCACTTAAAATAGCTGCACACATTCACAATAGAGCTCCTAGTAAGTCCATTCCCAAAACACTTTATGAATTGTGGACTGGGAGAAAGCCGACACTAAAAATATTTGCGTGTGTGGGGTTGTGCTGTAGAGGCCAAAATATTCAACCAACAACTAAAGAAATTAGAACTTAAGACTGTGAGTTGCCACTTTATTGGATACCCAGAAAGATCTAAGGGGTACCCATTTTATTCTCTAGACCATGTCACTAAATTTGTGAAAATTAGACACGCGGTATTCTTAGAAAATAATGAAGTCTGGTGGAGCTCACATAAGAGGAAAATTAATCTTGAGGAAATTTGGGCTAATGCTACACCCAAAATTCAAAAGAATAATATGACAATTAATTATATGGTACCTCAGACTATAGCACAAATACCTTGCACTGGGGTGGCCGTGCCGCAAAATGAAGTACCCGTGACTCAGACTATAGTTGCACCAGATAAAAATTCTGGTGATACACCTTCTATTGAGAATACTAATGAATTACATAATGGCAATCAACAAACTTCCGAGACACATAATGAAGAAATTCCCCCAAGAACCTCCTAACCGCTAGTTATCGATAATGAACCACTTAGAAGATCACATCAGGAAAGGAGATCTGTCACTCCAAATTATTATGAAGTTTATTTGGGTAAACATATTGGGAAGGCAGATGATCCCACCTCATTGAAAGAAGCGATAATCAGTGAACATTCATCTAAGTGGCTTGAAGCTATGGAAGATAAATTAAAGTCTATGAGCCATAATGGAGACTGGGACTTAGTAGAAATTCCCCAAGGTAACAAAACAGTAGGCTGTAAATGAGTCTACAAAACTAAGCTTGACTCAAGAATATCGAAAGGTTCAAGGTAAGGCTTGTAGTAAAGGGTTTTCACAAAGAGAGGGAATAGATTATAATGAGACATTTTCTTCTATCTCTACGAAAGACTCGTTTAGAATTGTAATGGTGCTTGTTGCTCATTTTGACTTAGAACTCCATCAGATGGATGTGAAATTGCATTCCTTAATGGTGAGTTGCATGAAAATGTGTACATGGCACAACCCAAAGGTTTTATTGTGGAAGGAATGGAATTTGGCTTGCAAACTTAGTAAATCCATCTATGGACTAAACCGATGTCTAGGCAATGGTACCTTAAGTTCGATGAAATAATTAAGAAATTCAGATTCAAGGAGAATGAGGTGGGCAATTGCATTTATCTTAAAACTAAGGGTGGAAAATTCATAATACTAGTACTTTATGTGGATGACATCCTATTAGCAAGTAGCGACGGTAATATGCTGCATGAGACAAAGGGATTTTTATCATCTAATTTTGATATGAAAGATCTTGATGAGGCGTCTTACGTTTTAGGCATAGAAATACATCGAGATAGGTTTAACAAAGTATTAGGATTATCTAAGAAATCATACATTAGTAGAGTGTTAGAAAGATATAATATGAGTAAGTGCTCTGTAACACCTACTCCAATAGTTAAAAGGGATAAATTTGAATTATTCCAAAACCCAAGAAATAAGTTTGAATCAGATCAAATGAAATTGGTACCATATGCTTCAGTTATCGGAAGCTTGATGTATGCTCAAGTTTGTAGCGTCTAGACTTAGCATTTGTTACTGGGATGCTTGGTAGATTTTAGTCAAATCCAAGTTTAGACCACTGGAAGGCTATCAAGAAAGTCTTCTGTTATTTGCAAGGCACTAAGCATCACATGCTCACTTATAGAAAGTCTGATGAGCTTGAAATCCTAGGCTATTCAGACGCTGATTTTGCAAGGTGTGTGGACACTAAGAAATCAACATCAGGTTATGTCTTCACCCTCACGGGAGGAGCAATTTTATGGAAAAGCTCCAAACGATCCCTAACTGCATCGTCGATAATGTAGGTAGAATTTGTAGCATGTTATAAACCTATGGGGCAGGTCGTATGGCTTAAAAACTTTGTCTCAAGACTGAGTGGTTGACAGCATTGACAAACCACACACAGAATACTGCGATAACAAAGTTGCAGTATTTTATTCGAGTAACAATAAGTCAAGTGGTGTTGCCAAACACATCGACATTAAATATCATATTGTGAAAAATAGAATCCAAGATCAAACCATTAAGGTTGAGCATATTAGCACTAAGTCAATGCTTGTGGATCCGCTTACCAAAGGCTTACCTCCTAACTTATTTAAAGATCATATAGCCAACATGGGAATAACTGAGTGCCTTTAAAATCCTAGATACAGGGGCATTAGTCTCAATCGACTCTCATTAGAATTAAACAGAATTCCTTCGAAGTCCTTGTCGAAGGGCTGGTACCCGACCGCAGTACCAGTGTGCATACGGTGTATTTGTAGGATGTAGAGTAAGCCTGATATGAAGATGTAGATGAAGATGGAAGGAGACATGGATTTTTATATTGGTTCAGGCCCCTGAGAGGGGTAATAGCCCTACTCCTGTTTGGCCGGGAGGCTGATGCTTACCACTATATCAATCTCATGAGTACAAGGTATGGGGAAGAAACCTTAATCCAGTATGTCGGCGTAGAACTTGTGTATGGTGGTCAACGACTAGCTGTTGTTAGGCTTGTCGGCTAATGGATGCCGAGAGTGGGGATCTTGACAGACCCCCTTGAGGTTCGGCTGGGGGCGCAGTTCTTGAGCCTACTCGGGGAATGGAAAACGATGGGAACAAGAGACTTAGATAGGTTCGGGCTGCATGGCGACATAACACCCTATTCCTTTGTGTTGTGTGTTTTGCTTAGAGTGTTGGTTGTGAATGGATCCCCCTCCTCATAGCCTTGGTCCTACCCTTATAGAACATGGGAGGTACCATAGTGGCCAAACCGGAGAGATGGGTATGGAATCTTACGCCCTAGATTTACCCAATTACAGCTAGGTTATGGTAGAGTACAAGATAGGCACGCCCTACCGAGCGTGCTGAACAGTGTTGGTCATCCCTCTCCAACGGGGTTTGCGCTTTTTCAAGCTAGGCCCCCATGAAGCAGGTCTAAGAGGAGGCCGTGTCCGCCTACCACGCGCCCCGGCCGTCTGCCACGTGCACAGGACGCCACCCACTCTCACGTGGGAGCGACCCGATGGAGAAAACCTTTGTCATCATTGTTGTTTCGAGGTCCCACCTGTCGGTGCCTGGGCGGAGTAGGCAAAAAGTGGAAAAAGCTAGCAGGCCATCAGGAGTCAAGTTGTCTGAGAGCCCACATCTCCTGATAGCCTACACAGAGCTCGGATTAACAGGCGGCATGGTTTGACCCATATACCACATCGCACACCCTAACGGGTAGATATCTGTCACGTCGCCCCTTATTGTAGAGGCGCGCGAAGGAAAAGGCATGGTTGCATGCCTCGTCCTAGCGCATTAAATGCGCTGGTAGTTGTTCGTCCATCGAGCTCTACCCCACAGGCCTACGTGGCCCGCGGGTACTCGGGGGCGCCGTTCAGCCCTCGAGCATTGCCCCGCAGGCCTACGCGGCCCGCGGGTGCTCAAGGGCGTCCTCCTCGGGGCCTCGCCAAGGACGGTCCTAGAAAAGGGCTAGGCTCGAGCCCCCGAAAAGCACTTCTCCGATTGATGGCCGCTCGACGTCGTCGCGGCTTCATGCTCTCCTCATTTTCCATCTTCTTCTTGAGCACAAGGGGGATGCACAGCCCCCATGGTGGGCCCATGACATCTCCCATGCTCAAGAAACAGGTGACATGGCGCCCAGCTGTCCCACGCCTGCAAAGCAGGGGAAACTTGGTTTCCACTTCACCGACAGGGCTCCTCCAATGGCGCCTCCATGAGATTGGTAGGTAGTTTATGTTGTTTCTCCTTGGGTTTTGTTGGCTTATCTTCCTCCCTCTCCATAGGGGTCTTATATTTATACCTTGAATGCCCCCTTATCCAAGTAGAACTAGGGAGACATATTAGGATGTGGATCTGAGCAGTCCTAGTAGGGCCTGAGTAAGACTCTGTGTTTCTTTTCTTGTCGAGGATTGCTTCCTTATCTGCTCTAGACTCTACCATATATATAGGGTTTGTTTTTATATAGAAATTGGTATGTTGTACTTCACTGAGGTATGTGCAGGTCTGTGGGGTATCCCATATTTAATACACTGACAGTCCTATAGTGAACTATAGGTGTCGGAGTCTTGGTGGTGCAAGATTATTACCCTGACATGTTTACGGAACTATTTTACAAAGGATAAACTTATTAGCCTCAAGATCAAGGAGGAGAATGTTGGTAAATTTTGATCTCTCGGCATGGAAATCAGGAGAGGATCGCGCACGGTGTTTTCCACCGGTTGCCCGCACAATCACCACGATCAATTCACGATTAATTTCCTTCATTACGCGCATTGATCAGTAGCTTTTCAATTTTTTTTGGATCACCCCAATCTCCCTCAACGCTAGATTATAAGGGGAGTACGGCCATGAGGAGGGATGCCTCTCTCACGACTATCTTCTCCTCGACATTCTCAATTTCTAACATGATTACTTACAGCGTTGGAGGGGGAACATGCGGTAGTCCCAGGGTAGTGTAGGTGGTGACCAGAAGGCCGCTGCTACCTCACAGTTGATCGCTGGCAACCCCTTCGGGATCAAGCCTGCAACCTCGCATGCAACACCCGCACCACTACTACGACTACTTTGCCTACATCGAGTGCCGAAACGATTCGAGGGATTTTGTACTCTACATCTACTCCAAACATTACAGAGGAGATCACTAGCATCGCTTTCGTTGCTTCTCAGCTTTGCCGGTTAGTAACCTAATTCCGCATCTAGGGTGATCATGGTTTAGGCTAAACATTCAGTTAAGTAGATTAGAGAATCTACAGATCGTCTCTCTGGAATCTGGATTGTTGCTAGCTTGGTAGCCTCCGGCCGGCGCCATGGATTCGCTCTTGTCCTCCTCAACGGAGGGGTGCAAAGGCAACAACAATTTTTTCCAGGAGCACCACACCGTGCTCGCCAGGGTAGAAGCTGGATATCGCCACACCCCGCACGCATGGCACTTCGCCTACCGTCCACCATCCCACTCTCAGCAACAGCCACCGATGAACACGTATAGCAGCAACTAGCTGAGGCGCCAGTCACCAACAAAGACTACAACTACCGCATCAACATCATCAAAATCGCCTTGAATTCCTACAACAAGGCCAATGGCAACATGGAATTCGAGCTCAGGGAAGAAGATACAAGGATAAGCACCATCATCGAGTTTGGATCAGCCTACTACCAGTACAACTTCGACGTGCTCTCCCGGAGCAGGCTAGTCGCCGGGGTGTTGTTCGTGGAGGTCGACTCAACGCCAACATCCAGGACAATCATTGCATGCGCGTCTGCTGCCCCATCTCACTTGATGACAAGGAGTTTGACATTTGCTATGGCTACGAGAGTAACCTTAATAATGGGCTCCTGCAACCTAACACTAAAGATTACATTGCGGGTCACAAGGACATTTGCACTCCCTTGCGTAGATTTAGTCCATTTGGAGATGACGACGATGTGGATTACGACTAATGAATTTCAGTATATGATTAATTTAAATATTCATTTGGAGATGTCGACGACGATGACGTGGATTACGACTAATGAATTCCAGTGTATTATTAATTTAAATATTCAAGAGTACTATATGTGCATGCATGCCTTTGAGGAGAGGGTGCTGAAGTGTGGCACATTTATGTGGAAAGTTAATTTGCTGTTGTGCTGCGTTTGATGTGTTTTGTTTGCTAAATGCTTTCCTCGGGCGTCTGGAGCTGGAAGAAAGATCGGGCGCTCTTTGAGCACAGCCTGTGAGAGTGAACTAGTTGTGATACTGTAGAAGTATACTACCTTCGTTCCAAAATATAAGAACTTCTGCGTGTTTTCCAAAATAAATCTGAAAAACTTCTACACGTTTTCCAAAATAAATCTGAAGGCTTCGAGATTCATTTTGGAAAACACGCAAAAGTCCTTTTATTTTAGAACGGAGGTAATAGATTATTGGCCACATGCAATGAAGCATGACAGGAAGAGTGGGCTGGCTGCACATTTCTCACCTCTCCCTCCTTCTTGCTTTCAATAATTTTTCTCCTAAACTATTTATCTGATTTGTGATCCTATAACGCCGTTGTATTTATTGTAATTAAATGTTTACAATAATATCTTAGTTAACTACATTTTGATAAAAGAAAAATATATGTTTCAATCATTAAAATTTCATGTTTTATTCCTGAGAAGCAAATGTTTCAGCTGGAATTTGACCATGTTGCATATTTTAAGTTTTGAATTTTTTTTGATGTTTTAGTTGTTGAGATTCAAGGTAGTAATGGCTTGTCGATGTGGCGATTAGTATTGTTTAAATGTTACATCTTTTTTAAACATTTAATTAAGCGAGTTGAAACATTTTTTTCTCCGAGTAAGGAAATATTGCCGATTTTTGGCTTTAGATCGGGTGCCCAATTTGTAGTAGTGCCCATGTTTGGTTGATGATCAAAATCTAATTTTATTTTTATAACACTCTACATCGTCACCCAACATAAGGCCCCATGAAACATTCGTTCATATAGTAGGGAAAAAGTCATCGAAAATAAATAAAGAAAATAAAACACCACTAAATCATAATCGAAATATTTTCTTATATCACACATGAAACATCGGATTGTAGTTGTTGAAACATCACAATAATCCAAAGAACACCACATGAAACATTTACAGAAAATACTTATTAATACATCTAAATAACACAATGTGCAACATTCAAAGTAGATCCATTCCAACATAAAAACTAAAAATATACAACAAAGTCGAATCCGGTTGAAACATCGAATATTAATGGTTGAAATATATATATATATATATATATATATATATATATATATATATATATATATATATATATATATATATAATCATGGGAATCAGGAGATGTTACAAAAATTTCATTATAATGAATACAATGTGGATCATATATTCGTAGAAGTAGTTTAGAATAAAAATCGTTGTGAAGAAGCTTGATGTCCAAAAAATATCCATAGCTATTTCGGCTGAAATTTGACATCCGAACCTCTGGTTCCGTAGACCAGCGCCTTATCCATTGGGCCATGGAGTCCTGTTTTGTCTCTATAGTTTCAGAGCACAATATTTATCTTAATTTCTCATACACTAAAATACCATAGATAAATATCTCATACACTATAATACCATATCTTACTAGTTACAACATACCCCCATCTTATTGGTCTCATCTCACAACATCCACCCTAACAATCACACAGCTTACCATCTTTGCAATCTGAGATGCAGTTTAATTACTTCCAGAACAGGACTGAATGCTAAAATTTGTTTCTGCTGATATTGCCGCATAACCAAGTAGTAACAAATGCAGGCATGCAGCAGTGAATAAAAACCTGCAGGTATTCAGAGTTTCAGACACAACTAACCAAAGTTGCAGTTTCGATCACACTGTCGTGTAGTTACAATTCACAGCTCACATGCATCAAAATATTGCAGCAACACAGTGTAAGTAAAAACCAGATATTGTTCCTAAGAAGCACAAGTGCAAACTGTTCTTGCATTTCAGATGACAAGAGGACAGAAGAAAATTTCAGAACAGAGTCCTACTATCCTACAGATCTTCCAGGCTCAGAGCAATTCTACTATCTACAAGATTTCCAGTCAGTTCTGGTGATCACTAGAGGAGGAAAAATGCAGTTCAGGAAGAAACGGAGCGATCTGATCCGTTGATGAGGAAAAAACTGACGGTGAGGATGAACTAAAGGGACCAACTGATCAGTGGGAATGGTCGAAGCTGAACTCCTTGTGGACACCGCACTTGCAAGTGACGCGCACCACCACCTCCACGCCCGTGCAGGCCGCCGCCGGCGAGCTCGGCCTGGGCGCCTCCCTCTCCGCGCTGGACACCTCAACCTCTCGCTCCTGAAAGTTGCAGGAAGTTCAGGTTTCAGCAAGACAGATTGACAAAATGGCATACAAAGATGCTGAATGAAACAGCAATCGCCAGTAAGTCAGTAACAGAGGAGTCCAAGCAATTACAGAGATGTGATTCAGATGCTCAATTTGAATTTGGGATTGATTTGAAACAAATTTTACTGACTTTGGGTGTAAAGAATTCAGACATTTTGGTTAGCAGGTCAAAATGTGCAAGCAGAGCATGTGAATTTCTGTTCTTTCTGTTCGATTTTAGATTATGCGAAAGAGGAAATTGACTGGGATGTGGGATGCTTTACCGGCGTGATCGTCTTCTCCACTGAGGAGGAAGGCCTCGCCGGCGATGTAGCCCCGGAGCGGGATGCCTTACTGCAGGAATTCTTGGATTCCTGCCGCGATCAAATCGGAACATGAGATGCGCAAGAAATGGCGACGAACGGAGAGAGATTAATCAAGAACTGGGTGATTCAGAGGAAGAGGAAGGCGGAAGCAATGGAGGAGTACCTGCTTGGCCGCCTTGGCCGGCGAGGTGAAGAACGTGCAGCACGGCCGGCCCGCCGACTCGGACAGGATGGAGGAGCGGGAGGCGTCGCCAGCGGCCGTCTTGGCAACCTTCTGCGGCGGCGGGGTGACCGGCTGCTGCTCGTCCCGCGGCCGCGTGCTCCCTCGGCGTGGGGTCGCGATGCGGAGGTTTCGCCGCGACCTCCTCTTGCTGCCGCCGCTGGACTTGTGCGCTGGCCAGGTTGAGAAGACGAACGAAGGCGAGGGGTCTGTACCGACCGTGGGAGATAATTGCTTGGCCGCCGCGAGCCCCGGAGAACCTGCGTTCCCAAACGCCGGCCCAGGCGAAGGGAAGAAGGAGAAGCCGGCGCTATCGGTGGAGCCCGTGCTCGCCGGTGTCGGGGAAGGCAAGGGCGCGATGGCCCTGCTGCTGTGCCACTTCTTCGGGGACAAGGACGGCTCATAAGACAAGGAAGCGCCGCCTCCGCTCGCATTGGAGCCCGTCGGCGTCAGCGGTGGCTCCGGTGGGAACACAAAGCCGCCATTGGCCGTGGGGCCTGCGATCACCGCCGGTCGCTTCGGCGAAGTCAAGAACGAGAAGCCCCCGCCGGCGCTGTAACCCAGGGGCGCCGTCGGCTGCTTCTGCGAAGCCACGAACGCGAAGCCGCCGCTCGCGGTGGAGCCCATGGGCTTCTCCGGCCGCCCCGGCGAAGCCAAGAACGACAAGCCGCTGGCACAGGAACCCGTAGGCGTCGTCAGCGAGTCCTCCGAGAATGCGAACATGTTCCCACCGCCACCGCGGCCCCCGCTCCCTCCTGCCGCCACCGCACCGGCCAATGGGAAGGAGAAGTCGCGGGCGGGGGATGACGACGTCCCCGCGCGCGGCGAGAGCAACGGCGGCGCAGTGGCCGGGAGCCGCGCCTGGGTAGCGTAGAAGGCATCGACGACAAGGGGGGCAGGGCTCCGAAGGGGTGGAGCTCGAGCAGCACCTTCTTGCGCGGGGACGAGGGCGGGAGGAGGCAGCGGCGCTTCTTGCCGGCGGCGGCGCAGGGCGCGGAGAAGGTGACCGCCAAGTGAGCGGGCTCGATGCGGAGCTCGGCGAGGTGGTGGCGCGACAGCGGCGGCGAGCTGAAGGAGGGGAACATGCATAACTGGTGAAAGACATGAAAGATGTTTACATGGGCCTCGGTTTAGCCCAAAGATCATTCATGTAATCGAACATACCCAACTAATGAAAGACATATGAAAGACGTTTACATAGGCCTCGATTTTAGCTCAAAGATCATTCATGTAATCGAACAACACAGCTGACGAAAGGCATCAAAGCCGTCTACGTGCATAAAAGAAGCACAACCATGCGTCTTGTTAGGTTTCTAAGTGTCTTGCCACTAAGTAACCTACATGGTTTTACTCGTTAATTAATGAACACCCCGCCTAAAATAAAATATTTTCTTCTAAACTAATAAGCTGGCAGAGTCTAGGTCAAGTTCTGAATCATGTTTTCCTTCAAATGTAACCTTTCGCCGTCTCTAACGAATGTAAAACTCATTATTAACATGGTCTAAACTAACATCTCTCCTTACTCCCTCAATCCATAAAAAAAGATAGGTTATTTAGCGGAATTTAACATTAAATTGATATTACCTTGATGTCTCTGAGACTTTACTTAATTGGAAAGATCACATCTAACGATGTAAGTACCAGTGAGCAATAAATACAGTGGTGAATGGATTGAAAAAATATTACTTTAAAATCCCTTATATTTGTAAATAAATGAAAAGACCTAAAATCCTTTATATTTATGGATAAATAGAGAACATTACAGTTAAAATAGATCCAACATACACCAAACCTAAAGTCACGCTCTAGTGATTCATTTGATCGAGTGTTTAATGTAACCATTGGAGATGAATTCCGATGTGGAGACCATCAGTTCACTACTATAAAATAGGTTTTTTAGATGATATCCATTTCAAAACCCAGGCGGGCCGTAAAAATGGCCAGCCTGCGATAAGTTGTCGTGGGGGAATGGCGGTAAACGAAGATGTATTATTGCTGGCAGTTGCTTTTGCGGCCCGCCTGCGAAAACAACTAGTATTTTCGCAGGCGGGCCACGTTACACGCCGTCTAGTTTTAACGCCGGCGGCATGTAACGTCGCCCACCTGAGAAAATAGTCATGATTTTCTTAGGCGGCCCACGTAGCAAGCTGCTAGTTGTGAGGTTTTCATAGGCAGCCACTTAAGTAGACCGCCTGCGAAAACCCCCTATGTAAAGCCATCTTCAAGCTCATGCTATTCACTAGAGTCCAAACTTTTTCTCTTATTTAAAATCAAAAATATAGGGGGAAAGGTTTTCAACTCGAAATCTTTAGTGGATTTTGGTATCTAAGGTTAGATCCTTGTTCTCCTATCTTATGTAGTTTATTTCTTGATTTGTGTTTTCAATTTGGTGAATTTTGCAGTTAGTGTTCTTATATATATATAACATATATCTATAATTTTTAATTGGTAAATTGGAGCTCAATTTGGCCTAAATTTTTAATGTAATCTTAGAGTAATGGTGTTTACTCATCCGTCAATGACGATGATTTAGCTAGACATGGTAGTTTTTATGTATATTAAGTTAGTATGATATGGATCTACTTTGGTAGAGAGAGAAACATTAGTATGTCTTAATTTATTTCTAGATCTAGTTTTATTTTTTATTCAAAATGGGAGCAATACTATTTGAAAAAAATTGTAAATCTTTTATATGAAGTCGGATGATGACAAACTTTATATGAAAATTGTTACAAGCTCTTAGATCTATTTTTAAAAAGAATTTTTGGTTTTTTTATATGACATCGTATTCATTGATACTCAATTAAAATAAATTTTATAAGGAAATATATACCCCGTCATATTAACGACCATTGGATTTGCTTTCTTCTATATCTAAAGTACGGCGAAACTGTGGTACTAGACCCTTCTCGACAAAAAGGACAGTACCTATGGCAAATTCCTCAGAATTTTAGATCTATAAGTGATATATACAAATTTTAACTATGGACTTCTCTTTCACGAGCTGTTGTTATGTGTATGACTAACTCCATCTATTTGCTCGGATAGCGCCTATAAGCTCTACTATCGAGAGGGTGGAGAATAGTTGGAAAAAAGAGACCAGTTGCTGATCCACAATAAATGGCCGGTAATTAATGATGGACGTACACTTCTTATAAGTCTATGTGCTAATCCATACAACTAATTTACATTGTATTTATGTCTTACAAAGTGCCACAAGCAACCCAAAGGAAGCTTGCTATGTGGATATTATGTCTACGAGTACCTTAGGGTCAATGGGAGGTACTGTACAAACCCTACAGCTGTAAGTAAATCATCAACTACATACACATTCATTATAGTTGTTATTTTTAATTGCTAACAATTTCTTTTTTCTGTATGTTCTCGATGCAACTTCCTAAATGTAACGCCCTCACCCTAGCACCACCTAAAGTGACACTAGAGAGGAAGCGCCATAGGAGATTGACGTGAACCAATTCCCACAGAACCGTGATACCGGTACCAGTCCAGGAAACCTTGCTGGTACCCACGGTCAACCGAGATGTACCATAGCAACTAAACAAATGCATATATATATATATATATATATATTATACCTTATAGGAGGTCACACCTTCGGAACGACTCCGAGAATGTAACCGGCAAGCAGAGTAACAGTAGCGGAACAACAACGCAGCGAGAACCCAATCCACAAGCAACGGCTTGGGATTAGAAAAGAAACCCTAATCTTTACTTCAACTTCACTCTTCCTGAAGGAGGGGAAATAGAGATGGACTGAGTACATACGTACTCAACAAGTCACGGAAAAAGTGAGTTATGCAGGCTTACCAAAGAAAGGTTGGGGTTTATTTCGTGAATACTTTATTTTGAAACATTTTCCAAAACTCTAAATGTGGGTTGATCCGAGTGCAGCTAGAAAGAGACTCTCGCCTTGATCCTGTCCGTGAATTGCTTTGCAACAACTTAAGCAGATGAATCAAATTTTAATTGTTTAAAGTTTTTAGTCAAGTATATTCCTATACCGCCTGTTGAATCACAACAGCGGTTCAGTGGATCTCATCTATTAATTATTTTCACTTTTGTCCTTTTCAGGACAAAACCTTATCTCATTTTCCCTCTATTATTTTCCTTTAACTTTCGTCCTTTTCAAGACCTCATCCATCTCATCATCTCAACTTCGGCTCCTAGAGCCATCATGTCACCAGCATACTGTTTTCGCTTGGGAAGCCTAATCTATGGTGCCATCTAACATCCCAATCCACACATGCCCGTTTCAGACCACGTAATGGTCATCCATCAGCAGTCCTAGCCGATTCTGGTAACGGTTCCCAAATCCATAAACCACTTTCTCAATCATTTGCAAATAAATCTATGCTAGAGGAATCACTTTACATCACCCATGGCTATGGGCATGGCTGTTCAAACAGTTCAAAACTCTGCAGAGGTGTACGCTTTACCCACATGACGCGAGCTTACTTTTTGCACTCGTTAGTGGGGAAGGTTCGCGATAAGGCCTTTAAGGAGCCATCCCAAGGTACCTCATGCCCGATAGATGGGTCAGTCCAAATCTCAATTAAGCATCTTGTTTTAATCAAATACCCCAAATACCTTGACCGTACTTGGCAAGCTTCCCTTTCTTGCTCTACTCAGGAACCTGAGATATCCCCAAATACCTTATCTCAACGTTCCACATCTACTGGCATGCGAGGTAGCTCTGTTCCGGCTAAATACTAAGCCAAGGGCGTCCCATACCACCCGTGTGGTCGCACTGTGCTATGATCAGTACAATTCTCCAAGAAATCGGTCCTTATATGAGAATACAAAGCATCCCCACTAGGGTGATCACTTTGCATCATGGGTTTTCGTAGATCACTTTTATTTTGCAAAACTCGCCGACACCACGTGTCGGGTTTTCGAAAGTTTGGAAACCCATTTTCCCAAATCGACAAGCAAGTGGTGGGCATGGAACCATCGCAATCCGTGCCCAGGAGGCACGATTACCGAGGTACCACTAAGGTGGAGTGACAAGGTATAACGGTTGTCAATGTCCTACAGGAATAATGCAAATACTAGGGAGGTCTGTCGATTCGTTGCGCGAACCGAGACACGTCGAATTAAAATGCACACTAGCAATGCAATTTTGCAAACAAATCATTTCCAATTTGGGAGCAATATGGTCAAGGAGTGACTTGTCTCAACCTTCGTCTTCAAATCCTCGGAAAAATCCGATATCCGATGATACCCGAAACGTCGACTACGTGTGAAACAAGAGAAAAACACACAAAACCATAAAAAATAAAGTAATATTATTGATAACTAATAATGCCATGAGGTAGATCTCAATTTTAGAAAAATTTGGAGACTTAAACGGGCTAAATCGGAGTTACGGTTTGGAAAATATGAATTTTTGAAGTTTTAATGATTTTCTGAAAAAAAAGATTTATTTGAATTTTTGGAAAAGGAATATTCTAGGTCTGACAGGTGGGGTCCAATGTCAGTGGCTGGGAGAGAGAGACTAGGGGGTGTGGTCCACATGTAGGTGGGGTATGGTGGATGGCAGAGTGGGCCCATCTGTCATCCATGCCAGGGAGAGAGAAGGAAGGGACCCACATGTCAGCGAGGAGAGGGATTTTAAATAAAAGGGGCCCACATGTCAATGACTCTACGTTTGGATATAGGATTAATTAGTGGGGTGCCCATATGTCATTGATATAGAGGAGGGGAAAAGGGGTGGGATCCACATGTCAGTGAGAATTGTTTTAAATAAAGGGGGCCACATGTCATAGACTAGGATTGAAATGGGAGTGAATATATATTAGTGGCTGTGCAGGCCCAATGTCAGTGAGGGCAGAGAAGTGATTGGGAGAGATTTAACCCTATGGGCCCATATGTTAGTGGTCAAGGGGAAAATTAAACGTGCGGCCTACATGTAAGTGATACTAAAAGATCAATTGGATTTCTTAATGGTGTCGGGCCAACATGTCATAGACTACGGGGAGGATTATTTGGGTGGGCCCACAAGACAGTTAGAGGGGAGACATGGTGCGGCCTTGTTCGGGGAGGAGAGGCCGACGGGGAAGATTGGCAGTTCTCAGCGGCCGACGTCGCGCGGCGATGGCCGGCAAGCGATGGTGAGGTGGGGAGCTCAGCATCTGGCGGCGGGGAGCAGAGGGTACAGGAAAGAGGGCGAGTGTCTCGGATTGGATAGATGGGGCTCGAGGGTGGCCGGTGGCAAGACCTAGAGGGAGACAGTGAGGCGGAGCTTGCACAGTAGTAGAACGGCGTTGGCGGGGCTCAGGCAAGGCTTGATTGGAGGCGGCTTTGGGTGCGGCGGCTCGGGATTTAGAGGAAAAATAGGAGAGCTCGAGCTCGACTCCTTACCGGTGATGGAAGCTCGAGTGGCAGTGAGAGAAGAAATGTGCACGGTGGCGGCGGGACGGTGTCGCCGGCGGTGGGGCTTCTCCTCGGTGCGGCCGCGGCGAGTGAGTAAAAGGAGGGGTTCGTTGGCCATTTATAGGTGAGAATGGGCGCTAGACGACAAGCTAGAATGGCGGTGGGCACAGGAAGCGTTCGAGATTTTTTTTCTCGTGCGAGGCCGACGCGGAGACAACGCGTGGAGCTGCCGTGAAGGGACATGGTGGCGAGAGACAAGGTGGTCGTGTCTGTCAGAGAGGGGGAAGGAGGAATGGCAGGGCAGAGGTGATGGGACAGCGGTGTTGACTTTGGAGATATTTCCCTGGCATGACATATTGTTGAGCATGTGGTGCTCATGCGGGAGGGAGATGATCGCTACGGGGCATGCGCGCGGGCAAGCACGGGGTGGCGGCCGTCTAACGTGCAGGCCCGGGCTGTCGGTGCAGCTGACGTGCGCGTGAGGGGTGACGTGCGGGCGGTCCGGGGCGAGGAGCGCGAAGATGGGCTGAATAGTCTCTGGGCCACGCATGGGAGAGGCAAGCTCGGGCGGCTGGGCCGTGTTGGGCCACGGGGAAAAAAGAGAGGAGAGGAGAGGGATGGCTATGCCGGCCAAGGAGGAAGGGAAGGAAGGCAGCCCGAAAGCATAGTGAGGCTTGATCTTTTTATAGGGATTCTATTTGAGAAATATTTTGAATATTTGAAAATGGCAGTTGAATTCAGAATGGATATTTGAGTTTGCAACAATCTCAGAATTTTAGATAAGTGTCTCATCGCTGGGATTTGGATAAATTTGAAATGGATTTGAAGGGATTTTTGAATTGGAAGAAAGAGAGGGAATCAAGGGAACTTTTAATTCCAAAATTTGAATTTTGAGCTAAGGATTTAAGAGGGATAGTTTGACATTTTGAAATGTGTTTGCACTTTTGAAGGGACTCAGTTGGAAGGTTAAGAAAGGGTTTCGATAGAGAGTTTAATTCCAAATTTTGAAACTTTAAATCAAGGGTTCTGTGGAGGCCATGGGCCCCGGGTACTTCATGACAAGCATATGGGCCACTCGGATAGAGGATGGGCCTAGCCTTGTAATTAGAGATATGATAGAACCCGGCAGACTTTGCCTTATACAATAAGGAATATACAGTCCTAGTCGGGTAGGTTATATCTCTAAGAGGAGATCCCTTGGCCGTAATCCGGTTGTGACTCCTACCTTGTACCCCTGTCCCCTAGTATATAAGGGGAGGCAGGGCGTCCCCTGAGGGCAAAACAACACACATCCTCAAAGGAACACACCACAACTGGACGTAAGGTATTACCTCACATCGAGGGCCTGAACCAGTATAAATCTCTCCGTGTTCCTTTGCAATCCACCGAGTTTCGATCCGCTGAGTAGCCCCATAATCATATTGCCGGTGTAAAACATCGACAGTTGGCGCGCTTAGTAGGGGCTTCGGCGAGATCTACATCTACAAGCTCGATGGATCCAGCAACCGGAGTCGACGGCAGCAAATTTTCCCCCAGAGATACAATCTCATTCGGAAGCCTCGACTTCGTCGCCGACATGTTCGGCAATCTCACCTTGGCTGACACAGACCTGATCCAACCGGCTGAGGAACCAGCCGACTCCGCGCCAGTCAGCCCACAAGACGCTGCAGTCACCCTCATCAATTTGCTGCGACGATCTACCACCTGCCCGGGTCTCGGGACAACTCTCTCCTTCGACATCAGACTCGCGCTCGGCCTCAAGCCGACCCGAGTCGGGCTAGGAAGGGGAGAGATCGTCAATCTCCCATGCAGACTCGGCAATGCCGCAGATCTACATCCCACGCAGCAGACCCGATCCCCTACGCTTCAGTTTGGACATGGCCCAAAGCCGTTCCAAATTGGATCTAGGGAGGTCGGAGTCGTCCTTACTCCGATCAACAACTCGGATTCCGACTCCAAGTCGGACAACGGTTCGAACACCAGTTCGGACACCAGTCTGGCAAGTTTCTTTTTGTCCTGAGAGATCTTCATGGCTTCAACCCCTCCACCGGAGGTGCGCCGACTACAAGAGGAGCAACAAGAGGAGGCACGCCGACTACGGCTACAGGAGGAGGCCGAACGCGAGGCTCGCAACGTCGAGCTACACAGGGCTAGGCGAACCGCTCAGCAACAGCTCCTTCAAACTCGAGTCGGCGACCACGACGTCTTCGTCACGCCACAACAGAACGTCGTGGCCGCTACAACCCTGCTGGACACACTCCAGCTCGGGCCTGACCATCAGGCCACCCCGACTATCGCCAAGATCAAAGCCATGATTACAGCTGCCGTATGTCAGCAGCACCAACAGTCAGGCGAAACACTCATACCGACCAACCGGTCAGATTCTCCAGCGGCAGTATCGTCTGCATCAGCACGACGTCGGGCGGTTGGCTCTAGTCAGCAGCACGCGGAGTCACGCCAGACATCACTCAGCAACACAAACAACAACAATTGGTGGCGCCCCCAGAACGATCGCCGGTTCAACCAAGACCTTCGAGTCTGTCTACAACGCGATCTCCGCCAAGACATTAATGCTCGGCGCCGTCAACGCGAAGACGACGAGCGACGCCAACTGGAGGACGAGCACGAGCGTTTCGGTCTTCACCACAAACGGTTTAACCATCGCGGTCAAAGCCAGAGCCCTCACTAAGATGAAGGCGTACCAGCCTTCACCCGGGAGCTACAAGACGTCGACTGGCTGTCGGGCTTCAAGCCTACAAGAATTGAGAAATACGACGGCAAGACTAACCTCGAGTCCTGGCTCACCGTGTATACTCTGGTGATCCGAGCTGCCGGAGGTGATCATAAAGCCATGGCTAACTAGCTCTCGGTCGCCCTAGCCAACTCAATAAGGACATGGCTAACAGGGCTCCCAAGACGATCAATCGGCTCCTGGGAGAACTCCGGAAACGCTTTATAGCCAACTTCCAAGGGACTTACGAGCGGCCATCTTTTGAGCACGATCTCTATCAGCTGCACCAGAGGAAGAACGAGTCTCACCGTGAGTTCATCAAAAGGTTCTCCGAGAAGCGCAATTCGATCCCAATGATCAAGGACGAGGTCGTCATCGCCGCCTTCCGCAAGGGAGTCAACGACGCCCCGTTCATCGCAAAATTCACTCGGAAGCCGCCAACCTCCGTCAGGGCCCTCTTCGATATGGCGAATAAATACGCCGACTCGGCCGAAGCGGTCGCAGAAGCCCTTGATGAGAAGAAAGAGTCCCAACAGAAGGACCAAAAGGCCAAAGCCCACAATGAGCCATCACAAAACAAATCCGGCAGCCGCAAGCAGAAGTCGGACAACGAGGTAGCCAACATGGAGCGGACCGGGTCGTGACCCCCAAGGAACAACGAGTACCAGAAGGTTATGAATGGGCCTTGCCCCTTCCACCCCAAGGGCAAGCACGCGGCCAAGGGCTGCTTCATGCTCAAGAAGTTTGCTTCCTAGCAGGCTTCATCATCTGGCGCCGACAAGGACAAAGACAAGCCAGATTCGGGCCCGGCTGATGATTTTCAAGATCCCCAGGCCGAGCTCAACCACATCTTCGGAGGACCATCTGTGTATGAGTCCAAGAGAAAGTAGAAGCTTACGACACATGATATCAACGCGGTCTCTATAGCAGACGCCCCCCTAGTATTTGCGCTAGTCAGAGATGTCTATCACATTCAACCGCGCAGATCATCCAGATCGGGTTTCACACCCGGGACGCTACCCACTCGTCCTGGACCCGGTCATCAAAAATATCAAGCTGAAGAAGGTCCTCATAGATGGAGGCAGTGCGCTCAACATTCTATTCGCCAAGACTCTGGATGAGATGAAGATTCCTCATTCAGAACTGCGGCCGAGTATGGCGCCCTTCCACGGGATAATTCCCGGCCTGGCTTCAACCCCCCTTGGACAGATAACCTTGCCGGTCACCTTCGGCACGCGGGACAACTTCCGCACAGAAAACATCTGCTTTGAGGTCGCCGACTTTGAGACCGCGTACCACGCGATACTCGGACGACCGGTGCTTGCCAAATTCATGGTGATACCACACTATACTTATATGGTGCTCAAGATGCCCGGACCAGCCGGAGTTTTCTCCCTCCGCAGCGACGTCAAGCAAGCTTCACCTGCGACAAGGAGAGCTGCGAGTTGGCCCAATCGCAAGAGACAGCAATCGGACGCAACAGCATTCGGCAAGCCGTCACAACTGAAGTCGAGGATGACCACGTTCCAGCAAAAAAGCAGCAAAGTCAGGAATTTCAGCGGACTCTGACACAAAGAAGATTCCCCTAGACCCTTCCGACCCCTCCAAGACTGCTCTAGTCGAGACCGGACTCGACCCCAAATAGGAAGACTCGCTCGTCACCTTCCTTCAAGCCAACAAAGATATCTTTGGATGGAAACCGTCCGACATGCCAGGCGTACCAAGGGAGGTGATCGAGCACTCCCTCAATGTCAAGACAGATGTTAAGCCAGTCAAGCAACTGCTACGGCGCTTCGCACAGGACTGGAAAGATGCTATTTGGGAGGAGATAACCAAGCTCCTCGCAGCCGGGTTCATCAAAGAGGTCTACCACCTGGACGGGCTGGCAAACCCAGTTCTGGTCCAGAAGAAAAACGGTAAATGGCACATGTGCATCGACTACACCGATCTAAACAAGGCGTGCCCCAAGGATCCATTTGGTCTACCAAGAATAGATCAGGTGGTGGATTCAACTGTGGGGTGTGAACTTCTCAGCTTTCTCGACTATTACTCGAGATACCACCAAATCAGCCTGAAGGAGGAGGACTGCCTAAAGACATCTTTCATCATGCCGTTTGGCGCATACTGCTACATCACTATGCCATTCGGTTTGAAAAACGCTGGAGCAATGTATCAATGCGCAATTCAGCGGTGTCTACATACTCAGATCAGGTACAACGTGGAGGCCTACGTTGATGACGTGGTGATCAAGACCAAGTCCAAAGAAGATCTCATCGCTGACCTGGAAGAAACCTTCCAAAATCTTCGAAGATTCAAGATGAAGTTGAATCCAGAAAAATGCGCCTTCGGTGTGCCATTCGGCAAGCTACTCGGCTTCATCGTATCGCATCGCGGCATCGAGGCCAACCTGGAGAAAGTCAATGCAATCATGAACATGGCACCCCCGACTAGTCAGAAGGACATCCAGAAGCTGATAGGCTGCATGGCGGCACTCAGCTGGTTTATCTCCCGACTAGGCGAACGAGGCATGCCCTTTTTCAAGCTATTGAAGAAAGCAGACAATTTTCAATGGACTCTCGAAGCCCAGCAAGCCTTCGAAGACTTCAAGAAATTTCTCACATCTCCACCCGTGTTGGCGTCACCTATGCCCCAAGAGCCATTAATGCTATATCTGGCGGCAACCACTCAGGTAGTCAGCACGGTGTTGGTAGTCGAGCGATTCGAACCAGGTCACATACAAAAGATACAACGGCCAGTTTAGTTTGTCAGTGAGGTCCTTGCCGACTCAAAGATGAGATATCCGCAGGTCCAGAAGCTACTTTATGGCCTACTCATTACTGTCCGGAAGCTGGTGCACTATTTCCAATCGCATCAAGTCACGGTGGTCACATTGTATCCACTCGAGGACGTCCTGTATAACCACGAGGCCACCAACCAAATCGCTAAATGGGCGCTTGAGTTGATGGCGTTCGAGATCACCTTTCAGCCACGGACAGCAATCAAATCACAAGTTCTAACCGACTTCGTGGCTGAGTGGACAGAAGTTCAAATGCCTACATCAACAGCGAAGCTAGAGTACTGGACAATGTACTTCGACAATTCTCTAAGGATCGGTAGCGTCGGGGCCGGCGTCGTACTGACGTCCCCCACCAGTGAAAAACTCAAGTATGTTCTCCAGATCCACTTTTCGGCTTCCCACAACATCGCCGAGTACGAGGCACTCATCCACGGGCTCCGTATTGCTATATCACTTGACATCTGTTGACTGGTTGTGCGTGGAGATTCCCAACTCGTGGTCAACCAAGTCATGAAAGATTGGGCATGTCTCGACGATACCATGGCGGCATACTGTCAGGAGGTCCGAAAGCTGGAAAACAACTTCAACGGGCTGGAGATAACACATGTCCTACGACAATACAATGATGCTGCAGACCAATTGGCAAACATGGGATCCAAGCGAGAAGTGGTCCCGATAGGGATCTTTGTCGAGCAACTCATGGAGCCGTTAGTCAAGAAGAAACCAGTGCCAAAGCAGTCGGGAGGCTAACCTACCCCGACAACAGACGAAGTACTGAACATATGTTAAGATTGGCGGACTCCTGTTCTCAAGTTCCTCCTAGACGATGAACTCCCAGATGATTGCAGTTAAGCCGAACAAATCAAACGTCGAAGAAAAAGTTTCCTAGTAGTCAGAGAAGACCTGTACCAAAGAAGTGCATCCGGTGTCCTCATGCGCTGCGTCATAACTGAGGAGGGCAAGCAAATTCTGCAGTCGATCCACTCGGGCATATGTGGCAACCACGCCGTATCCAGAACGTTAGTCGGAAAGGCTTACAGGCAGGGATTTTTCTGGCCAATAGCAGTAACAGACGCCAAAGACATTGTTCGCACATGCGAGGGTTGTCAGTTCTATTCAAGACAAACAAATCTCTCAGCCCAAGAACTCCAAACAATGCCAATCTCTTGGCCCTTTGCAGTATGGGGGCTGGACATGGTCGACCTTTCAAGAAAGCTCCAGGAGGGTTCACACACTTGTTTGTTGTAGTGGATAAATTCACGAAGTGGATTGAGGCAAAACCCGTTGCTACCATAACAGCGGCACGAGCACAGGACTTCATCATGAGTATATTATACCGATTCGGGGTTCCTAACCGCATCATAACGGACAACGGTACTCAGTTCACGGGCGGCGTCTTTCAAGATTTCTGTAATGAATTCAGCATCAAGATCTGTTATGCTTCTATGGCACATCCGTGAAGCAATGGGCAAGTTGAGCGTGCCAATGGCATGGTCTTACAAGGCATCAAGAACAGGATATTTGACCGACTACAACCATACGCGAACCGGTGGGTACAAGAACTCCCATCCATTCTCTGGTCTCTCAGAACCACAGTTAGTCGGGCAACAGGGCAATCCCCTTTCTTCCTAGTCTATGGTACCGAGGCCATGCTACCAACCGAGTTAGAGTTTGACTCTCCCCAAATTCAGGCTTACTCAAAAGACACATCTAACAACACCCGATTGGTCGAGCTAGATCAGTTGGAAAAAGCGAGGGACATCGCAATAATCCAGTCGGCAAGGTATCTTCAAGCCTTGCGTCGTTATCACAGTCGCAATGTCCATAGCCGCACCTTTTTGGTTGGGGATCTCGTCTTGAGAAAAAATAAAACCACCAAAGACAGGCATAAACTATCCCCAATATGGGAAGGGTTGTTCATTATCACCGAAGTTACACGGCCAGGTGCCTACCGACTGAAGACTAAAGACGGTGCCCTCGTTAGCAACTCATGGAATATAGAATAGCTACGTCCTTTCTATACCTGAGTTTTATACTTTCCCATGTGTACAGTTTTTCTCTAACTTACTACGCCGCTTGTTCCAACCGAGTAGTGAGTCGGGGGCTGCATGTACTATATGTGCTTCGTCAATAATATACGAGCCTGTTTTGCTTAAGTTATGAAGTTTTGCGACGACTTTATTATGTTTGCTCGAGTACAGCTTTCTGCGGTGAACGATTTTATTAAGTTCCTATAGACTAACTCGGCGTAGACTATATAGTCGGGTAAAGCTAATGATAACTAAGTCAGAACTTAGAGCTTGGCGGCATTGCACATATATTTACACATGTCCTTACAAAAATTTATATACACCGACTGCATGATGGATTGTTCCTACATACCCAGGTCTCGGGTGATCACCTCTGCAGTTGGCCTCGCCTGGGTTATCAACCCCAGCGCCTCCTCAGGTGTCGTCTCCTCGGTGAATCCCTCCCTGATAGCTTCAATATCTGCCCTAGGGTAGATTGACTTGGTCATCGCCAGGGTTTGGGCCATGCCGACGACAACACGCTCGTCCGAGTACCTCTTCAGGATACTCAGGGCTTCATTAAGGCGCGCCTGCACCTGGAGATCATGTTGGAGCTGGTTCCCACATAGTGAGGGTCCATTACGTCAAGGAGTCCTTTCACGGACTCAGCAAGGATCTCCCGTGACTCCTTGATGACTTTTATCTCCTCTGCAAAAGCTTGAAACTGGATTTGGGCATTGGCTCTAGCAGCTACCCAGGTTCATCGACAAGTAAACTTGTTAAGCAAAACTGCAAACAGAGTACCTAGGGGATTGGTCAAGATCATCGTCAGAGCGGAGACTTACTTTCGTAGTCGGCCTCCCATTTGGCTTTGGCCTTCTCCAATTCAACCTTCTCTCTCTCGAGCTTGGCGTTGGCCTTCTCCAAGTCGGCCTTGTCCTTCTCGAGCTCAGCTTTGGCCTTCTCAGCCTCCTTCAACTTGGATTCCCCCTCTGCTCGGGTCTTCACCTCAGCTTCGAGGGCTACACATTAGAATAGTCAAGAACCCGAGATTGCAGTTAGGACACAACTGGGCAGTTGGGAAACAACAAAGCTGGAGAAATATGCATGGAATTTAGTCAGGAAGACAAATACGGAAGACTTACTTCTGATCTTCTTGGCCAGAGCCTAGTTTTCATCCCTGAGCTGGTCAACGACTCCCCTCAGCCAAGTCTCCCTCTCTTGGCTCAACCGTTCCAATTCGGCCTTCGAGGTTTGGAGCTGGCCTAATTGCTAGAGTTGGGGGGACAAGCTGGGTCAGGACCTCATTCATCTTCTCCGAGCGATCGACAATCTTCTGCTCGGAGCAAAGCAGAGTCAAGCGTCATGATACTCATACAAGGAAAACTGATAAGAACTCAACAAGGCGAAAATCATACCTGGACCCCCCGGGACGCGGCGATCGCGGTGCGAAGCAAGACTTCACGCTCCTCCTCCGCTGCCACTTCTTCATGCTCATAACTCTTCACAGTTCCATCAGGGGCTACCCAGCGGAACATCCTTAGGTATCTGCGGGGAGGAGCCTCGAGCCTGGGGAGGTCCGGCCCTTCTGAAGACGACGACGACGACAAGGACAGCGATGGAGTCCTAGCCCCCAACTCAGCGGCTATTGGGGCTTCAGTGATATGCTCAGGGGCTGGGGCGGCAGCCTCAACGTTAGCCCCTTGGTCGGCCGGTGTCGGCGGCTCTGCAGTCGGGACGACCTTAGTTTCTGCAACTGAGACGGTCCCTGGCTCGGCAGATATGCTCGCTGGCGTTGGTTCGGCTAGGGCCGGCTCGACAACAGGAGCAGCCGGTGTGGTCTCCTTGAGATCAATATTGGCCCGTTTCCTACATGAAGAGCTAAGTATCAACACACCACAATGCTGAACAGGACTTTCGGAAGGCTCAAAGTCACATACCTCTTGGAGAATTTGAACCTCCACCAGGGGGCTCCTGATGCTGGCATCGGAGGACTGCTGGCTGTTGGGCTGGATGGCTCGGCGGTCGGCGGTGGCGTTTCAGTCCTGGTCGGCCCAGCTCTTGGTGTGGCCGGCTAGGGCGCTAGGGTACTCGGCGGCACCATCCTTGGGCTCGATGTTGCTGAGCCCGATGGCACTTGACCCGACCTTGTACTCGACGGCGCTCTTCTTGGGCTTGATGTTGCTGAGTCCGACTGTGCTGGTCCCGGTTTGGGACTCGGCGGCCTGGGAGCTGTGTTGGCGGTGTCTTTGATTTTTAGACTCCCAGTTGTGGCACTCAGCCTCATGATTTTCTTCTTTCCCTGGTCTTCAACAGGCTTCTTTCCTCTCTCTTGGAGTCGGGCTGGGCAGTAGAAGGACTTAACGACCTCTTCTTCTTTGACTTCAAGGCCGATAAAGTTCGAGAGTCATCATCGAACTCCTCACATGACTGCAAGTAGTTCAACAACACATATTACATATTGCGGAGCAATCCTGGGCATGCATCTACAAACATTCATCGCAGATGGACAACAAGTTAACATCAGTGAGAGTTACCTTTGGACGCGGCCTCTTATGGCTGTAAGCCGCCACAGACCGATCTGTGTCTTTAGTTTCGACCATCCCGCTGGTGAAGTAATCCAGCAGGATGTCGGTCACCTTGTGCTTGTCCAACAGGTCGGGATACTCTCGGCTGGGATCACCTCTGCCTTTGTAATCCCAGCCGAAGTGGCACCTCAACTTCAGCGGCTTGAGGCGCCGAGTCAAGAAGTGTCTGGCCACCCATGGACCAGTCAGCTCGGCGTTCTTCAGCTTGTCAATCTTGTTGATCAGTATATGAACTTGGCCCATTTCTTCAAAGTTGGGCACAGATGACCAGTTGGGCACAACCACCGGGGGCAAACCCAAAAAAGGGGGGAGGCTTAGTTCAAGATCAGAACAGTAAAACCACTCCCTATGCCAGCATTTGAGGGAAGACTTCAGGGGAATATTGATGTAAATCCTCTTCATTTCACTCCTCAGCTGGATACCGGCCCCCCCAATCACCTGGACCTTGCTCTTGGAGGGCTGGGGTTTGATGTGGAACAGATGTCTGAATAGATTCAAATGGGGTTCCACACCCAGAAAACACTCACACAGAGTCACAAAGATAGAAATTTGCAAGATTGAGTTGGGATTCAGATTCACCAACTCAAGTTCATAGAAGGCAAGAAGCTGGCGGAGAAAGTCGGAAGATGGAAGAGAAAGACCCCGGTCGAAAAAAGAGGCGAAAACAACGGTCTCATCGGCTTGGGGCTCCGGAACCGATTCACCTTTAGCCGGACACCAACTGATGACATCGCAGCTCTGCAGTCGCAATAGTCTCTCCAGATGTTTCAGCTTAGTCAGCCCACAATCCGAAGTCGGCCAGACCCCATCCAACGCATCCAAGAAATCTGGAGCCCTCGGCATGGTTAAGGGCAAGAAGATTTGGGGGAAAGGTCACTAGGGCTTGGATGGACGAAGAGGAGGGGATCGCCCGAGTTCCAATGGGAAGAGCAAGCAATGGCGAACCCTAGTGAGCGAAAGGCGAAATTTCGACGTGGAAGCTAAAAGACGAAACGATTGGAGGATTGGAAAAGATGAGGGAATCTTTTCTCTCTCTCTCCTAGCCTTTATAGAGTCTGTACCGATTCGTGGGCTTGGGCTTACAAAGTCGGTACTAGGCCACCAAGATATGAGTTTCTACAGTAGCACGCTCAATGTGGGCTGCTCGCTGGCTGTGTTAAAATCACGGTGCTGGTGCTACCAACAGGAACCGATGAGGTAAACAGATATGCTTTATGAAGGCCTAATTGCTGAACACATGTGTTTGGGTATCTGTATTATCCACCAGGTATTGAGGATATGTCCTTACAAGGGTCACAAGCTGGTCTTCATCAAAATTGGGGATGCAGGTATCTCTCAAGTATACCTGACCACCTAATAGATTAAATTTCATAGAGTGGTACTCGGCCTACATGCTTGGTCAACAGTTGCCATGTGCAAATATTTTTCCAGCCGACATGACGCTGAGCAGTCTAACTTCCGAGTAGTGCATTACTCGGGAGAGACTATAAATATTTCTTCCAGCTGACATGAAGCTGAGGAGTCTAACTTCCGAGTGGGACGCCACTCGAGAAAGACTATAAACGTCTTTTCTAGCTGACATAAAGCTGAAGAGTCTCATATACGAGTGGCATGCTACTCGGCAAGAACTATAAATTATTTTCGGTTGACATGATATCGAAGAGTCTCATATACCAGTAGTATACTACTCGGGAAAGACTATAAGGTTAAAGATCTTTGACTTTATGTTTAATTATTTCACAATTAAACACAAAGTCGGGGGGCTACACCTAATAGGTGCGCCTATTCGGCGCACCCTATTTATACATCTACATGGAGTCCTTCATAGCCTCGCTGCCAGCTGATATAAAGCAGGACTCGGGAAGAAAAAGCACTCGGACAAATAGTACTCGGGAGCAATGCACTCGGGCAATCTTCACTATGAAGGATGAGCACTCGGCATCAGCTGTGACTCAACTATAAAGGTCTCAGAGGCTGCTGTAGAGGCCATGAGCTCTGGGTACCTCAGGACAAGCATATGGGCCACTTAGATAGAGAATGGGCCTAGCCTTGTAATTAGAGATATGATAGAACCCGATAGACTTTGCCTTGTACAATAAGGAATATACAGTCCTAGTCGGGTAGGTTATATCTCTAAGAGGAGATCCGTTGGCCATAATCCGATTGGGACTCCTATCTTGTACCCCTGTCACCCAGTATATAAGGGGAGACAGGGCACCCCCTGAGGGCAAAACAACACACATCCTCAAAGGAACACACCACAACTGGACGTAGGGTATTACCTCACATCGAGGGCCTGAACCAGTATAAATCTCCTCGTGTTTCTTTGCAATCCACCGAGTTTCGATCCGCTGAGTAGCCCCATAATCATATTGCCGATGTAAAACATCGACAGGTTCAGGAGAAAGATTTTAGAAAAGGTTTTGATTTGGAATTTTTGGAGGGTATTTAGGATCTTAATTTTAGGATTTGGTCTGAGGAAAAATTTAGCGATTTTCAAGAGAGGTTCTCAAATTTGAACTTTGAGAGGGATCCAAAAATAGGGGGAATTTTTATTGAAAGGTTTCAGAAGGAATCTCGAATTGCAAAATCTGAGTCCTGATATTTGGGTTTGGATAAAAATTTGGGGAGGATTTGAAAATTAAATTATTCGAGGGGGTTTTGAGAGAGACAGTCGAATTACAAAATTCAAGTCTCTAAGTTCGAAGAGAATTTAGAATCAGGGCTTTATGGTCTCAAGAAGGGTTTGATTGAGATCTACGGCACTAGTCCTTAATTTACACATAAAGAGCCAAAATTTTTGAAATTAGGGTTTTTATTAAAATGGTTTTTAACGCTCGAAAACTGGGGCGTTACACTAGACTCCCAAAGTCTGAAAGGACGTTGGATGATACAACCATTGAGAATATACAGCAAGATATATGCCACTTCATTCACCACGAGTGCTGTCATAAGTTAGGATGGTTTTTCCATAAAGAAGGGCATCTAAACTCGGACAAGAAATATGAGTGTCTTGTTGACTTGGTCAAGAGAATTATATAAGTTATACATGTGGATCGAGTTGTAAGATATTTTACAAACATCATCTAGTACTATGTGTTTATATAAGTACTATGTAAATATATTAATTAATAGCTTGTCTTAATTAATTAATATTGTATATATTATCAAATACGTTTTCGATCGATAAAGATAACCGTTTATATTGATTGTCCAATCAAATCGTCATCAATTCTATATACATAATACACGAACCCAAAAATAAATTTAAAATTAGCAAAAAATCCAAATTCAAAATTTGACACATAATTATCACAGGCAGACTACATTACAAAATTTGCCCATCTGTGACACTATCTTCACAGGCAGGCCACATTGCAAAACTTGTCTCCTGTGAAACTATCTTTACAGGCGGCCACATGCTTAACTGCCTGCGAATAAATATCTTTGTTGGCGGTCGTCCTTACCTAGCAGCCTGCGAAGAGTATTTTCACTAGCGGCTGTGTTATGTAGCCCGCCAGCATAAATTATTTCACGCTGACCATTGTCTACTGCCAGAGAAAAAGAGTGTATTTTCTCTGACCATCGGTCACTGGCGGCTGGTCCAACCGTCACTAAAATGTAATTTGCCATAAGAGATTTGCCTAGCAGTGGTGGGTGATTATATTTCTACCTCCCGAAAAATGTGGAGACCATATGTTTTTCGCCATTTGTGATGACATAAATACACGACAGAAAATGTTCTGAACTGTTTAGCTCCAAGTCACCAACCTTTTTTCCCGAAAAAAAATCACCAACCGTTTTAGCGTCGCTTCAAGGCGCTGGGAATGCCTCCAACCAGTGGTACTGATCTCGCAAACCAACATATTTACTTTTACTATGGAATGAAGTACCGCACAAATTTCTCAAGTAAGTCATTGTAGTACAGTGGTGAGTATTCGCGCCACGCGGGCGACCCGGGTTCAATCCCCGGCAACGGCGCTGTCAGTATTTTTCCTTTCTATTTTTTGTAATTTTCTTTCTCATGAGCATGGCATGCTCACCCAGCTTTCCTGGTTGTGTGCAAACTGCTGTACTACCAAGTTATTCTTTTTTCCCCCCTTTTATTATGCCCTCTTATCTCTCCATAAAGCCTTTAGGCAGCGTTCGGTAAGCTTATGATCGGCCGGCATGAAAAACAGACACATAATTAACGTATGATTAATTAAGTATTTAATATTATAAATTTAAAAAATAATTTTTTTTAATTTTTTAAAAAAACTTATATATACAATTGTTTTAAAAAACACACGTTTAGCAAGTTTGGAAAACGTGAGGAAGTCCATCGAAAGGAGCCTTACCTAATTGAATGATCCATACTTAGAAGGTACTCTAAGAATTGATAAGAGGAGATAACATTTATTAAGAGCGCTATAAATTGATGATTACATGATCCTTCTATTTCAGAGAGGAGACATTTACAGCCCTCCATCCAAAAGCTCAAATTGACATTTGAGGCGGCTTGTCAAGGTTGGATAGAACGCATGCCCTCTGAGTTCTGACCATCACTGGCAACCCTAGTTATTAAGACCGGACCGGACCGGCGGTCGGACCGAAAAAAACCGGAACCGGAGACTTCAACGGCTCGGTTCACTTAAAAGACCGCCCATGCAATCGAACCGCTAAAAACCGGTTAAACCGGCCGGTTTTTTACGAAACCGTTGAACCGAGCGGTTTTATTGGAACCGGCCGGTTTGCTTGTGGACGTTATTACCCCTATTTTTTTTATGATCATACAAATAAGGTATGGGCAAAATCGTAAATATTCAGTTTTTTTAGGGTTGCTGCAGCAGGATTCGATCCCCACTCCCCGACCCCATTCATCGGCAGGCCGGCGGCGTCGGCGGCAGGCAAAGGCGCAGCGGCGGAGGCGCACGGCGGCGGCGGCAGCAGCGCCGGGTGGTCGCCGGCACCCTGCCTCCTCTGCGCCGACGCAGGGGACGGCAACCTTGTCCTCCCGTTGCCAGCCTCCTTGGGCCTCCTCTGCTCCGGCGTCCTCGTCCTCGCCCTCCCCTTCTCCATCCGCCGACGACGCCTTCTGCTCCCCCCTCCCGCTCGCCCGCACTTGGCCTTGCCTTCTCCGCACGGCCGACGCCACCGACTCGGAAGCTTCCTCCTCCTCCTTCCGCTCCAGCCTCCTCTTCACCACCTCCTTCTCCGGCTCCGGCGGCCTGGGCCGCGATACCGACACGGCCGTCTCGGACAGCACCTCCTTCACCTCCTCCTCTACCACCACGGGGCAGAGAGACTCCTTCTCCGGCGGCGGCAAGGTTATTTCTACATATGTTTGCCTTGTCTTACATAATTTGTTGTCTTGATGGAATATTATGTTGACAATGTTATTTCCTATCTTGTATTGTTGTGCCATGATGGATATATATGGCTTACAGTTGTTCGGGAACAAAGAGCTACAATTTCAAACAAACATGGGGAAACTCTTGCTGGTTTATTGCATCAAGCATGTTCAAAGAATCTTGTGATCCTTTGTCATGGATTCCGAGCTACAAGGCAAGTCTGTTGCATCCATCGGAATTTTAATTCTTAATTACTTTACGTATCGTATAGAGTTTATCTGCGTAAAAGACTGACGGTCTTACCTTGACGGTTCTTTTCCCAATATGTGTGGCCGTCTCAACAGATATTGCTTTGGAATTTCAAATGTCACAATAATTTTTGAGTGCAGTTGCTGTGATTATACAATTAAAATATTTATGTGCTTATTTTTTCTATAAATCAACTATATATATATTGCTCCGGTTCAATATATTTCATGACCGGTTCAATTCATCCGGTCTAAAACTATCGAACCAGCGGTTCAACCGGTTCTTAACGGTTGGACCAGTGAACCAGCGAACCGATGGCCTCGCCGGTTCCATGTCCGGTCCGGTCCTAATAACTATGCTGGCAACAGTGACCACCACATCCACGTAGACTGTGACATAGAGCTCCATTATAGATCAACTAAATTGTTATTCGATACAGTGATGTTTGATCTTAATTTGAACGTTTTCTCCACTTATAAGTGAACTCGAATGGCGATCCCCAGTAGTTTTTTAGTCTCATAAAAAGGTTTTCATTTTTTTCGAAACACATTACATGCGCTTATATATATATGTACATATACTCATCCATATGAACGCATACACACTACCCTATGAACATATCTGAAGACTAGGACGACATATCTTAATATTGACCATGAGCATCTCTGAAGATTGGGTCAACATAGGTGGGTTGCTGTCGACGGGTACTTCGTTTATCACTGAAAGAATAATTAGCCATAAATATAAGCACCCATGCCAATTTTAGAACTTAATCCCAGGTGGCCAGGTTGTGGTACAAGAAATCTAACTAGCTAAGCTACACTCTTTTTAATATGTTATTTTGAGCAAGAAACATCTAGATTCAAGAAGAAAGGGAGGGATGAATTAAATATTGGAAAATAACATTATGTACCTTATTGGATAAGATTAAGGAATCTCTTAACATGTACATCGGCCAAATTCCCAGCTGGAGAGCCCATCCATATGGCACAACCTGGATCCAGCATTTGCTCCCCTCCCGCAACCGTCAGATCGTGGATCGACGGTGAGAGATCGCTGCGATGGACCTCATTGTAATATACGAAGTTTGAGCGGCTTTTTTTTGCAAAAGCGCTCAATCTCTCCTATAGGTGTTCAAATAGGACGTGCCCTGCTGGGCCTGCCTAGGAATGGTGCTACAGTAGCCATACCCGGGCCGGCCCGGCACGGTCCATGTACTCGTGCCGTGCCTGGGCTGGGGGTACGGCACGTGGGCCAGCCCGGCATGGCACGGCTGCCACTGGGCTGACACGGGCACAGCCTGGTCGGCCCATCATTTTTTTCCATAATTTCTATTTTTCTTCTATTTTTTCTTTTTTAAAAAAATTTTTCCACTATTTTTCCATTTTTTTCCTAATTTTTTCTAATATTTTTCCTTCAGTTTTTTATTTTTCGCTTTTTTTATTTTTCCCGCCTTACATTTTCAAATTTTATGGGCCAAACGTGCTAATGGGCCGACGGCCGGTTCACGTACCGATTCGGGCGCGTACCGACACAATACGGCCCGTCATCTTCATGGACTGTGCCTGGACCGAGATCTCAGCATGTGGATCAACACGACACGACCCACTATAGAAACTATGCCTTAACGGACTATGCCTTAACGGGTCATACCGGACCATGCCTCGGCCCGGAGGCCCGTTTGGCCACCAATAATCCTCCTCACGCTCCGCTCCGCTCCTTCTCTCTCGACTGCCTCCGCCTCCTCTCACTGGCGCCGCCGCCGTGACGCCACCGTCGCTCCAGCGCCTCCCTCTCCGCCCACTCCTCCTCGCCCTCCCGCTCCTACTCCTCTCATCCATCTCCACCACCCTGCCGCGTCCCCCACTGATGACCCTCGCGTCGTCAAGTCGTTCGCCACGCCGTCGAGTCGCGCCACCGCCACCTACTCCGCCCCTTCCGCGCCGACCTCCTTCCCTCCGCACTCGCCCGCTACCCCGCCGTCTCCCGCCTCGATCTCTCCCTATGCTCGCTCGTCCCCGACGCCGCCCTCGACGCGCTCTCTGCCGCGCCCTCCCTCTACGCCGCCGACCTCTCTTGCTCTCGGGGTTCGCTGCCGCTGGCCTTGCCGCGCCCTTCCTCCCCGTGGCTCCGCCATAGCATCCGTGAGGACCGTGGAGCCGGTGCCGCTACAACGGGCCGGCACGGCGACTGCTTTCCGGCGAGTCCCCGGCGATGTCCACGCCCCCTCTCCGCCCACTCCTCCTCACTCTCCCGCTCCTTTTGCTCCTCCTCCTCCTTCTCATCCACCGCCACCGCTACCGCCCTGCCCTGCCGCCTCCCCTCGTCCCCCCTTCCCTCCTCGCCACCACGACCGCCACTGCCACGGGGCATGTCGAACCGCTGCGGCGAGCGTCGTCGGTGCCGGAGTTGACCTGACGGTGTCCAGAGGGGGCCTCGTAAGCACACCAATCTCCTCTGCTTCTCTTCTTTTCCATCGATTTGGTGCTGTGCGTTTTGGGTGAGGATGTGTTAGCTTCAATGTGTTTGTCTTTTGGTTGTTTGCTCAGATTGGCGATGTCATCAGCCGCTTCGAGAAGAAGGGATTCTACCTCAAAGGTTAACCATGGTTGCCTTGATTTGTGCTTGCGCTACACTGTAAAAAGATTAAATTGAATCTTTCTGCTACACACCATGATGTACCCAGCTATTTATGTGTGAAAAGGAATTTTTCTCTGGAACTAAGCATGTTTTATTTGCAGAGTAGCTTAATTCTTCACTATTTCTTTAATCCGTGGGTTTAATTACTTGTTTGATGATTTATGCATCAACTGTTCTGTGATGAGTGCCGATTGCTTGCCGATTTGCGAACTGAACATACACTACGCCGTTCGCTGAGAAGCACTACGCCGATCTGTCCTCCAAGCCCTTCTTCGGTGTACATCATCTCTAACCCGATGGTCGCCATGGTCTGGGAGGGCAAGCAGGTTGTCTCCACTGGCCACAAGCTCGTCGGCTCCACCAACCCCCTTGCTGCTAAGCCGGGGACCATCCATGGTGACTTCGCCATCGACATTGGCAGGTCAGGTTTCACTATGTAGTTTTTGTGCTCATGGCATTGTAAGTGCCTTTTCTTCAGATCGTCATTTGGAGCTGCTAAAATCTGTGATTTTGCTTAGTGTTATAACTTGTGAATGGTGATTATATGTTACTGCAGATCTAGACGTAGATCATGAGTATATGTTACTTTGTTAGAGTGAAGATTGAATATCAAAGTGGAATTGCAGAGAAGGAGAAATCATCCTACGAGAATCAATGCTTTTTCTGTAAATCCATTTTCAGACTTTCAGTCACTAATAAATGGACATATCATTCATCATAACAATGCTGAATAATAGTTTCAATAAGCAGATTACCAAAGCTTTCAACCTGAAAGCACCCACTAGCCTGCATAAGAATAGTTTGCAGTTAGCACCTGTCATTAGTGGTAGCATTGGCATTTCTTGAGACCATGAGATAGGCTGTAAAAAGAATCTATCTGTCTAAATTTTTTTAGCCACTACAACTTTTTCACCCACCTGTATAGCAGAGAATTTTTATTAATGGCATGCAAATGTAAAGATAATCGCCTCTCTTAGGACTGCAAATTGAAAGTTCCAGGTGAGTTCCAAACCCCTGCAGAGAATGTAAGAATCGGATAGGCTTTTTCCTGACATTATGAAGATTATTAGCTCTCCATATACATTTCTAGAAAAGAAAAAAGAATAGTGTAGTGAAGTCTTATCTAGCATATTGCTGGTAATTCAATTGGCAGCACACTGGCTTATTGATCTTTTATTTATGTTAATTGTTTTTCATCCAGATGGTTCTTGAATGGTAAACTTTTCGTTAGTAAATTTTGCTAGTAATATTGTTCAATAATTTATAGTTGGTGAGTGTGACATTGAATCAAGTCCCTTTTTTTTTGGTTTGCTGATTGAAGTTTTTTGTTCAGCATAATTGAAACACATACAACACATCTATGTATGATAGGAATATCGATCTTTGTGGACCTCCACTTCAGATGAATTGCTATTCAGACACTCAAAGTTCTACTACTTTGATCTTTTGCCAAGTTCGTGGTTGGCCTCTGGGTGGTGTTCTGTGCTCTGGGTAGAGAGTTTCCCATTTTTGCCTCTTCAACAAGGTATATGACAAAGTATGTGTTTATTTTTGTTACTTGGGGGCAGGTTAGCTCCAGGGGTACCTTCTATTTGGTTCTGCAAATCAACTAATGTCGATATTGCTGCCACAATACAACTGACTGCTACATAATTGCAATGAAGAAATAACGTTGAATATATATAGTTTTTTTCTATTCCAGTTAAACATAATGTGAAAGGGTGTTAATATGATGGTATTTGCTCATTTGAGGTTTGTTTTGTAAAGTTGATAAGAATATAATGGAAGAAAAAGAAAAAGTAATAGAAAAATGAAATAAGAACAAAGAGAATATACAGATAATAAGATTTTCAACAATCAAAATAATGCAGATAATATTCTAAAATTAAAGAGACAAGGAGATTTCAAAAAGTCATATTTACGCTGAAAAGAAAGGAAAAAGGGAAAATAGGAAGGAGAAAGTAGGAAAGGAACAAAATAATTCCCAATTTGTCCATAAACACAGTGAATTAAATAGAATAAGTAAGACCAATTCAAAAATTAAAACATGCCAATTGTTAGGGCTATTATACAAAACCTCTAATTTATGAAAGTCCCAAGCAATTTTCATATAGGACTTCACTTTTTAGCCGTATCTTATTAATAATCAAATCGACCATCACTTTTGTTTTCTTTTTTGATATGTACCTTAAACATTTGCAAACACAATTTTTTCTCTGGGTTTGCAAACACAAAATTTAAAAACCGATAAAAGGTCTCTTCCAAATATAACTCTTTTACAAAGACACAATAAATAGTATATACATTCACTGTAAAAAAAAGTATATACGGGCTATATGCATGGTGCGCCAACAGGCGCTTAGACTTTCTAGTGGAAATGAGTTAGGGAAGCAAAAATCTCAAAATACCCATAACCTTTACTACATTCACACTTGTAAGGTAAAGATTGATGGTCTCATTGGAAGCTTTATTTTGATCGTGGCTTATAAGCCGGTGAGATGTGACTAAGACACTATTTGAAGGAGCTTAGGCTTAGGCCCCGTTCGGTAGAGCTTTAGCTCTTAGATCTTGGTTCAGTAGAGTTGGAGCTCTACCAAACAGTCTAACTTCACTAAAAAATAAAATGGAGTAGGCTGGAGCCAGTGGCGTAGCCAGGAATTTTTAGTTGGGTGGTTCTAACTCACAAGTTCACCTCACATACAAAAATTTCTAACATCAGAAATCTCACATACAAATACAAATTTTGTTAAAAGGCAATACAAATATGCAAATAATATCTTATGTTATCAATAATCGATTGCTCTAACTAGCAAGTTCAAAATATACAAACATTACCACATAGATAATTTAAAATATGTAAATATTACAATATAGGTGTTCCAAATATGCAAAGATGTTACATATACATAGAAGATTACAATGTTGTTACCGTAATCTTCGCATGGTCTTAGCCATGAATATATTTATTATATCTTTCTCACAAACTTGGGAGAAAATATCTCGTTCAATATATGTGACTAAACAATGATTCAATAAATCATCACATATACTGTTTTTCAACTTGGTCTTCACTAGACTCAATCCAGAAAATACCCTCTCAACACTTGCAGTTGCCACCGGTAAGATCAATACCAACTTAAGAAGTAAATACACTAAATTATAAAGAATATGTTTGTTTGTTTCAACAAATTTAATAGATAGTTCACCAAGTGTTTTTAGGCCTTTAAATCTATCATCTTTTCTTATATCATCAATGAAAGTATCAATTTGGAATTCAATCCTTCTCAAATCCGTGCTTGAAAAGTCCTTAAGATAAAACTTAGCAAGTCGAAGTATTTTTTATGCATCATAGGAAGCAAATGAATTAGAGGGATTCAAAACTGACATACAAACAAGCAGCTCCATATTAACCTTATCAAACCTACTATTAAGTTCTTGACTAATTTTATCAATGACACTAATATATACTTCTCTTCTAAAATGATCATCATTTGTTTGGTCGGGATAAAACCGTGTAAATTTTCCATGAGGCACATATTTATCATCCTTGCTTGGAACTTTAATACTATGTTTGGTGCAAAATGAAACAACTTTTTCATGATAGAAGTCTTCCCACCCATTAGATTCCATTTTCTGCATTCTTTCCTTTGCTAAACTTACAAGTAACATTGCATTAACAATATTTTGGTCTCTTTTTTGCAAAGACTGAGACAACTCATTTGTATATCAAGAATGACAAGTATCAAGTGAGCACTAAAAACAAAGTCAAATGATTCAAAAGCTCCAACCACAGTATGTATCTTCGGCCAATCATTCTTTTGTGTGGGATTTTTTTCAAGAGTTATAAGTACCTCATGAATTGTGGAATACATTTCAATAATATGTAATATAGTTTTGAAATGAGAATCCCATTGAGTGTCACCGGGCCTGCTAACCATATCTCTTGATTCAAGCCACTGCCACTTTCTATTTCACCCGATTCAAATGCTTCCATAACTTTTAAAACTCTAACATCTCTAAGCATATCATGACGCTTATAAGAAGATCCAATAATATTTAGCAAGTGAGAAACTTGAGCAAAAAACCATACACAATCATCATTTTCCTTAGCAACAGAAACAAGAACAAATTGGAGTTAATGTGCAAAACAATGGATATAATAAGCAGAAGGAGACTCTTTCATGATCAAAATTTTCAGCCCATTAATCTCTCCTTTCATGTTACTAGCCCCATTATATCATTGGCCACGAATTTGAGTAAGAGTAAGGTGGTGATCGCCAAGTAAAGACTTAATTGTTGTCTTAAGGGACAAAGAAATAGTACTAGATACATGAATTACTCTAAGAAACCGCTCATATATCCTTCCAAGTTTGTCAACATAATGCAAGCAAAGAGTTAGTTGTTCTTTATGTGATACATCACTACATTTATTAGCAAGAATTGCATATTGGTCATCACCAAGTTCTTCAATTATATGTCTAGTAGTTACATCAGCACAACATTCAATAATTTGTCTTTGTATGGTAGCTGAAGTCAAGATGCAATTTCCTGGTGCATTTTTCAAAACCATCTTATCAATCTCATTATTTCTGCAAGCCGTGTCAAAGCCAAGGAATTCCTCTATTGCTAGATTCATCACTTTCATCGTACCCACGAAAATGCCAATATTGATTAAGAGAATCTTAGGCATCTAAGTTAATAAGTCAACCTGCCTTATAATGTATTTTATTCTTATCTAAAACCTTCACAATGACATTATCAATTAAACCACCTTTTACAAACAAGTTATATTTCTCTTGAGCTTTATTGTGTGCACTTGTTATGGTACCCACATGTTTATCAAGTGCATCGGTTTTGTTCCAATTTCTTCCAACTACCCTTAACAAAATTACTACTCCTATTGCCAAACAAATAACATTCCAAGCAAAATCCAGCATCCTTCGCCACACTATATTCAAGCCAACTGTACTTATGAAACCAAAGAAAGCTGAAATGGCGTTGCTTACCATATATATCACTGGCTGGGAATTCATGTGAGTAGCGCTGTCATAAACTCTTGATAATATGTGCTCTTCGAACAACATCTTGATCATTAGAAGGATAGCTTGAAATAGGAAGCCTTAAGCCTGGATCACTTTCACGACGGTTAACATCATAAACAGAAGGAGGAGAAGATGCATCTTGTTCTTCAGTAGAAGCTTTATCAACGCTCGTAATTGTTGGTTCTTTTCGAGTAACATAAGCTTCATCAACGACCGGATCAGAAGAGGAAGCTGCAATCTTCTTTGCTTTAGCTTCATGGCTCCAAAAGAGCGATGCAATATCCCCATTCCTCTTCATGTTTTACAAATTCTACAAAGTAGAAAGTACAATGGCAATAAGTTAGTATATCCTTGTATAATAGTTCCATTCTCTAAGACATTTATATAGCACGCAAGAAGCATTTTAGACAATACGTGTGACAGATTATATATATTTATAGAATTCTCTGATTGCTGTGAACAGTAATATACAGTTATAGAAGGTTACTATACGCAGCGGAAGCGTGGAGAACCGTTATCGGTAGAGAAGTGTTCCCTTCGGGTGGAATTGCCTGGGGAGAAGATAAACTCTCTGTCAGAAAATAAAATATGACTAGGGATATATGAGAAAATTTGCTTCTCAAAAATAAATAAGTGATAAATATGGTGAGTACCGAGTAGGATAACACATTTAATCGTTTTACACCCGGCTGTACTAGTGGTTTTGCCAGCCAAAAAGAATCATGCAAAAAATCGCTATCAGTGAATAGTAACTATAAATAGTAATTTGGAACAGTAAATTTAATTGTGAACAGTAACCTAATTGCTGTGAACAGTACTGTATAGTATATTTGTTGGTTTGATAGTGAACAAAGTTGTCTGTAGAAGTTGGTATGAGAGCCCGGTCATCATTGAAAAACTAAAATATTTAAATTTAAAAGCTAATATTGGAAAGGTAATAAATACAAAGGAAAATATCAGTTTAAGGTGTAGATTGAATCATACTGAAAACCATAGTTGGCACTCTAATAATAGTCAGCTAAATCTAATTGTTTGATTTAAATATATATTCTTATCTAAATTGGGCAAAAGACAAGAAGATTTGGAACTAAAATTTGAAGGATTATATATAAAGAACAAAAGAAAGCCGAAGAATAATTCTCCCTGATTAATAATAAGCTAAATTCTACATTAAATTTGCTAGAAGAATTTAAAGAAAGACAAAGTAAAATAGCGCAAAATAGTGATTACTTCAAGGAAGATTGTTCCCTTGAGTAAAAAGGTAGACAAAGTTTTAAATACAGAAAAAGTGCTGAAAAATCTAGACCAAGAAATACTCGAAATTAAAAAACTAATAGAAGAAGTAAAAACTTTAGTACTCCCTAATAAAGGTAATAAAGAAATAGTTTGGCCTTATCAGGAATAGTTGCTTCTTCACAAGCTATAAACTCAGAAAAATGGACTTATCTAGGAGTCTTCTTAGAAGAATAGCTAGCAGAGAAGACAAAACCCTTAGTAATGTTGATAAGTAAAAAGGTAAATATGATGAAATAGATGATTTAGAAGATATCGCAGATTTGGATAAACAACTGGAAAGATACCAGAGAGACACTTTAAGAGCAATAAAATCTCAACAGATATATAGTATGGGGTTTTTTGAAAATAAAAATGGGTTATACAGAATATCTAGAGAAGTAGAACTTAGTGTTTTAACAAAGGCAGTCGAATTAAAAATAGTAGCTAAGGAATTTGAAAATGGATTAAAATATGCAGGTTATAAGTATATTCACCAAGGTATGTACATAATAGGAATCAAGAGTATGACAAGAAAGAAATTAGGTGCAAAAGTGTTAATAACTTTGCTGGATAAAAGATGGGACACAATAAATAAAGCGGCATTAGGTTTCTTAGAAGGAGATATAAATGAGAATAGATTAATAACCTATATAGCCCCAGACTTAATGATGTCTGTAAAAGAATTTATAGATAAAATGAGTTTTGGTTTTCAAACTAAGGGGTATGAAGAATTTAAGGGAACAAATTTGCTAATAAGTATAGAATTCATAGGAAGACTAACTAATAGAAGTGCTTCTAGATATAAACTAAATGTAAATGATGTTATAGAAAGTATGCAATCAAAAGGAATAACATTTATGAGCCCATTAAAAATAAGTTCTAAAGAAAGAGCAGGAGAAGAATGGAATATCAGTGACCTAATAGAAAGTAAAACTTTAAGCCAGCCTGAAAACTACATAAGTTACCAAAATAATAAAGGAAATACCAGCATTAGGTTTATGAATTATAAGTCTAGAGGTGTAGACGACCTAGATACAGAAACTACTGATAAAGATATCATAGACAATAGAAGGCATAGCATCTCTGAAGTCATGGAAAAATTAGATCAAGAAAGTGAAATAAAATACTATGAGGATAAATTAAAAGAAATATCTATAGAATATAATAATTCTATGAAGAGCGAATGGCCTAAAATAAGAGATAAAGAACTTTATTTTTATAGAGAACTAGCTAGGCTAAAGAAATCAAAAAAGGATAAAGACAGGGTTGTAGAAGTCCCCATAATCCAAAGTAGTAAAATCGAACAAAAAGAATTAGAAGAAAGAAACAATAATAAAGAAAAGTAAAGAGTTGAAAAAGAGCTAAGTGAAGAAGAGCAATGGGAAGAGAATGAGAAGGTACTTTTAGAAAGCTATGAAGAAGAAATGAGACTAGTACAAGAAAGAGAAAATATAGAAGAAATAGAAGATGGTTCAGAACAATATAATAATTTTATAAACTCTTTAGACGATATAGGTCTACAAAATTTAGACAATGCAATGGAAGCTATGGAAGTAGACTTAGGAACAGGAAAGAGAAAGAGATATGGTGAAGGCTCTGTAAAAAATGAAGGAGAAAGAGAGAGATCAACAAGGGCAGCAGAAAAATGGCCGCCGGAAAGAGAAGAGTATTCATATAAATACATCCATAGACAATATAGACATATGGGTACTAAAAGAAGAGAATTTGAGAGATCAGTGAAGTTTCAAAATCAAAAAAGTGACGGTGCTATATTAAATTTAGCCGCACATAAGCCCATTGATTGGCCAAATATTATTAGTATATGGAAAGGATTAATAGTTCAAAAATATATACAAAACCAGCATAATATAGGAAGCAAGTTAGAAGATATGATAACTTACTTAGAAACTTTCTTAGGTGAATCTGCCAAAGTTCTATGGGAACAATGGGTTGAAAAGAATCCTAATAATTATAAAGAACTAAAAAGAGCTGGTAGCAATCCTCATAATTTTGCAAATGTGATATCTAACATTATTATAGCTGAAGACCCAGAATTAGGATACACAACCCTACAGAATGAAAGATTAAAGGAAATAGAGACATTAACATTAACAAGTTGGAAAGGCATAAAAGAATTCTTCCAACATTATTTATATAACGCAACAACTGCTAAGCAAGGATATAACAGAGGCATAGTTGAACGATACTTCAATAAATTACCTGACCCATTAGGAAGCATGATTTTTGAAGAATATAAAAAGGAAACTGAAGGGGCTGAAATTAACATCTCACAAGCAATAACCTTTGTGTTTAAACAGCTAAGAAAGATATGCACAGGAATACAAGCCCAAAGATCTATGAAATATTCTGACTATAATTTTTGCAACAATATAGTACAGATATCATTATCATATGGAGAGAATAAGCCTAGAACTAAAAGAAATAATAAATTTCAAAATAGAAATAATAATAATATTAGAAAAAAAGAAGGTACTTTTTAATAAGATCGGATAATAGAGCCCCGTTTCTACGTAAAAGAAATGTGAGAAGATATAATCCTAGAAAAACATATGATAGAACATGCAGATGCTTCATATGTAATTCTCCTGATCACTTAAGTAAAACATGTCCTAATAAAGATCAAAAAAGGTACTCTAGTAAGTATGAAGAATAAGAGCGAGTACTAATTATAGATAGTGTAAATAAAAACATATTAATATGTGACGATGAAATAAAGAATGATGAATCTATATATTCTATCATAGAAACAGACGAAATAGAAAATACTAATAAAGAATATGAGTCAAGTGAGGAAGAAATAGATCTAATTGACGAACTAGCAGGAATAAAAATTGAAATGATAGATCAATTAAGCTGTGAACATGATTGGATTAGAGGAAAAGGTAATTACAATATTAAATGCGCTTTTTGTATCTACTATCCTAGTCAAGAAAATAGAGTCACCTGTAGTATATGTCTAAAACAAGCATGTGCTGAATGTATAAGAATAAACAAATAAAAATGGAGAAAAGAAGTAGAATTAGAATCAGATGACAGGATACTCTCCAACAGAGTACGAATTTTAGAAAATAGAATAAACAAATTAGAAACGGAATTAGAAGATTTAAAAAATAGCTGTGAATGTAAGGCTCTATCTGAAATAAAGACTCCACAGAACGCTGAATTCAAAGAACAATTAATAACATTAAAAGACAGTAATACTGCCAAGCTAATCCAACTAAAGGATGCAATTATCAATTTTGGAAATAAGTATATAGTAAAAATACCTTTCAAAGAAATAGTAGGAATAAGGATACCAGTAAAAGTGAAGCTATCACCAAAGATATCATATAAAATACTAGCATTAGTAGACACAGGTTGTACAAAAAATATTATTCACGACAAGTTCTTCATAAAATGTCCTGAGCTAGTTTATACAATTGATGATAATAAAGCAGAAGTCTCAACAGATATGTCAGGAATAAGGAAAATTCATAACCAGTTAGCTTACAATATCGATTTATACATCAATGGGACAAGATATATAATAGATGAAATTACAATAAGTGATTTATCAATGATAAATGATGATATGATAATAGGCTTAAGATTTTTTACAACAATCGGTACAAGCCACACTAATACATGAACAAGGGAATACATTCATCCCCTACCATGATATTGTTTCATATATCTCAGAAGTACGAAAGCGTGGTGGAACCTCCTCTTCTTCCAACCTTGATAACCTTGACCCTAGAAGTATACAACATGAGCGTAGTGAAAATATAGATATTATTTGAATAACCTACAAATATAACTGTATATATAAATGGCCAAAATATATATTATCAATTATTCGGGCATGACCAGTGAGCTATGTGTAGGCTAATGATGCCCCTAATAAAGAATTGAATAAAATCTCGCAGAAGGCTTGCTTTCGGCGGAAAAGTGAATGCGAAAGTGACATAAAGAAGACTGAAGAATCTTGCTTTCGGTGGGAAAGTAAATGAAGGTGGCGTACTCGTGAAGCCACGGTGCTGTGAAGATTGGCACGAATTCTCTGAAGAGCTTCTCTCTCAGAGCATCTATAAAAGGAGAGGTCTGCTCAGTGGGAGAGAACAGATCGACGAAGCAAAAAATTTCCTCCAAGCAGAGCTCCCATCCACCTTCTAGCTTTAGTAGTAAGTAGCCTGATAAGAAAATACCTTGCAATTATATAATAGCAAGGCGTGTAATATACATTAGTGTAAGGTAAGCTAGTAAGCTTACTTTTCATCCTTCGGGGTTTCCGAAAGGGAAAACCATATGTAAACTTATTTGTTTAATTATGAAGTAAATCTTCTTTAAGTATTACCTGTCTTTTTATTTTCTGGAAGAATGTTTATGCGAGGGACCCTATAGGAGAAACCTCTTCGATAGTTCTCGTTTACAGCCTGCATCTCGAATAGGCATCAGGAGAACCGTTATCGGTAGAGAAGTGTTCCCTTCGGGTGGAACTGGCTGGGGAGAAGATAAACTCTCTGTCAGAAAATAAAATATGACTAGGGATATCTGAGAAAATTTGCTTCTAAAAACAAATAAGTGATAAATATGGTGAGTACCGAGTAGGATAACACATTTAATCGTTTTACACCCGGCTGTACCAGTGGTTTCGTCAGCCAAAAAGGATCCTGCAAAAAATCGCTATCAGTAAATAGTAACTATGAATAGTAAATTAGAATAGTAAATTTAATTGTGAACAGTAACCTAATTGCTTTGAACAGTAATATACAGTTATATTTGTTGGTTTGATAGTGAACGAAGTTGTCTGTAGAAGTCGTTCACTATCAAACCAACAAATATAACTCACTTTTCCGCCGAAAGCAAGCCTTCTGCGAGATTTTATTCAATTCTTTATTATGGGCATTATTAGCCTACACATAGCTCACTGGTCATGCCCGAATAATTGATAATACCTTATCAATTTAATATTTGCTTTTTCTTTGGCTAATAATTTTAGTGATCTGGTTGCCCATGACCACCAATATCCATGGTATCTACATCTGAGAGGGATATTTCAAATTTTTCATCATAAACTTTTTTCATTTCTTCAAACTTCTTATTTATTTCTTGTTTTAATTCTTTAAGTATTTCTTCTTTTAATTCTATCTTCCATTGGGGAGAAACTTTTTCAAATTTTTCTATTATTTTCCAATCTATATATTCACCATCTAAAGGGTCAACTCCCTTTGTTAAACATTCTTTATATGTGGGTTTTTTAGATGGCATTTCTTCTTTTATATTTATATAATGAAGGGGCTCTGGAGCCTTCTTATTCTTCAATCTTTTGTATTTTTGAATATATTCTTTGGCTGCTGGCTCTATATAGTAATTTACTCCTAATATTTTTCTTGCCTGACTTAGTGCTTCTTCAATATCTTTATATTTTTTCCATGATATTCGACCCGTTAATTTTGAGTCTATCTTCTGGGCTATTATTTGTTCAAAGGATATATATATTCCTGGAACCTTTCCTTCAAAAACCACATATATGGGTTTTTGGTCTATGGTTTTAATATTTTGAGAAATAGGCATTGATTCATTTATTTGATGGAAATATTCAGAAAGGCTATTTAATATTGACAACATATATCCCTTTTCTTCTCTTTTGTTATTATATTGATACCAAAAATTATCTAAGATGCATTCTTGCACTTCATCTATAACTATGTGATCTTTTGGTTTAAATTTATAGGTATTGGGTGGAAATATTTTCAACTTATTATCATCTCCGAATGTGAAGAATTCAACTCCACTATAATTCATTGATCTCTTCATACTTGCAAAATAGGTACACGAGAAAGTAAATCAGGTAAATGGTTATCTTTTTCTTTAATATGCTCAAAAATAACTTTATATCCATTTTCGGTAATGATATCTTCAAATAAAATCCACCTCCTAGTAGAACTCTTCTTACTATTAAGCTGATTATAATATCTACAGATTGCTTCACAATCTGTTCTAACTATAAATTCCTTAAAACCTAGATATAGTCTAAAAGCATTTATCGCATTAATTATTGCGAGTATCTCTCTGTCTGTATTATTCATAGTTTTTAATTTATAACTTCCAGAGTCATATCTACATATTTTTTCTTCTGTTTTGGCTGAAAATTTAGTAGGTCTTTGTTTTAATATAGCACCTCATCCTTGTTGGGATGCATCAGTTTCAATAATGAAAAAATTATCTTCTAATGGTAATTCTAAGGGTTTTAAACCTTTAACTCTTTCTTTTATTATCTTTACTAATCTAATGTCTTCAGAGTTAAAATATTTTTGGCCATTTTTTCTTAATTTCGCGTATAATGGTCCTGCTAGTTTTGCTAAATTTTCTATGTGATTTCTAGCATAATTTATAATCCCCAAAAATTGCTGTAACTCTTTTTTATCATTCATGACATCAAGAAATTGTAGAATTTTCTTGGCGATATAATCTTGTAAATGTATTTTGCCTTCTCCTATTTCATGACCAAGGAAATTGATTTTCTCCTTGCATATTTCCATTTTCTTCTTGGATAAAATTAACCCATTTTATTCTACCTTTCTAAAAAAGATTTCAAGGTGAGCAATATGCTCCTTATATGTTTTTGAGAATACCAACAAGTCATTTATATAGACTAATATAAAATATTGGTTTTCGTTAAATATATTTTGCATTTTTTTTGGAATAAGGCAGGCGCATTTTTTAAGCCTAATGGCATTACAAGCCATTCATAGTGTCCCTAAGGACACGTAAACGCAGTCCATTCTATAGATTCTTCTGCCATCTTCACTTGCCAAAACCCAGCTTTCAAGTCAAATTTAGAGAAATATTTACTACCTTGTATTCTGTTGATCCATTCTTGCTTATTTGGAATATTATAGGCATCTTCTGTAGTATTATCATTTAACCTTTTATAGTTAATGACCATTCTGGATTTACCTCTAATTTCTTCGGCATGGTTTCTTATTATAAATGCTGCTGATCTATGTGGACTCCTACTTTCCCTTATTGCTCCTAATTTTAACAATTCTTCTATATGCATTTTAAATTCTTCTATGTCCTTTGGAGTTGCTTCTATTGGACATGTTTTAATTATATAGTCCGGATTTATTATATTAATTTTACAGAGAATTGAATTTTTCTCCAAGTATTTCATAGGGATTTCTCCTATTATTTGAATATCTTCTAGTCTTTGGATAACCCTTTCAATATCTCTTTTATATTTTATATCTCTATACCAATTTGGAGCGAAAGATTGTAGTCCTATGCATTCTATATTAGAATTTGCCATATAGTATTCTTCTATATTTTCACTAAGCTCTTCTATATTTTTACTATGCTCATGTTGTATACTTCTATATATATTAGAAGGGGGCAGGATATATACCTGATTCTGATTCCAGGGCAGAAGCCAGGTGCAGGGAGGGCGGAGGCGGCGGGCCGGCGTCTCAGCGGGTAGGCGGCGGCGCGGCGCCTCGGCGGGCGGCACGTCGGGGCGTCAGGAGGGGGAGGAGGCAGCGCGGCCGGAGGCGGCGGAGCTCTGGAGGCGAAGGCCGGCAGGCGGCCGTCGGGGCGGCGCGTCGGGGCAGTGGCGGCGGCGCATCGCGGCGTCGGGAGGGGGAGGAGGCAGCGCGTGGGCAGCCGCCGAGTCACTCACCTGCTGTATGTGCCCTAGCCTCTTCTTCCTTCTTTTTGGGCCTATTTGCTATTTTGTTGGGCCAAAATTTTGGGGTGGGGGTGTCTCTGGCCTAAAATCGGGGGTAGTCCTGAGCCCACCAGGACTACCCCTGGCTACACCCCTGGCTAGAGCTACTCCGAAAAATTAAACTGCGAGGTGGAGCGGTCTTCGGGTAGCTTCACAACTCTAACTCCAGCTCTGAGAATTGAGCTCTACCAAACGGGGCCTTATTAGCCACGCGCGAAATGAGATGAGTCATTAATACGTGATTAATTGGCTATTAACTATTATAAACTTAAAAAATGAATTTATTTGATTTTTTAAATAAATTTATATATAGAAAGTATTTACAAAAGACACGCTGTTTAATACTTCGAGAAGTGTGCTCATGGAAATTGAGTGAATAAGCTTTACTCATAAGCTGATTCAAACGATGCCTAATACAATAAAAAATAACTTATGATAAAACTTTTGTACTTCTACTTTTGGTTGTCCAAAAAGGCAAGGCTAAGTAAAAACGCTTAAATTAGGCAGGTAAAAGCCGTAAAAATGGTGTTCGCATCCTTGTCGACGTCAGAAGCTGTACATCCGCTGCTTCCCATTGTAGGACTTCGATCGATGGGGTGAAGCACTTTTGTATTTGTTGAAGATTGAACATTTGTCAAAAGGAAAGAAAAGGATTTAACATTTAGGAATTCTTAGGATTTAACATTTGTCAAAAGAAAAAATATCTGGTAGCGAAAAGATACTCCTAGCTAACTTGAAACACGCGCTTTCACGGGCAACCACCCACATGTGGACCACTGCCAGTGACTCTGCGCAGCTCTTCGTTTCGTCGATACCCACACGCCGTTTTGAAATTTCAAACCCCCCGGTGTTCGTTGCACCAACGCCCTCTCAGCCCAACGGCTATAAAGCCGCCGCCGCCGAGCGCTCGAGATCAAACCAACGATTTCTCTCTTCCCCAATTGCCTCAAATACACTGGAGAAGCAGAGCGCCGCCTGGCATCGGATCGGATTGGTACAGAATCTTCTGGAAGCTTCAAGAACCCCGACCAAGCCATGGAGAAGCAGAAAGCGGCCCCCGACGCTCCCCTCCTCCTCGCGCAGCGCTGCTCTAGGGTGTCGCTCCTCTCCTCGCTCCGCCAGCCCCGCGCCGCGCTGCTGGCCACGACACCATGGAGCTCCTCCGCCGCGGTAACCCCTCCTCCCCCTTACCCGCTCCTCCTCTGCCTCCTCTGTGTTCGCGTGGTCTCTGTTGTGTTCGCTCGTTCGGCCGCGCAGCGTCTTACGCGCGTGATTTCCCTCTCGTTGCAGGCTAGCGAGCTCCGGGACGCAGGCCTCCTAAGCACGGAGCTCGCTGAGGCGCGGCGCGAGGCCACACGGCACGCGGTGACATCCGGCGCGGAGGTTCTCCTCGTCCTCTCTCTGGTTCCAGTCCTGCTTCTCCTCGGGTTCCTCACGGCAGCGGCAGTGGCGGCGTAGGGAGTTTGCTTGGTTCCACGGCGCCGGCTTGAGATCGATGGAATCGCTCCGTTCTGGTGCTCTGTGAGTTTCTTCCTCTGTTGCGGTGACGTGTTGTTTTGCAGATGAGCAGGTCTAGCTCACGACACGATTGATTGTGTTCTGATATCGTACATGGCGTCAGATTTTGGTCGTCTCGTTCTAGCATGTGGTAGGTGTTCGACGAAATGCCCATATGTGTTCAGGCTTCTGTAAAAAGTATAGCTTTGATTGCATTGCTTCTCGTTGACAGATGAAAACAATTGATAATGGAAGAGACGATGCTTGTTGTCTCACCGATGACGCATGTGGATGACTGGATCTAGTATTTCTGGTTGGTGTGGCTTGAATGCTAGATTCAACCTACCTGCTTTCATTTGTCTCAGCCTTTGATTTTTGTGAATTTTTCTAGAACATATTGTGAACTGTGAAAATTTTACATATTGCTCTCGAATAGATTGTGCGTAACAGTATGAACCAATATCATGCATTGCTTCTTGTCTGCCCAGCCCAGTAGGGTACATTTTGTAAGAAAGCAGGATTGCGTGATAACAAGTTCCTCATTTGCCTGTCACGATGCAAAGATTGTGCTGCCTCTTGCAATGTCAGAGATGAATTGTTGATGAATCAGTTGAACATATGTATTTGCGAAACTGTTTGATGTCTGAATACTATCTTTTCTCAAGATTTGTTATTCGTTCTGATACTCTGATAGACTAGTATATACTGTGCTTGATATTTTAGTTTAGATTATGGATAATGGATATTCCAAACTAAATATCTAAATCTTTTTCTCTGTCTAATTCAGCCAAGTCGTCACTGGCATGCAGTATGCTGGTCAAATTGAGCAGCAATTAAATCTCAAATAGAACTGGCAAGACCAAATAGAAGTGAAATATATAAACAGATGGACAGTACTTTGACTCAGCCCAACCAAAGCCAATCCAGCAGACAGGTCAATCCAAGTAGAGGTCCACAGCTAGCAAGATTATATAGGTGTATGAGCAGAATTCATGCATACATGCGATTGACTAACAGCCCCAATAGTAACTTCACTCCTTTGACTTACAGTGATAAACACAGGTTGCCGTAGCAGAGATTAACACAGGGATCGACTTACAGTGATTGCAAACCAAACCCTAGACTAGTTCCTCCACCCGTGCACAACGTACACGATCAGAGAGGAGGGAATTCCAGCAGGAATCCAAGGCACGCCCAAATGAATCCAATATCTAAATTTATTTTTTTAAAAAATAATTTTTCAAACAATTTTCAAAAAATTTGATTAAACCCATACAAGAGTTTTACCGATAAATTGAAAACCAAAATTATTTTTGTTTGGGTTTAAATTTTAGTGAAAATATTGTATGAATTTCATCAAATTTGATTTGAAATCTATTTAAAAATTTTAAATTTTTGCTTTCCAATTCATAGTCAAATAATTCATCCCTTTGTTTTTTTATAAATAAATAATTTTCCTACATTGAGAATTGTGTTTTTCTCGGTAAACTAGCACATAAGTATAATAGAGGGACAATATAGCCATTTTAAAAAAAATTAACGATCAACTCAAGGTCAACTAACGGAATATGTATAGATGGGATTGAAATAAAAACTCATGGGCATTTAGAGCATGGGGCAAAATATACAGGCATAGAAGGGGTTGAGCGAAAATTTAGAGCACATAAGGAGTTTTCTCCAGTAATTAATAATGTTTTTATCTACCAGTAACTAGAGAAGTTAGCTGGTAATAGAAGCATCGCTGTATTTACTGAGTGCATCTATGTAAGTCCTATAATGGATCACTTGTTAATGGCAAAATATAGAATTTCTTGTATTAACTCGTTAAATTCGAGTGCATGTGAAGTGTCTCGAAATTAACTTGGTGAAAAAAACATTCCTAGCTTCTGATTTCCGGAGCAAGAATTCATTAACTAGAACGAGCTCGTTTAATTGTTGCTATTTTTAACCTTTTTCAAATTTTAGTATTACCAAATTTTAGTAAACTAACACAATCCAACTAAATTTTGGTAATTTTGAAACCTTTTACTCAAAACTTTTACCAAATTTGATAAGACCTTAAACCAAACAGCACCTAACTTTATCTTATCTTCCCGATATTTGATAACGCCATATTGATAAGGTTTTTTTTTTAATGAAGTGAACACGCCCAACAGCACAACGTTGCAGAACGATCTGGAAAGAACGATCACAGCATCGACTCTCTTCCTTTCTTCAATATGATATTCCATACGGACGCATTCCATGTATATGGACTTCTGCCGATAAAACGTGCCTCATTTTCCATAAACCAAGGCACTTATGATCTATACGAGTACGTGTGAACTACGTTACTCACGTAGACCAACGATCAAGTATGACAATATCGATCGGTATGTAGACTTCTTTTTCATGTACATCTTCCCAAATCTTCTCCTGTTGTTTTTTTTTTTCAGGGTTATTCTGTTGCTAAGTTGCGGCAAGATGACTCTGATGTCCTTTCTTACGACCGCTACAGTAATGTCTTCTTGTTTTTTTTCTTTTGTTTTAGCATCAATCCACGAAAGGGACGCACCGGAGGATGCTTTATCGGACATTGAGGAGTCCTTTGAGGAGCTCCTTCTTTCAGAGGATGGGAACCCCCTCTGGTACTTCAAGGTAAATACATGCGTAGATTATTAGTTTTATAATGTGCCTTTCCACTGGTTTATTACTTCTATTTGATCGTGGATGTTTCTGACGAATTTTGTCTTACTGACAAGATGGCATTCTAGGCTCCCATTGCTTTGGGCGGTAGCACCCGTGGTGTATACACTTAAGTACCGGTGAAGTATCATAGTAACTCGTATCTTCTGCTGGATAACTAAATTTCCTTTCTTTTTTTAATCCCGATGGATTCTCTTCTTTTCATTATGCCTTTTTTTCAGGTACACTCTTGCTGGCCATAAGTCCAAAGTTTACTTGATGTATGATCGCGACAAAAAAATTAGAGTCAGCGCTAACCAAGCATCTCGATGAGCTGAGATATGAAGAGCCAAGGCTTCTCCTAACATCAGTTCGCTCTATTGATGACAAACCTCCAAGTCTAAAGCTCCTGTCCGATGGTTTTATTTTGGCCCGCCATGCTGCAGTCATGCACCGTGATGTGTACGATCTACAGAAGCTCTTTAAGCAGGAACCATGTGTTAATCACAAGATTATATAATTAACAAAGGTGGTCACCATGTCCAGAAGGAGCACTACACGGAGCCATGTAGGTGAACCTGATATCCAACCCGGAGGGCTTGGAAAAATTTCTGGTTGGACACTCCGGTCCTACCACGCCTAAAAATTCACCAAAATTTTTAAAACTAATTTGTGCAATAAACTCTCGTCTAGACCAAGATACATAAATCGATAATTTGATAAACATAACCAAAACGTAATAACGATAATTACTTACAGAAAGACACTTAGTCCACACACAGAAGAAATTAGTAGCGGAATGATAGCCAGCATAGCTTCAGCACCAAGTTACAGGTAGCTCAACTAGAGTATAAACCAAACACCAAACTTCTCCTCCTCGTAAATCTTTACTCTGATGATTATAATATACTAAGACTAAATACCACCCACCGTACTCAACAAGCCACACACAAAATACAACATAATGTAACAGAATTTCAAAGAAAAAGTATAGTATGGCTCATTTGTATAAACAACATTTAAACAGTTGCATTTAAAAACATTGAAAACAGTGTAGTGTAATCATTAATTAATATTAAACCACTCTCCGAACAGCACTTCAGGCCCATAACCATAACCCTCCACACCTGGAGCTATCAAATTATCACTAATTATCACCATTATTGGATAGTATGGGACTAATCACAGTAAACATTGCTAGGCCCGTCCATTAACTACGGGCACGACTATTCAAATAGTTTTACTCTGGCCAGAGGTATACTAATTTACCCACAAGACACAATCTCAACATCATGTCAGCCATGTGTCGCGATACCCGAAAGTACCCAAAAAGAGATTGTGATAGGACCCTTCGCATAACACGCCCAACAGAATAGTCACCGGCCACGTTCCCAGTAGAGGTGGCCCAACCTCTAAACTAGAGAAACTCTTGGTTTCTAAACATGGGCTTATTGGCACTGTCATAGTAGATTTATTGACACTACCACCTAACAACTAGACACACCGTGGTGACTCCTGCTGGGACATGCTACACTATAAGTTCAGCCGTTGCTCATTCTGGCTTGTGGTTAGTAGGGTAAATGTTTCGCAACAAGTAGTCCGCGAACTAGTCTTTAATTGTCATGAGTATCACTGACATTATCATCATTCCATGTGCTCACAACCCACCATTCAGTTATGTTTTAGTTGGCATAATTAATTAACCAACCATGACCAACTGTCGTGAACTGATAATCATTAATCATTAATTATTTAGGAGTGATTCATTAATTTTCCCCACATAAAATAACGCTACAGTTTCTATGCAGTGCTAAGCAGATCTTAAATAATCTAGCTAGATAATTAATTAAACATTTAGCTAGTCAACATTAATCACCCAGGGTATAATACCAAAATGGCTATAATCAAAGAATTTAGGATTTATAATAAATACCCGTAATAATGACATTCTAAAACATTGCTTGCAATAATATTAAAATAAAATAATTTTCACAAATGGGATCAACATGCTCAAGAGAATTGTCGTGTGACTTTCCTTGCAATAGAAAAGTCTTCAGACGATCTTCCGAACTCTTCCGCGATCTTCGCAATCTTCTTAAACAACGATACAACTCAACTACATGCAAAACAAGAAAAAAAAATAAACTCTAAATAAATAGTACATAAAAAGTACATAAACAGGTAGATCATGATTTTAGATAAATTTAGGAAGAAGAACGGGTCGAATCGGAGTTCGGACGAAAAAGTTACGGCTTCCGGAAGTTCAAGTTCAGAGAAAATCCGAAAAGAATTGGAAAAGAAATATTCTCAGAATATTCCCTCGGGAAATCAATTAAATGAATTATTTTTGAATATATAAAGGACGTAGGGCCCACTGTTAGTGAGTTGGTTGGTCCACAATGGAGTAGGTGTGCAGACTGTAGAGATGGATTGCTTTGATGGACTAGTGATAGGGATGCCATATGGACAAAAAGACTGGCTGGCGGCTAAGGTGGATGCTGAGATGGCCACTAGGGCTGACGTGGCCTCTAGATCAAGTTAAGGAAAACTGATGACTCAGATATGATCTCGGGAATCCGACGGCTGTGGTTTGGCTTGGAATGGCTTATGAAGATCGAACAGATCGGATTAGATCTGTAGATCGGATGGCCTCTGTTGACCGAGTCACTGTGTGTGGGGCCACGTGTATGTCACAGGGAAGGGAGATGCGTCGGTGGGGCCCATCCGCTAGGGTCACACGGCTAGGGAAGCAATGGCCTCGCCCATGGTGCTCCACCGACGCAACAGAGGGGATGTTTGATGGCGACAACGATGGCGAGCGGTGGAGATCGACGGCGCCAGGGCGTCGGCACGACTTGTGACCGGCGGTGGAGTGGAACGGCGAGCGGCGGCGGCACAGGGAATGGAACCGGGGAGGCCCGAGGCTTCTGAGGTCCTCTAGGAGTTCGCCATGGCGACGACGTCAATGGTGCACGAGCGAGCAGAGGTGGTGCTAGGAAAAGATGGGGCCGACGGCGAGCAAGGGATGGGAGAAGTCAGAGGCATTGGCGAGCTCACCCACGGCGGCAGTAGGTGCGGAGGGTGACGATGTCCGCGGCGACGACACAGGGATCAGAGCGGCGGCGGCGGCGGCGGCGCTACGATGCAGGGGCGGCACAACTAGGGCACAGAGAGGGAGAGAGGGGGTGGCGGGACGCAGAGGTGGCGCTATTTATCGAGGAGAGGCCGAGATAGGGCCCATGCAGGTGGCGGTGGCAGCGGGATTTGCGGTGGCACAGCTTGCCCACGGCGGTGCAGCGGCGTGGGCCAAGTTGGAGGCGACGGCGGTGTGGGCCGAGGATGCCGAGGGGCTTGGGGCGTAGGCCGGGCTGTGGCGTCGCAAGGGCAGCCTAGGCCGGGCTTGGTCTCTAGCCGAGAGGGAGAGAAAGAAAGAGAGAGAGGGCCAAAGGAAGAAGATGAGGGAGGAAGAAGAGAGGAAAAAGAAAAAGGAAGGGGGAAAAGAGAAAAAAGGAAAAGGGAAAAGAGAAAGATTTTTCTGGAAATTTCCAAAATTGTGAATTTGGGAGTTAGAAAATTCAGGGGTTTATTGAAGCGTTCAATTATGGAAATATTTTGGAATTTGTGGAAACATTCAGAGTTATGAAATATTCCGAATAATCAAAATATACGTATATATTTTTGGGAATTGGGGAAATATTTGGAGGAAAAAGGAATATATTTTATGGGAGTCAGACAACGGAAAATATTTTATTGAGGTATATTTGGGGAATAGAATATTAAAATATTTCAGGAATTAGAATATTGAAAGTTATTTTGCAGAGGTCGAGAAATTGGAATATTCGAGGAATATTTGAACTTCCAAAATATTTGGATATTTTGAGGATCAGAAAATTAGAATATTTTCCCAGAAACTGAAAAAATGGAATATTCAGAATATTATAAATATTCTGGGAATAAAGGAATTGACGAAAAAATTTTATAGGGGCTAAAATTTGAGCAACTCAGGATATGCCTGGGGATCTCTATTTATTTCGATGAAAAGGAGTTTCGAGAAAATATACAGGATTTGATTTAAAAAAAAAGGATAGTTTGGATATCAAGAATCTCATATAGGGATTAAAAGGAATTTTAGGGTTTCAAATTTGACACCAGATATTAAATAAGAGGGGAACACGGGTCTAAGTCGAAGAGACAGATAAAACAATAGAACCAGAAACGACCCGAGATCGAGGAAAGAAAAATGAATTTATTTTTCTGTTTATTTAATTACTGAAGTGATTTTATTTCATTAATCTGGAGCTCCGAAAAATCCAAGAAAATTTCAGAGAGTTTGTTAAATCATGGGGAATTTATCAGTGGCAAAAACCACCATAAAACAGGGGAAGATTTATTATTATAAATACGTAAATGCTTAAAATATTTCGACAAAACTCCAGGGAATATAAAAGTATCCGATCATTAATTAAAATCTCAACTTGGGCTTTTAATATTAAAAATTTTAGAATTTTATTCAAACACTTTCACAAATAACTTTAGTGTATTCTTGTATTTTTATTTATCTCCAATAATTTTAATTAGGACAATTTTTAGGGTGTACCAGGTCCTCACAGGTTGGTGGACATTACGACACGTGCGCCAACCTAGGTAGTTCACCTACGTGGCTCCGTGTAGTCCTTCCAAGACGTGGTGACGACCTTTATTGCTTGTATCATCACGTGGTTGATAGGTGGTTGCTGCTTTCAGAATTTCTGTAGATCATACACATCACGGTGCACGACTACTGCATGGCAGGCCATAATAAAACCATCGGACGGGAGGTTTAGGCTCATAGGCTCGCCATCAATAGAATGAATGATGTTAGGAGAAGCATTGCTCTTTAGATTTCAGCTCATCCAGACGCTTGGTTAGCGCCGCCTCCAATTGTTTTGTCACGGTCATGCATCAAGTTGACTTTGGCCTTATCGCCAGCAAGATTACTTTAAAAACGGCATGGTGAAAAGAGTGTTGGAGAAATTAATATTACAGTATTGAATAGAATTGATTTATTGAGTTTAATCCCCTTAGAAATTGAATCACCTATGCGGAAAATTTAATTCTAATCACTGATCTGCTTGTGAAGCCATCTCAATTTGATTTCCTCTTCTTCTCTGTTTCCTCTTCTTCTTGATGCTCCTCTATGCTGATGTGTGCCAACGCCGGCTTGATGAATCTTGGTCGTCGGTGTTGAGACGTATAAGGACCTCACGAATCTCTTCTAGTGTGTTTGTGGATCAGGCACAGTAGTTAGAGTTTTAGTCGGAGACAGAGCGGCGTCCCGTTCTTCTCCAATTTCTCTTTTTATATGTGCACTAGTGGGGCTTGGGGGTTTCCTTCGGTTTAGGAAAAATTAGTTGAATCCACCGATCACGAATTCTATCTCTTATCTTATCTCTAAGCCGATAAAACAACCAACATTCTCCCCTTGATTTAGAGGCTTAATTAATTTCTAAGTCTATTAAGTAAAGCAGCTCTCCAAGGCAATGTGTCATAACAACTTTAAACGTCATTAAGACTACAAGACCTATAGTTTACTATAATACTTAAATAAACTCACATTTTAATTTAGCGGGTGTTGATTGAAAATTAATCCCCTTTATTTCCAGGATCTTAGTCAAAGGCAATCACTTAATCCCATGCCGGCCACATGTTCTTTAAATAGATTGGGAGGTAAGCCTTTGGTTAGCGGATCCGCAAGCATAAATTTAGTATTTATGTGCTCAATCTTAATAGTTTGATCCTGGACTCTATATTTCACAACATGATATTTAATGTCAATGTGTTTGGCAGCTTTACTTGACTTATTGTTACTCGTATAGAATACTGCAGCTTCATTATCGCAGTATATAACAAGTGGTCTCTCAATGCTGTCAACCACTTTTAATCTTAAGATGAAATTCTTAAGCCATACGGCCTGCCCCGTCGCATGGTAACATGCTACAAATTTCGCTTGCATTGTCGACGATGCAGTAAGGGTTTGTTTAGAGCTTTTCCATGAAATAGCTCCTCTCGCAAGGGTGAAAATATATTCTGAAGTGGATTTCTTTGTGTCTATACACCCTGCGAAATCAGCGTTTGAATAGCCTAGGATTTCAAGTTTATCAGACTTTCTGTATGTAAGCATGTAATGTTTAGTTCCTTGTAAATAACGCAGAACTTTCTTCACTGCCTTCTAGTGGTCCATTCCTGGTATAAACAGAAATCTGCCAAGCATCCCTGTGACGAATGCTAAGTCTGGTCGCGTACAGACTTGTGCATACATCAAGCTTCCGACAGCTGAAGCATAAGGTACCTTGTCCATTTCTTTAGATTCTAACTCATTTCTTGGACTTTGGAATAATCCGAATTTATCGCCCTTCATCATTGGAGCAGGTGAAGAGGCGCATTTACTAATATTATATCTTTCTAGGATTCTTGAGATGTAAGTTTTCTGAGATAGTCCTAGCACTCCTTTGGACCTGTCTCGGTGAATCTCAATGCCCAAAACATAAGATGCTTCACCAAGATCTTTCATATCAAATTTTGATGACAAGAATTCTTTAGTTTCTCGCAGCAGGTTCTTATCGCTGCTTGCTAATAAAATGTCATCAACATAGAGTACTAGGATTATGAATTTACCACCTTTATATTTAACATAAATACAGTTGTCCACCTCATTCTCCTTGAATCCGAACTGTCTGATGATCTGATCGAATTTAAGGTTCCATTGCCTGGACGCCTGTTTAAGTCCATAGATAGATTTATTAAGTTTGCATGCTAAATGGTCTTTTTCTTCCATAACAAAATCTTCCGGTTGTGTCATGTAAACATTCTCTTTTAGGTCACCATTTAGAAATGCAGTCTTTACATCTATCTGATGGAGTTTTAAGTCAAAGTGAGCCACTAGCGTCATGACAATTCTGAATGAGTCTTTCTTAGAGACAGGAGAAAAAGTTTCATTATAGTCAATTCCTGCTCTCTGTGAAAAACCCTTGGCAACTAGCCTTACTTTGAATCGTTCGATGTTCCCTCTAGAGTCAAGCTTAGTTCTGTAGACCCACTTACAGCCTACTGTTTTGACTCCTTTAGGAACTTCTACTAAATCCCATACTTTATTATGGCTCATTGATTTTAGTTCATCTTCCATAGCCTGAAGCCATTTAGATGAATCCTTGCTGTTTATTGCTTCTTTAAATGAGGTGGGATCGTCTACCTTCCCTATGTCTTCTTCATTCATGTATACTTCATAATAGTCAGGGATGGCAGATCTCCTCACCCGCTGTGACCTTCTTAATTCTTGAGTTTCATTGTTTGTCACTTGAGGTTGAGGATCTTCATGTGGAGGTTCTTCTTCATTATGTGTCACTTCAATCTGTTGAGGCTCATCATCATTATTACTTTCAACATTTTCCTCAACAGAAGGTGTAGCCCCAGACGGTCCAGAATTACCCGTTGGCGGTGCTACATCGCGTGGCACATTAGGAATTATAGGGATGTTCTGAATAATTGGAATATCAGTCTCTTGGAATTCCGGAGCTTGAATATTAGCCCGAATTTCCTCAAGATCGATTTTCCTTTTCTGTGAGCTCCCCCATTTACTGTCTTCAAGGAAAACAGCATGTCTAGTCTCCACAAATTTAGTAACCCGGTCTGGGCAATAAAATCGGTATCCTTTGGATCTCTCGGGATAACCGATAAAATGACAGCTCACAGTCTTAGGATCTAATTTCTTTAATTGTGGATTAAATATTTTGGCTTCCGCACGACAGCCCCACACACGTAAATAATTGAGTGTCGGTTTTCTTCCGGTCCACAATTCATAAGGGGTCTTAGGCACTGATTTACTAGGCACTCTGTTGATTATGTGTGCAGTTGTTTTAAGTGCTTCAATCCACAGCTTAGGTGACAGAGTAGAGTGATTCAGCATACTACGCACCATATCCATGAGTGTGCGGTTGTGTCGTTCTGATACTCCGTTCTGCTGAGGTTCTCCAGGTATGGAATATTGGGCAATAATCCCATGTCGCTAGAGATACAAGGCAAATGGACCAAGAATTTGCCCAAATGGAGCGTGTTTCCCGTAGTATTCACCACCACGGTCCGATCTCACAACTTTAATTTTAGCATTATGCTGATTTTCCACTTCAGCTTTAAATATCTTAAATTTCTCAAGAGATTCGGAACGATCGCTTATGGGGTAAATGTAACCATAACGGGAATAATCATCTGTGAATATTATAAATGAATCAAACCCATCCACAGATGTCACCGGGAACGGTCCACAAATATCAGTGTGAATTATTTCTAGTGGACTTGAGCTCCTAGTGGCTCCTTTCTTTATTGTTTTAGTGAATTTTCCCTTAATGCAATCTATGCAATGATCCGCGTCAGAAAAGTCTAAGGGAAGGAGTATCTCTTCTCTTATGAGACGTTCAATTCTCCCCATAGAAATATGGCCTAAGCGACAGTGCCATAATTTCGATGACGTCTCATTTATCACATTCATTACTTTATCATTGCAGGCATTATTAACATTCAGGACCATATCATCCAAAGAGAGCAAGAATAGCTTATCTCGCACGAAGGCGAAGCCAATCACTTTATTATCTAGTTTAATGTAACATGTTCTCTTTGAAAAATGACAGTCATAACCAGTTTCTGTCAACACTCGAACATAAATGAGATTTCTCTTAATTGAGGGAGCGAATAAAATATTATTCAGAATTAAATTGTAGCCACTAAGGAGTCTAAGTGCTAGGTCTTCAACGGCCTTCACTTCGATCTCCGCTCCAGCAGCTACTCTTAGGATTCGCTCCCCCTTTGCTACCGCCTGGACAGTAGTCAATTCCTGCAATGAGTTACAGACGTGCACAGTGGCACCTGAGTCAACCCACCAGGTATTAATGGAGAATTCAGAGTAAAATAACTCATTAACATTAGATATTTCATCAATCTCATTTATACCTTTCTTAGCTAGCCACTCTCGGAAGCGTGGACAATCCCTCTGCCAATGTCCATCTTTACTGCAAAACTTGCAATATGGACTTGCAGGTGGAGGCAGCTAAAGCGTGAGACTGAGGATGCGGCTTTGCTTGAGCAGTGTTACCCCTCCAGACTTATGAGGGTGATATGGCTTTTTCTGCCACTACCCGAGCTTTGGCCTTGATTTGTCTTCCTCTTGCCTTTAGTATGAATGAGGTTGAGCTGATCTTTAAGTTTCTACTTATCAGCCTTTTGTCGCTCTTCCTCTTCCACTGAGTGGGAGATCAATTCTGCTACAGTCCACTTCTCTTTCTGAGTATTATAATTAATCTTGAAGGGACTATAGTCAGGACCAAGAGAGTTCAATATGAAATGCACTAAGAAACCTTCAGACAATTCCATGTCCATGGTCTTTAGTGTATGTGCCATATGAGTCATCTCAGGAGGTGCTTTCTTACACCACCTTTGCCATCATACTGCTGTGGTGATCAGCTTACTTATTAAGGCTTACTGGCATGACTCTTAGATGAAGTCTTAAAGTTTCTCTTCAATGTTTGACAAGTACGTCTAACATCGTTTGAGTTCGTAATCCCTCTAATAATTCCTGGACGATAGTACTCTTGTGTACATGAGAGACATTCTGTTGGACTTTTCCCAAGAGGCTACTTTTTCTTCGTAACTCCACTTGGTATTATCATAAACTTCCTGAACTCATTCGTCAGTGTACTTGGGCTCCATAGGGGAGTCCTCTCTTAGCGCTAAGTCATAGTCTAACATCCAAGATTCAGTAGCACATCGTTCTTCCACTCAGCGAAATTTGTTCCATCAAGGGTGTAACAATTTTGAAGGCCCCAATGCTGAACATAGCCAAGTGGAAAAATATTAGTAAATATTGCATATGATTAATTTGCGTTGGCTCAATTAATCACATGCATATGATAGGCTCCTTTTCTAAATTTTAATCACCGTTGGCAGAAAAAATTTAGAAAAATATATGAAGTGACAAAAAATAATCCTTATTACATCACCGTTGGGCACAGAAATAATTAAGGAAATAATATTATTAATTTATTGACATGAAATTATAATTAACGTTGGTCAAAAAATAATTTCACATCATAAATACTTTCCAACCAAAACTTCCGTTGTTCCATTTAGCTAGAAATAAGTTTTCTGAGTCATCAAAATAATTTCCATAATTTTTTAGCATGTTTTAATGGCCAAGAAACGCATGTATAAAAGGATTTCTGAAGAAAAATAATAAATGAATTAAAACAGTGGGAATTGATTAATTTCAATTTGGCGGCAGCAAGGGGCCGGCGCGGCGGCTACGACGTTCGATCTCAATCCGACTGCTAGATCAGTTTTCACCTGTTAAACAAAGAATCGGCGCGGCGGCCAACCCTTAACCCTAGGTTCAATCCCGACCTTTTCTCCTCGCTTCTTCCAACGCTCGACATGCAACGGCGCAGGTGTCCCGCAGGCATTGGCACGACGCCCGAGTTGAAGCAACCGGCGACGACGCCAATGCTCGCCTGTCTCTTCCCGCTTCCCACCCCAGTTCTCCTCCCCGTGCGCTACGAGCAAACACCAGGTGAAGCCTCGTCTGTCGCGCGCCCGACGACCCGGCCAACCCTCTGCGGCTGGGGCTTACGTGAGCGAAGGATCCCGAGCACACACGCGGCTTGTTGTGCAACGCGGGTCGACCCGACGGCCACGTTACGGATGCGAGCACATCTGGCAGCAAAGACAACGAACCGGTAATAATCCCGATTCATTGAATCGCGTTGATTTTGGGTCTTATTCAAATTAGGTTCTTACATTGGATTGGGATTTAGGTTTTCGCCGAGTTAATTGATATGGCTTTACTACAGGATGAAGATTTTGGATTAATTTCTAAGGTGCTTGCTCTATACCAGCAATGTTGAGAAATTAATATTCAGTGTTGAATAAATTGATTACTTGAGTAATACCTTTAGAAATTCAAATCACCTAGTGGGAAATTAATTTAATCACTGACCTGTTGTGAATGCCCTGGCTCAATTATTTCCTCTTCTTTCTCTGTTTCCTCTTCTTCTGTGATGCTCCGCTGGCTGAGTGTGCCCGAACGCCGGCTTGATCAATCTTGTCGCCCGTCTTGAACGTATAAGAGCCTCACGACCCTTTCTAGTGTGTGTGACCGGGCCACAGTAGTTAGAGTTTTAGCGGAGACAGCGCCGGCCGTCCCGTTCTTCTCCAATTCTCTTTTATATGTGCACTAGTGGGGCTCGGGGGTTTCCTTCGGTTTAAAAAAAATTAGTTGAAATCCACCGATCACGAATTCTATCTTATGTTATCCAAGCGATAAAACAACAACAAAGAGGACATACCGCAATTAAAAAGAAAGGAAAAGGGAAATTTAAGTTAGCCCTCCGCTGCGGTAACCCTCTCCCTTTAAACTGTTCTTCCTCTTGTTCACGTGTTCTCTATTGTGTTCGCTCGTTTGATTGCTCCTTTTGTGCGTGATTTCTCTCTCTCGCAGCGTATCGTGCTCCGGGAGCCGCCTGGACTCCTCCGCACAGAGCTTGCTGCGGCGTTAGCGCGAGGCCCACACGGCAACGCGGACCTCCGAGAGATCTCCTCGTCCTCTCCTTGGTGCCCATCCTCCTTCTCCTCGGGCTTCTCATGATAGCGGCCCGCGGTGGCGCTATAGGGAGTGCGCTTGGTTCCACGGCGCCGACCATGAGTTCTATGGTGTGGCGATGGATGGAATACGAAGGGTTTGGAGTCACTTCACCATTCTGGCTCTGTAAGAATGTCTTCCTCTGCTGTGGTGTTGTGTTATTGTACGTCATCAGATTTTGTTGTCAAATTTTAGTATATGTTAGGTGTTCGATGAAATGCCCATATGTGTTTAGATATCTGCAGAAAATTTTAGCTTCGGTTATAGTTGCTCATCGTTGACAAGTAAAAACAATGCACAGTGGAAGAGATGATGCTTCTCTCACCGATGATGCGTCATGCGTGTGGATTTACTGTTTCTGACCAATGTGGCTTGAATGCTAGATGCAGCCTGCTTATTCTCATTCATCTGACCTTTGATTATTGGGAAATTATCTGGACCAATTGTGCCTTGTGAAAAATTATGTATTGCTCTCGGATAGATTGTGTGTTGCAGCGGGAACCAGTATCATGCGCGCATTGCTTCTTGTTGTCCAATAGAGTACAATTGTAATACAAAGCAGGTGTGATAATGAGGTTCCTCATATGCCTCTTACAATGTTAATATTGTAATGCCACCTGAAATGCTAGCATTGTAGTGCTGCTGATTTGGCAGGGTTGAAAAAATGTCTTCATTCTTATCAGTCGAAGATATTAGAAATGGACTGGCTAGACTGTCTGATGTCTGAATAATTCCTTTTCTCAAGATTTGATATTCGTACCAATACTCTAATCCAATAGACTCATATATACCTGATATCGTAGTGTATGGATACGGTGGCGCTAATTCGCGCGCACGCGCCGATTCTGAGTTCGAGGTGGGTCCACGCACGTGACGGGAAGTCTGGGGGAGTCGGAGAAAGTAGATTTCAGGTACGCGGCTGCGTCAACCCTTCCGATGGAGGCGGAGGCGGTTAGACCGTGAGTTTTCGTGTGCATGGCTAAAACTTTGAACTCAAAATTCAAAAAAATCAAATCAAAATTTAAAATTGTTAACTCAAATTTTAAAACTTTTAATGCAAAAATTGAAACTTTCAACTCCTAATTTTAAAACTTTCAACTCAAAGTTTGAAACTTTATACTAATTTAAAAAATTCTAGTAAACTTTATACTAGTAATTTAAATTTTTCATATTTAATTTTGAAACTTTCAATTCAATTTTCAAAACTTTCAACTCAAATTTAAAAACTGTCAATTAAAAATTTTAAAAAACTCTACTGAAAATTAAAATTTTCTACCCAAAATTTGAACTTTCAATTGGATTTTTAAAAGTTTCAACTCAACTTATTCATTTATTATTTTATACTTAAAATCATTAAATACTAATCATGGTGGTTAGCGCTAATAGCGCTAATCTCCCGCGCGCGTGACTTAACAAGTATGTGCCATAGCCTTACCCGTATGGTTATTCAGAACTTAATATCTCTGCCAAATGTCTTCTTCTGTATATTCCTAATATGTTTAGTAGAGTAAAGTTGTGACTAGCATGCAGTCTGGCAGTCTGCAGCTAATCTGTTAAGTAATGCTAGTAACGGCTAATGAAGTTGTTTGGCAACAGATTGCATTTGAGGTATTTACTTATTGCGGCTCTGTGTGGCATAAATCCGAACTCATTTGATAATCTGTAATGTAATGTTCCAGCTGCGGTCCATAAACGAACCTTGATTTGATTCTGCCATGTCTTTATCGAATATAAGTCATTTTTGCATCTGGTTTTGCAGAGTCCGAAACTGTAAGCATTTCCTGTGAAGTTTTTAGGCTAATGGCATCCCTATGTCAGCAACAAGAATTCTGTCAGTCTAATCTGCAAGCAGATCTCCCCAGGAAACAATGAAATTCACGTAGTACTAGTCTCTAAGAAAAAGAATGGAATTAATTACTAATCTCGACAGAACAAAGAATGGAACACTGTACAACAAGGTTGATTAAGAAACGCGTCGTCAGCTTAATGCCTTCTTTGCTCGAACGCGTGCACGGATTCACGGCCGGTGACACGGCGGCTGGTTCACCGTACCGAGTTTTGTTTCCCCGGCGCTTTGCCAGCTTAACGGCGGCGTCCTCCTTCTGCCTCAATAGGAGCAGCATCGCCGCCAACGTCATTTGGTCGGCGCGCCGCCCACCGTCGTCGAGCGTCACCTGCATCGTCCTCCACCCGCCGCCGTACAGCTCTTCGAGGATTTCATGGCACTCGCGGCTCGGGAAGAGATCCTGCAGGCCGCCATGCGGGTGTGGTTCTCTCTCCAGCTGCTCAGCGCGCCTCATGGTGGTCACCAGCTTGGAGTACCAGGCATGGAACTCCAGCATCTTCCTAAACGTAGCTGCGGCCGCGTGCGGGTCCTCCGTCGTGACGTGCCAGCATGTGTCGCTCTCTCGCCGTCTCGTTGAGGGGTGCCTCTTGATCTTGTTGTCGGCGGAGCGGGCTTCTTGGCCCTGCTCGGCAAGACGGCGTCGCCATCGCCGTCGTTGTCATCGAGCGCGTTCTGGCTGTCAGCGGCGCAGGGCTTCTTCTTGTCCCTGTTGGGCCTGAGGGAGTCGCCGTTCTGATTGATGTCGACGGCATCGGCTGCGGCCGCGTTAGGGGCAGCACGCTTGCGCTTGAACGACGACGGCCGGTGATCAGCATCCGGGTCGCCTTCTGCGGCGTGTGGCGGCAGCAGGTCATTGGGCTTGGGGAGGAAGTCGGCGATGTCCCGGCGGAGCAGGTAGAGTGTCCGGAGCGTCGGGAAGCGAGAAGTTCCTGAACCAGGGATCGTACACTTGATGTGCGTCGAGTCCTTTGTCATCGTTGCACGGCGCTCGATCACGGCGGAGGACTCGGTGTGAAGCTTTGTCACCGCCCACTATCTTGGCATCCGCTAAGAGTTGCTCGGCCTTGAGCACCTGTCCGTTTCTCTTGCGAAGTGGCCTTGCTCCTTGCTGATCGTCATCATCGCCGGTTGGGAGCTCGATCCTGTTGAGAGGATGAATGATTTTGTTCAGCTCGGCAATGAGATCAGGGTGGCCGTGGAGGAGCGCCATCGTGCGGTGCACTACCGGAGCTGCGGGGGCGGCCGGGTCGTCGCTGTAATCTTTGAGGACGGCGCAGAGCTCCGTCGTAAACGGCCAGTCTGGCCTGGAAGCGGATCCTAACATTCTTTAAGAAAGACACGGGAGAGACGGTGTGTGCATCGTCTGACGGCGGCGGCTGCGCCATGATGGCTTGCGGCGGTGGTGTAACGGCGTGTAGCATATATATATATATATATGAAGGTGGTTGGTGCTAGGCGTACGCATCCGAATCTGACTCCTTCTAGGAGTCAGATTCGGATGAGAGCTCCAACTCTCTCACTTTTCTTGTTTTGTTTTTTCTCTGTTTCCTGTCCGGCGTCATTCTCGCGCAGCGTCTCTTTCCCTCCTCTCTTCCCGAGTCCCTCAGTCAAAGACTTTTTTTTTCTTTTTGTTAGCTTCACAGTCGAAGACTTTTGAAGCACAGGTGAAAAACAACCGCTGTTGGAATCATGGTAGACAGTGAAACTTTGAAAATTCGGATTTTGTCCCCGTCAAGCCTTAGGCTTAGGCTTAGGGTGCCTTCGGCAGGAGAGAAAGGGGTAAAAATTTCAGGGCATGCTGAAAAACGAGATAAATTATTAGCGCATGGTTAATTAAGTTTTAATTATTATAATTTAAAAACAGTTTATTTGATTTTTAGAGCAACTTTTACATAGAAATTTTTTTTAAAAAGCACTGCTTAGCAGTTCAGGAAGCGTGCACACAAAAAACGAGTGTGTTTTTACCCCTAAATGTCCTCCCAAACGGTACTTAGAGACTGAAGGTTGGAGAAGTGAGGAATAGATTTTAAACTCTTGAGAGGATGTCCCCTTGTCTCTTATATGTATATCTAAATAGTTATTAAAAGATAAATTCTTTTTTATAAGCTAGATAGATTAATATGTGATATATCACTCAAAAAACTCAAGTTCAAATATGGCTCCTATGAATTTAAAAAAATCAAACTCGGACTAGTTTGCATATATTCATGGTCATATTTGTGTTTTTACAACTTGTATATGTCATTTTTTAAACTTGCATGTTTATGGAGTAATATATCATATATTAATCTATCTTGCCAAAATTTAGGTCAACAGAAGCGAAACTTCTATACCACTGCTATAACGCCCCTCTCCCATTAACTAATACAGGTCAATAGGAGCAGAACGTCTTTATTTGCGCTACCTATACTAGTCCTAGGAGTTTAACTGATACATACAGGATATTGGTGGATTATAACCAAACCTGGTTTATTTATTAGATAGAGTTCTCTTACATAGGTTGCAGCCACGGACAAAACGCGGACATGCAACGATACATTACAAAAGACGGTGGCAGAAGCACAAGCTAGGCCTAAAAACACCCACAAGCACAGTTTGAGACCTAGACCAAAACCCTCAAGTCATCATATGTAGCTTGCTCTTGGAGGAATTTATCAACGGTTGGATTTTCTTCTTCATATATTTCGGAGAAGGAGATATAGTAAGGATGAGTACACGAGGCACTCAGCAAGTCACGGAAATAGTGTGAACGGTTTGGGTTTGTTGCTGTACAAAATTTGGGATATCCCATTGTCGATAAAATGGAAACCAGGGCTCCCCATTACTGGCAGCTCGGGGTGGCCCGATGCCATGTCACCATGTTGGCAAGGGCCGCGCACAGTGACTACGAAGTCATACTGGCCCCCAGATCCAACAAGCATGGCCCCGAGCTTGTGCCCTTGTAGGGTGAGCTCGGGGTGCCCTCCCCTTCCCTAAGCTTGTGGCCTCCGCACGCCGAGCTCGGGGTGCCACCTAACCCTACACCTGAGCTAGGCTCCTCTCGAGCGGCTTGAGGAGCACGCGGAGGCACGTGATGGAGCCCATCTCCTCGCTTCGGTCTTCCCACGTCTCTCCCATTAAGAGCGACAGGACGTATATCTACCCGGTATGCGGTATGGAGGACAAGATAGCTCAACACCCCTCACTGTCGGCCATCATTGACCTTTTTTTGACAAGGGGCGTAGGATGGCAGGTGGCATGGTGGACTGCTGCGCTGTCTACTACGCTCACTGTGTCCCTATTTCTTCGATGTGAGGCAAATGGGTGGGTCCTGTGGCCAGTGGGACAAGCCCAGGCTTCCTTCGCAAGCTATCAATGGCTACGCCCGGGCGCGTGGCAGACAACCATTGCTCCTCTCCTCACCTGCTCTGAGAGGGCCCCCCTGGAGGACAGGTGGCCGGGCCTACCGGTCAGCACAAGATGAGACTTAACATACCTAATTCTCTAACTCCCACTGGGTAGCCACTGTGGTACTCCCCTAAAGATTATAAGAGGATAGCCAAGGTTACACAGGGGATGGATGCCAGGATCCTAGAACGAGATCCTAGACATGAGATCAACTAGAGAAAAACCTCCCACAACCTAAGTCTGGTAAGCTTCGCTTAGAAGCAATCTACAAAAGAGCCAAGAACACAACAGGAGTAGGGTATTACACATCCGGGTGGCCCGAATCTGTATAATCCCTTTTGTCCTATTTACTCCACGAGCTACCTATGGTGGATGAAACACACCATTCAGTCCCCTGGGCTGAACTCACAAAGGAGGTCCCTCCGGATTCCCACTATAGGTGTTCCCACACTAACACTCATAGACATGCACATACCTCGGCGGAGTACAACATACCAATTTCTATACGGAAATAAACTCCCTATATATGGATAGAGTCCAGAGCAGATAAGGAAGGAGTTCCCAATAAGTAAAGAAACACAGAGTCCTACTCGGGCTCTACTAGGACTGCTAGGGTTCGTATGCTAATATGCCTCTCTAGTTCTACTTGGACAAGGGGCATCCGATAGTATAAATACAAGACCCCTCATGAGGGGAGGAACAAGCCAACAAAAGACACATACGTCCAATCTAATGGAGTCGACATTGGAGGAGCCCGACGACAACTAGCTGCCGACCACCATATCCGAGCTCCACTCTGACATACTGGCAGACTAGATTAGGTTTCTTCTTCATACTTTGTACTCATGCAATTGATATAGTGGAAAGCACTAGCCTTCCAGCCAAACAGTAGTAGGTTTATTATCTCTAAGTGGCCCGAACCTATATAAAAATCCCTATCTTCTTGCTTCTTTATTTGCATCTTCATATCAGCCTTATCCTACGTCCATAAATACCATAGTCGGGATCCAATCCATTGATAGTTGGCCTGTCAGGTAGGGGGTGCTGGTATTCAGAGGATTCATGAAGAGATAATGTTAAGAGGAGGATTTTCTGACGAGGTATTTTGTGCCAACTATGGATCAAGAGATACAGCCCGACCATAGATTGCTCCCCTCTAGGTTGGAACCATTACTATCCCAATCTTCATAGACTCTATCCAGGAGGATCAATATGGCTTCCAAACATCACTGCCGCGGGAAACAACAGTTTGACATTGTCGACCACGAGGCCTCACATTGAAGGCCCGGGCCGACCACTCCCAAACAAATGTACCACTGCCAAAAATCCGACCAGATAAAACTAGTCAACTACGCAGTTACACCTGACCAAACCGTTGTTCTACAACGATACCGGTCTATATCAAAGTAATGAACGTCCCGATCTCGAAAAGCATCACCTGATTACGACAGTCATTGTACAACCTACTATGACAAGTTGGACTCATTGAATCCGAGGACTCCACAACCAACCAAGACATGGGGCCATCAACCAGACCCTTAACGGGCAACAAGGAGGAGAAGGTGACGACAAAAACAACAAGTGTGCTATGTGCCAGACAAGCCTACTATCAAAAAATGTTCACAGACATGGATCTTTGTCACACCCTTAAAATTACCTAAATTAATAAATTATGTGTTAAAAGCATTTTTAGAAATTAAACTAAAATCCTTAGAAGGCTTGGAAATAAAATTCACAATAACTCTATAGAAAATGGGCAAGATAAAATTTTTATTAAATACTTCACTTAATCCTTAGTCTCAAGGATTTTTATTAGAATTTTTGGAGCAATGAAAGTATTTTTAATAAATGAAACAACATTTCAGTGATTAAATTAAAGAAAAAAGGCTTTAAAATCCTCCCTGGCAATTGGGCCGAATCCGGACCTGTCTTCTCTTGCCCGTGCGCTGGCCTGCCAAGCTGCCGTCTCTATCACTCCCACTCGCGCCTGAGATGGCCCAAGACGGCCCCCGCATGGCCTCTTTCTTCTGGTTTCGCTAACATGTGGGGACCACCTGTCAGAACCGTCTTCCACCCGGAGTCAGAGTCCGTCTTTGCCACCCTGCCGCCGATCTTTTCCGAATCCCGTTGTTGCCGTCCATGGTTTCTAAAGTTAGTTGAGGGCTTTTGCTCGTCGGTCTATCTCTTCTTTTCCCCTCTTGTCAACCGAAGAATCCCAAAGGAGATCGATGGGAAATTGAGGTCCCGTAAGGAGGTGGGTACCCTAGTTCCTCTCCGCCGTGTCCCGGCAGTGTCCAACATGGTATCTTTGTCCTTTGCCCTTTACAAGAGACCAGAAGGTTCGCCTCGCTCTCCTTTAGCCATTGCCATCGTGTCACGCTGGGAAATTCACCAAAATTTCCAGAGCTAATTTGTGCAGTAAATTCTCGTCTAGGAATCAACCGAGGTACACAAATCAATAATTTGATAAACATAACCAAAACGATATAACAATAAATACATACAAAAGAGACACTTAGTACTCACACAAAAGAAAACAGCAGCGGATGGCAACCTAGTAAAGCTTCAGCACCAAGCCCACAGGCAACTCAATTGGGGTATAAGCCAAACACCAAAAATCTTCTCCTTCAACGTAAATCTTCACTCTGATGATGATAATATTGCAAGACCGAGTACCACCCACCAAACCCAACAAGCCACACAGGGATGCAAACAGTTAAGGACTGGTTCACGGACAACTTGTTGCGAAGCAACACTTGTGCTAACCACAAACTAGAATGGGTAATAGCGGGATTTGAGGTGTGTCGAGTTCAATAGGAGGCACTAGGGCTTTGTTTGTGGCTGATATAAGTCCATACATGGCAATTGTCAATAAGTCCATGCATCTGAGAGTCGAGCCGTCTTGCAGGAAGGTACTTGATCACCCCTACCAGAGACTGGAGGCTTGGCAGGAGGCTCTCCTATTGTGCGAGCTACATGGAAAATCCTGTCACAACTCTTTTCCGAGATATCGTGGTGGTATTAAGGCGCAATGATGTGTTTACACACAATAAAGCACCAGAATTTTGGATAGAAATTCTGGGTGTGACATATAAGGAGGGGTAGGGAGCCCTTCGGGGCAAGACACACAATCTCACCAGAGAAATCTCAAAGACAATACACCACAGCTAGAAGTAGGGTATTACCTCACCTTGAGGGCCTTAATCAGGATAAATTGTTTCATGTTCCTTTGCAATCCATCAAGTTTAGGTCTCACGAGTAGCCCCATATTATTATTGCCGTTCCAAAGGAAAGACATAATATGGCTTATTTGCATAAACATCATTTAAAATATTTACATTTAAAAACATTGCAAAAACAGTATGGTTTTATTATTAATCAATATTAAATCAATCACTGAACCGCACTTCAATGCAGTTCAGGCACAAACCATAACCCTCTAAACCTGGAGCTATCAAGTTTCCATTATTTATTACCATTAATGAGTAGTGTGGGTCTAATCACGAAAAACATTGCTAGGCCGCACGTTAACCGTGGGCACGCCTATTCAAACAATTTTACTCTGGCCAGAGTTGTACCCATTTACCCACAAGACACGGTTCCACACATGTCACCATGTCTCGAAATACCACCAAGGTACTGCAAAGGGGGAAACTGTGATGAGACCTTTCATGTAACTCGCCCAACAGAAGAGCTACCCCACTGAACCACCTGTCTCTGGCAGGAATTGATCAGGTGCACAATAGGGAGACGGTCCAATGCACAAAAACATGGACTTATTGATGACTGCCATGCGTGGACTAATTGACGATTGCCACAACACACCGTGGTGCCTCCTGTTGAACTCGCCACATGTCCAATCAAGCCATTACCTGTTCTAGCTTGTGGTTAGTACGAGTATTGCTTCGCAACAAGTAGCTCGCGAAGTGGTCCTTAACTGTCATGAGCACCACTTGCATCATCATCATTCCAGGTGCTCACAACCCACTATCAATCAAGTTTTTGTTGGCACATTTAATTAACCAACCACGACCAACCGTCATGAAAATATAGCCATTAACCACTAATTAATCATGAGTAGATGAATGGTTATCCCACATAAAATGACACTAGGGTTTCTAAGCATTGGCTAAGCAAAACCTAAACAATCTAGCTAGATCATTAATTAGACATCGAGCTAGTCAATATTAATTACAAGGGTATCAAGGTGAAGGTATCAATAACAAAATGGCCATAATCCAGGAATATAGGAATTAATATTGTCGGAGGGTGAAACCTCGACTGCGGGAAGTCCGGAGACCCCCCTTTGAGATTCGGCTAGGGGAGTGGTTCTCAGGTGAATGCGGCGTCCGGTGCAGAAGAAAGATCGATCGGTGGATGATGGCACACAAAGAAGACAGGAGGAAGTAGACAGGTTCGGGCCGCTCGGAGTGTAACACCCTACTCCTGTGTGTTTAGCTATCTGGTAGTGATCAATGTGATTTCGTCTTACAAGGACTTGTTGAGGGGAGCTCGGGCCCTTGCCCTCACTTGGGAACTATGGAGCTAGGCTTTAATGCAGAAAAAGGTCCTTCTACCCCCTCTCCCGGTTGGCATGGATCCTCCTTTTATAGGTAATGGGGAGTCCACAGTGCCTAGCGTACAGAAGAAACTAGATATGATGTGTCACGTCGCATACGTCAGCCTGCCGAGCCCACGCCGGAGTTGGTGCAGCACGGCGGGTAGGTCGTCCCATGGTGCGGCCGCTGCAGGCGGCTAAAGTCTTGAGGATGTGACGGAGCGCACTGTGGCTGCTAGGGCGTGAGAAAAATGAGGCTCACTCGGTCAAAAGGTTCTCTGACTGCACAGGAGCAGAGGGGGCGTCAGGGGTGACACGCCCCGTCACCTCGCCGTCACCTCGCCATTAATGCGGTTAGTTGGCAGCTGACCTGCTCGAGTCGGCCTTGCGCCCGGGCTCCGCATGCACAGGGCGCCAAGGCTGCAGGCCCCGGGCCCGGGAGGGCACCGGGGACGGTGCTCCCGGGCCCGGGCAGCGTCCAGGCCGCAGGCGCTTAGAGAGGTGACCAGTAGTAGCCGGCCGTCTCTTGTACAGAATATGGGCCCCGGAGGAGCTGACATGGCCGAAGGTCTTCACATCCCTGGAGAATGTGGGACCCCCATTCCCGTTTCGCCGACAGTGGCCCCTGGGCCTGTTGCTCGACCGGGGCTTAATCCGGGCAGGAATAGGGCCATGTCTCGGGGAAACAAAAAGATGCGGGGCCCACCAGTTTTAGCAGGAATCGAGGCTACGCCGCCATAATCACCCGGGATGGGACGAGACGAGGGGAGAGTTTCCACTTTCGGACCGCCAATCGAGGGTCATAATGGTGGAGTCGAAGCGGCGCTTCACGGGTTCTCCGAGGCTATAAGCAATAGCGGGCAGCAGCCGGCTTCCCCCATTGCTGAGTTCGAAACGCCATCACTTCGGCTGCTCCTTGCGCCCAGAGCTCGGGTCCCCCGTTCACGCGCGCTTCCCCTTGCTCTCTTCTTCCTTCAACCACTCTTGCCGCTGCATTTGCGATGCCACGCGCCGGCCGTGTGGTAAGGCCGCTGGACGGCGGGGCGATTCCGCCGTCGCGCATGAATGACGACGCCGGGGCAGAGCGGGTGAAGAGGATGATGCCGGCCGCCACACGGTGGAGGGCGGCGCTTGAGGTGCGCCCTGGCGAGTCGAAGCCGGCGCCGAAAGAGCCAGATGAAGCAGTGTACTTCATCGATTACGCGGTCGGCGGGTTAGTTCCGCCCTTCTCTGATTTCTTTCTCCAGGTGCTGGAGACGTATCAGGTGCAGATGTTGCACTTAACCCCCAATGTTGTGATGGTGCTGGGGGTTTTCGCACATTTGTGCGAAATGTTTGTGGGCATCATGCCTTCGGTGGATCTTTTCCGGCGCTACTTCACCATGAAGAGCGCGTCGAAGAATAAGGCCACTGACCTGCCTGAGCGGGTAGGCTGTGTGTACTTCCATGGCCGCCCCGGCGTCGAGTTTATCCCGATGGCACTGAAGAACAAATGGGATCTGTGGCGCCAGAACTGGGTTTACATCGGCGTCGACGCCAACGACCGGCTTCGGTTCCCGGCCGTGGCGGCCCAGAAGGTGAGGAGCTGGACCGAGTCACCGCCGGAAGACGCGCGGTTCGCGCCAGTGTTGGCGCGCATCGCTGACCTGGTGACGGCTGGGTTGAATGCGTATATGGTCGTCGGCGATTTCCTTAGCCGGCGACTGGCGCCGCTCAACAGAAGGTCCCGGCCCTGTTGGCTATACACCGGGCCCAAGGACATCACCAGGACCCACCCCGACAACCTGAGCGAGGCGGCGATGGGCCTACTGATGGCGTCAGCGCTGGAAGGAGGGGGCGCGGCGGACCGCGCGCTCCCGGGCTACGTGACGCCGCTTTGCACTAACCGCGGGCGGGCGAAGATCCAGAAGGGCCTCCCGCGATTCGACGCCGTGGGCATCGTTGTCTCGCAGGTCACCCCCAAGATCATCGAGGTACTCGATGCCTCGGAGGGAGGAGATGTGCCGGCCGAAGAGCCGGTATTGTCGAAGGAGGGGAAGCGACCGGCGGGGCCCGATTCAGGACTCGCGGCAACTAAAAGGGTGAAGACTGTCGCTCCGGCGGCCGTTGTCCCGACCGCTGCCTCCCCGAGCTGCACGGACCCCAGGCGGACCGGGGCCACCGTGGCAGTCGCTGCTCATGAGGCGCCAATAAGCGCCGCCCGGGTCCAGTCCCCAGAGCCAGGGGCGGCTGCCCGGGCCCCCGGGACCGGGCCAGAGGCGGTCCCAGACGTGGGGGGGCAACAAGGCGCCCTCGGGCACGGGGGACGACGTTGGGCAGGCGCCGGGAGCGTCCGAAGCTCCGTCCAGCATCGCCGCCCCGGGCGCGTCGCTAGGGAAGGCGGGATTCCGCGGCTGCAACCGGCCACTTTTGAGGCCCAAGCCGTGGGACTTTAAGGGGCCCCGGGCTAAGTAGGCGCTTCAAGTCCATTCGGTTCTTCTTGACATTTCCCCTTGTGTTTCTCGGCCTAGCTCTCATCCGTCTGGTTTCTGCTTTTATAGGAAGGGCCAGGGGCCGACGATGGCGCCGCCAGTCCTGGCCGTAGACGGTACCGGGGACGCGCCGATGGCGCCACCGCGTCCCGCCATGCCCCCGCCACCGCCCAGTGCGGTGATGAATATGGAGGTCGCGGCGGCCACACCGGAGCGAGCCTCCGCGGAGTCGACTGAAGTCCCTGCTGCGGAGGGAGAAGAGGACGCCAGGGCCCAGCCATGTCCCTCGAGGGGGGAGCGGACCCTGGTCCTTTTTGCTGCCCCGCGACCAAGCGCGGCGCGCAGGCGCGAGACGTTGCACGCCACGCTGGGGCAACTAGTTATTGCCGCCGGCCAAGTACAGGTGGCGGCCCGTCGGGAGCAGCGCGAGTCTGCTCGGCTCCGGGCGGAGCTCGAGAGCAGGCGGGCAGCGATTGCGGTGGCAATGGAGGGGCTCACCGTCCGTACGGTTGCCACTGAAATCCTCATGGTGACCCGCCAGCAGGAGGTCGAGGCGGCAGAGGGGCGTGTCGCCCAATTGGAGGCCGCCGCCAAGGTCACCGCCGACGAGGCCTCCCGCGCCCGGTCCGAGGTGGAGGCGCGGGAAAAGGAGGTGACCTCCCGGGAGGACCGTCTCCAGGGCAAGGAGGCCGATCTCGCGGCCCGGGAGCTTGAAGTCAGCGCGCGGGAGGAAGCCGCGGTAATCAGCGAGGAGGCCGCTAAGCTTTCCAGTGCCATGGCCCAGGACGGCGTGAGCCGCCTCCTGAGCCGGGAGAAAAGGCTGGCGTCCTGGGAAGAAGACCTCGAAGGGCGGGAGGCCGACCACCGACGGGAGGCGGAGCAGATGAAGATGCTAGCCGCCGAGCTGGACGCCCAAGTCGAGGCCCTTGGGACACGAGAGGCGATCCTGGAGGACAAAGAGAACTCCCTGGCTCGGCGAGAGGCGGCGGTGACGGCTGTCGAGGACCGTCAGACGGAGATGGAGGCCTCCCGGAAACGCACGGTCGACCCCGAGGCTGCCGTGCAGGTCGCGTCAAGCGGCTCCCCGCCATCGGCAAGCGCGGCCAGCTCAGCCGAGAAGCTGGCCAGGGTGGAGAAGCGGCTGAGGTTGGCGCACAGTAGCCTCGCCCTCCGGAAGGAGCTCGACGGCGAGATCGCAGCCTGTCTGGGCCAGTACGGTTCCAGGGTCCGGGGGTGCCTCAAGCGCATCGGCGTCCGGGCACCCCCGCGGAAGGCCGAGCCGCCCACTGGGGTCGGTCAGGAGCTGGTGGGGTTCGGTGACTTGCTGGACGCGCTGGACTCGCTCCCCTAGCGAATTCATGAGGTCTTGGAGAAGGAGGGAACAGAGCGTGGCGGAATACGTCCTCGGGTGCTACCGGGCGCGGGACGCGGAGTTTTCCCTGGACCCGGTGCTGGAGGGGTTCCCCGCCGAAGGGGAAGAAGAGGCTCGGAAGACCGTGGCCGACGCTGCTGTGACAGTGGCCAGGTTCTACGACCGAGGGGGGCGCCACGAGGATCCGGGGACCGACGAGTCCGCGGAATAGGTCGGGCCCCGTTTAGCGCCTCCCGGGGTCCTGTCTGGGGACGATGAGCGATCTCCCTAGTGCGACGACGTCTCCGGTCCTCCGCGCATACTTGCGCTTTGACTTCACCTATTTTGTACAAGGGAAAACATTCGCATGTATATATAATCATGTTTGTATTTCCGTACCTTGGATTATTGTGTTGCCCGTCCCGGAACTCAGCCGGGTGATTCGGACGGTCCGATCCGTGGGGGGAAGGTCCGATCTTAGGTATTCGGTCGGTCCAATTTGGGGCAACGGACGGACCGGTCACCGGTCCAGATCCCGCTCCCTCCACACGGGGGACGGCTGGAGGTTGGCCCCCGGGACAGTTAAGTCCGTCTAGCGGACCTGCGGGCCCTCCATGTCCCGGGCGCTACTGGCCCCGGGGGCGCGGCGAGACCGCGGGAAATGACTGCGAGAAAAGGGAAAATACAAATATGCCCCGCGTAGGTTATGTACGGCCAAAGTGTTAAGCTCGTGCCCTTTGCTCGGCGGGAGCCTCTCGGGGACCGACCTCTACCGGGCACGGGGTCGCCAGGCAGCGAAGCACCCGGCGCCTCGGCGGTGGCCGGGGAGGAGCTGGCCGACCGGGCACCGCTGCCCGCCCCAGGAATCTAAGCTGGCCCAACGGGGGGCGCCGCCCGAGACCCCGGGGCATCGACAGTGTCCGGGGCGCGGTCCACAACCCGCCCATCAGGCCTCAGCAACCGGGGCAGCACTGACCTAGCGGCCAACGTGCACGGCTTCGGTAAATTCCGCTTGCCCCCGGGGCCGAGGGGAGCGAAATGCGTGGTCATACAAACGGGGAAAGGATAGATAGTCAAGCGAAGCATAAAGTTGAGTAATATGCGTATCTGGAAATTGCAAAGGGCGGTACGGCCCTGTGAGCACTATCCCGGGGCCGGAGCGTTGCTCGCCCCCGGGGACGCCGAGTATCGGGCCGACCCGCCGTGATCCGCCGTAGCGCCCAGGTCCCCGAGAGCTCGGCACCAAGGGGCCGCGGGTGACCGAGCGCGAGCCTCGCGGAATCGGTTAAATCCGTAGGCTCGACCTCTCTTGTCTAAAACCTGTCGGGAATTGGTCTAATCTGCACATGACGAACTGTGAGAGCATTTGGTTTGTTCCTTTGTCCATTCCATGCTACGAGCCATGGCGTCAACCACCTCCCGAAGGCGTCCTCGCGGTCGTGACCGTGCGGAGGAAAGGATCACGCACAAGCATTTCACCCCCTACCTCCGGAAAAATCGATCCCGAGGCTAGCAGCGGGGGCACCGGAGTCGCTGGGACATGGTCCCGTGGCTCGACAATGCCCCGGGCTTAGCACGTAGGGATACGGTCGCTCATTGGTAGGGAACTCATGATTATGCGCAAAAACCCAGCCGCCGCACGGGCGCGGCCCGATTATGCCCCCAGGGGGTGAGACTGCCACGAACGCAACACACGGAAAAAGTCCAAAGGAATGAGGCCGGGAAAGATATTAAAAAAGCTTGTTTATATGAAGTGTATACACATGGGGCCCCCGGCCAGCGTTGGGTTTTGGAGCAAACCGACGTTGGCCCGAGCTCCCCGGAACTTACAGGATATGCTTATGGATAAAACTTGCGAAGGTGCTCGATATTCCAGGGATTGGGGAGCGGGGTCCCATCCTCTTGGCCCAGCCTTACCGAGCCCGGTCGGGAGACACCGATCACCAGGAAGGGGCCTTCCCACATGGGGGAAAGTTTATTCTTTCTGGCACGTGTGAGAACACGGCGGAGGACTAGGTCCCCGACCTGGAGTGATCGGGCCCGGACTTTACGCTGGTGATAGCGCTTAAGGCCCTGCTGGTAACGGGCGACTCGGAGCGAGGCGCGTCGTCTTTGTTCCTCGAGGAAGTCGAGGTTGTCGAGCTGCATGTTATCGTGGTCGATGTCGTCGCTGTAGCGCTATACCCGGGGGGAGCCGAAGGTGAGTTCTGATGGCAGGACAGCCTCGGCCCCGTACACCAGGAAGAAAGGGGTCTCCCCGATCGCCCGGCTTGGCGTGGTACGATTTGCCCACAGGACCGCTGGGAGCTCGTCGATCCATTTGGCGCCGTATTTCTTGAGGTCGTTGTAGGACCTTGTCTTTAGGCCCCGCAGGATCTCGGTGTTCGCTCGCTCAGCCTGCCCATTGCTGGCAGGGTGGGCAGGGGAAGCAAAGCAGAGCTTGATGCCGACGTCGGAGCAGTACTCGCCGAAGAGCTCGCTAGTAAACTGCGTGCCGTTGTCGGTGATGATGCGGTTGGGGATTCCGAAGCGGCTGGTGATTCCCCGGATGAACTTGAGCGCTGAATGCTTGTCGATGTCGATTACGGGGAACGCCTCCGGCCATTTGGTAAACTTGTCGATGGCGACATACAGATGCCGATAACCCCCGACTGCCCGGGGGAAGGGGCCGAGGATATCGAGCCCCCAGACCGCGAAAGGCCAAGACAGGGGGATTACCTGGAGTGCTTGCGCCGGCTGGTGGCTCTGCTTGGCATGAAACTGGCACGCACGGCAGCGTTGGACGAGGTCGCGCGCGTCCTGCAAAGCCGTGGGCCAATAAAATCCTTGCCGGAAAGCCTTACCGACCAGGGATCGAAACGCGGCGTGACTGCCACATTCCCCTTCGTGGATGTCGGCGAGGATCTCGACGCCGGAGTCACGTGGAATGCACTTGAGCAGGACGCCATTGGCTCCACACCTGTAGAGGTCCCCTTCTACCATGACGTAGCGCTTAGACAAACGAGCGACCCTTTCAGCTTCCGCATCATCTTCGGGGAGATGCGCTCGGAGTAGATAGGCCCGGATTCCTTGCATCCAGGAAGGCGCGCTGGACGCGGCCACGAGGAGCGGATCCTGAGGTAGGGAGCACGTATCCGGCTCGAACCCGGGCTCGGGGGCGGCCCCCAAGGTCCCGGGTGAGTGCGCCGAGGGGGCCTCGAGGGCTTCCTGGAAAACTCCCGAAGGGACTGGCGCCCGCGAGGAAGCGAGCCTTGAGAGTTCGTCGGCGGCGAAGTTACGACTGCGAGGGATGTGGCGTAGCCTGAGGTCGTCGAAGCGGCGCTCGAGTCTCCGCACTTCGTCCACATACGCGGCCAGTTGGGGGTCCAAAGTCTGGTACTCCCTGGACACCTAGTTGATCACGAGCTCGGAGTCGCCTTGCGCGCACAACCGTCGCACCCCGAGGGCGATCGCGGCCCGGAGGCCGGCGAGAAGGCCCTTGTACTCGGCCATGTTGTTGGTGGCTCCGAAGTTGAGGTGGATGACGAAGCGGAACTCATCCCCGGTGGGTGACACGAGGACAACCTCGGCCCCGGCGCTGGGGCTGCAAGCCCGCCTGGCGCAGGAGCCGTCGAAATTCATCGTCCAGCAGAGACGTAGTTCAGGGGCTAGCTCGGGGGCCGGGGATCCGGCGTCGAGCACAGGATCCGGCTCGGGCCCCGGCGTCCATTCTGCTAGGAAATCTGCCAGGACTTGGCTTTTGATGGCATGGCGGGCCTGAAAATGGAGGTCGAACTCGGCGAGTTCGACCGCCCACTTGGCAACGCGGCCTGTCCCCTCCCGGTTATGCAATATCTGCCCGAGGGGGAAGGATGTGACCACCGACACCTTGTGCGCCTGGAAGTAGTGGCGAAGCTTTCTAGACGCGATGAGGACCGCGTAGAGCATCTTCTGTGCCTGGGGATAGCGTGACTTGGCGTCATGGAGTACCTCGCTGACGAAGTACACTGGCTTCTGTTGCGTGTTCCCCGATCTCAGCCCGACGGGGGCCGGTGGCGCGGGCTCGACTCCCCCGGAAGGGAGCGAGCTCTCGCAGCCGGGAGAACATGTAGACCCGGGGCCCGGGGGCCCCGGCTGGAATGCGGTTTGGTGTGTGCCGGGATCCGGGGGCCCGGGCATGGATATGGAATGTGTCGGGACGACTTCCCCGGACCTGCTCTCGGCAAGGCGATGCTGTCCGGGTACTCGCGCCCCATCTGGTTGTGATAATGTGGAGGTTGTTTCGGGCGCCGCTTTCCCAGGCCTGCACTCACCTTGGCGAGGCTGCTCTGGTTCGGGCTCCGCGGTGTCGGGCCCGAAGAGCAGATTCTGGGACATGGTCCCGGGAACCTGCGCCCCGGCTCGAATATGTGTCCGGGACCCGGGGCCCCCAGACTGAAATGTGGTTTGATATGTGCCGGGATCCGGAGGCCCAGGCTTGGATGTGGGGTGTATCGGGGCGACTTCCCCAGACCTGCTCTCGCCAAGGCGATGCGGTCCGGGTACTCGCGCCCCATCTGGTAAGGGACGCTCGACGACGAGCGCCGCGCTCACCACCTACGGGGTTGCCGCGATGTAGAGCAACAAGGGCTCCTCTGGTGCCGGCGCCACGAGGACAAGGGGCGTAGTCAGGTACCTCTTGAGCTCGTCAAGGGCTTGTTCGGCCTCGCCGGTCCAGGTGAACTGCCCGGTTTTCTTGAGAAGTTTGAACAGGGGGAGAGCACGCTCCCCAAGCCTGGAGATGAAGCGACCTAGCGCGGCAACGCATCCGGTCAGCTTCTGGGCCTCCCGGAGCCTCGTCGGGGGGCGCATGCGGTCGATTGCCGCTATCTTCTCCGGGTTCGCCTCAATGCCGCGGCTCGACACGAGGAACCCGAGGAGCTTGCTGGCCGGGACACCGAAGACACATTTGTCCGGGTTCAGCTTCATCCTCGTGCACGGAAGGTTGCTGAACGTCTCGGCCAGGTCATGGAGCAGAGTGGCGCGGTCGCGCGACTTCAGGACCAAATTGTCGACGTAGGCCTCCATATTGCGACCTAGCTGCGATTCAAATGTCACACGGACAGCACGCTGGAATGTTGAACAAGCATTTTTCAACCCAAAAGGCATGCACATATAACAAAAGGCCCCCTGGGGGGTAATGAAAGAGGTTTTTTCCTCATCCTCCTCTGCCATGCGGATTTGATGGTATCCTGCATAAGCATCAAGAAAACACAAGAGGTCGCACCCCGCGGTGGAGTCGACTATCTAGTCTATGCGAGGCAGAGGGAATGGATCTTTGGGGCAAGCCTTATTGAGGTCGGTGTAGTCTATGCACATTCGCAGCTTCCCGTTGGATTTGGGGACGACGACTGGGTTGGCCAGCCACTCCGGATGGACGACTTCGCGGATGAAGCCGGCAGCGAGAAGTCTGTCGATCTCTTCGCGGACGAAGGCCTGGCGCTCCGAGGCCTGTCGTCGCACCTTCTGCCGTACGGGGCGCGAGCCCGGATGGACGGCCAAGCGGTGCTCAATCACCCTCCTGGGGACCCCAGGCATGTCCGACGGTTGCTAGGCGAAGACGTCGGAGTTTGCCCGGAGGAAGGCGATGAGCACGCTTTCCTATTTGTCGGCAAGCGAACCGCCGATCTTGACGGTCCGTGACGGGTCATCGCCGACGACGACCTCCTTGACCAGCTCCGTGTCGGTGGCGACGATGCGCGGCTTGGGGGCACAGAGCAGCGAGGACCCCACGCCGTCCGCGGTCTCGGGAGCGGCTGGGGCGATGTCGGCCGCGCGCTGCTCGGCGCACGCGAGGGCTGCCTTCACGTCCCCGATGACTGTAATCGGGCCCGAGGGACCCGGAAGCTTCATGGTTAGGTACGCGTAGTGCGTAACCGCCATGAACTTCACCAACGCGGGGCGCCCGAGGACCGCGTTGTACGGGAGATTGCACTCGGCGACGTCAAAGACGATGCGCTTGGTGCGGAAATTGCCACGGTCGCCAAAGGTAACGGGCAACGAGACTTGGCCAAGAGGCCAAGTGAGGCCCTTTGTAATCCCAACAATGGGCAACGAGGGCGCAAGATTCGTCCCCGGGGCCTTGATCCTCTTGAAGACCTCGGGGGAAAGGATATTGAGGGCGGCGCCCTCGTCGACGAGGACGCGGCCCACCTTGATGTTGCATATAGTGGGGGAGACCGCCAGGGCGAGCTGCCCCTCCCCAGGTACCCGGGCCGGATGGTCCTTGGGGCCGAAGGTGATCAGAGTGTCCGACCACTTCAGTCTCCGGGACGCCTCTGGCCCCGGGGTCATGGCTAATAGCTCACGCTTCATGGCCTTGAAGCCACGGCGCGAGGAGTGAGCGTGTGCCCCGCCGTCGAGGGTGGCGAGGACATTCTTGGGTTCTTGGAACTCGAGAGGCTGCTCCGAATCGGGAGCGGGCTTGGCTTGCTACCGCTCCTGCTAGAACTTCTTGGTGCGCTCGGCCAAGTTCTGGACAGCGCGACACTCCGTGAGGTCGTGGCGGTCCGTCTCGTGGACGAAGCACCACTTCCGGCCCACAGCCGGTGGCGGTGGCGCAAGCGCGGCCTTCTGCCGCTTGCCGCCGTTGTCGTCTCGGCGGGCGGCATCGCCAAGATGAAGTTCTCGGTGGCCTCCGGGCCCTTTTGGCTCTTCCCCTTGTTCCGGCGGGACGCGGAACGCGAGGACTCGCCGTCTTCTCTCGGGCCCTGGCCGGGGGCCTCAGGGCGCAGCTTGTTCCACGCCCGGGCCTCCTCCTTGCGGGCGCAGAGGTCGGCAAGGCTGAACAGTTCGGCCGTGGTTTGGACGTCGCGGGTGCCCAACTTCTCGAGCATGCGCTGGTCGCGTACGCCCGAGCGAAACGCGTGGATAACTGCGTGAGGGGCGATGTGAGGGATGGTGTTGCGCACCTGGCTAAAGCGCTGCAGAAAGTGTCTCAGCGCCTCGCCCCTACTCTGACGTAGGGCGTGGAGGTCCGCTTCGGTCCTAGGGCGCGGGAAGGTGCCCTGGAAGTTTGCCACGAACTGGTGGCAAAGGTTCTCCCACGAGTAGATGGACCCCTCGGGGAGGTTCATCATCCAGGAGCGAGCCTGGGCCTTGAGGGCGACGGGGAAGTAGTTCGCCATCACCATTTCATCTTCGCCCGCCGCCTGGATGGCGGTGGTGTATATCTGCAAGAACTCCGTGGGGTCAACGGAGCCGTCGTATTTCTCCGGCAGGTTGGGTCGGAACTTGGCCGGCCAGCGCACCTGCCGGAGGCCCGGGGAGAAGGCCAGGCAACCCGAGGCGCCATAGTGGGCAGGCTCGGGCGATGGACGACGGCTTTCCGTCAGCGGGTTGGAGCTGGAGGCCTAGGCCTCGGGGCGCCTGGCGGCGTCCGCGCGCCGCTCGCGCTGCCGCTCCAAAGTGACCCGAGCGTCCTCACGGGTGCGCAACCGGTTCAGCCGATTGCGGAGGTCGCCCGCGCCCTTCTTGGTCTCGGGCGGGACGTGAGGCGCCGCGTCCTGGGCTCGACTCTGGTTCGGGGCGGTGGGCCGGCTCGCGCTGGAAGCCGCGCGGTCGGTGCTCCCGGCCCCTGCATGGCCGTCGGTGACGACCCGACGATGGGCCCCGCCTACCAGGTCAGCGACCTCGTTCAGCCACCACCGCTCCCGGCCTCCGCCTCCGGTAAAAGCCGGGGGGTGGCGCAGGAGGGCCTGCGCTGCGAGGAGGGCTCCCTGCGGCGTCGCCGACTGGAAGTTGAGGCCACGGCGCGCCGTGGGGCGGCGCGCCCGCTCGCGCCTCATAGATGAAGCCGCGGCAGACCCGGCGGGGCACTTGCCGGCCCCCTCCGTGAGGGAAGGGGCCGAAGCCGCGGGACCTGGCCGCCGCGGGGCACGCCGGGCCCGCCGGGCACGCGCCGCGTGCCCCTAGGAAGATGAGGGGAAACGCGGCGGACTCGCCGCGGGGCTAAGGTTGCCCGGCGGGGTGAAGCCGCCGGACTCCTCGTCGGAGTCCCGCGGGCGATGACCTCCTGCCATGAAGTGCGCCGGTGTTGGAGACGCCGACGTAACACCTGAAAAGGAAACTCCCCCTACCTGGCGCGCCAGCTGTCGGAGGATGAAACCTCGACTGCGGGAAGTCCGGAGACCCCCCTTTGAGATTCGGCCAGGGGAGTGGTTCTCAGGTGAATGCGGCGTCCGGTGCAGAAGAAAGATCGATCGGTGGATGATGGCACACAAAGAAGACAGGAGGAAGTAGATAGGTTCAGGCCGCTCGGAGCGTAACACCCTACTCATGTGTGTTTAGCTATCTGGTAGTGATCAATGTGATTTCGTCTTACAAGGACTTGCTGAGGGGAGCTCGGGCCCTTGCCCTCACTTGGGAACTATGGAGCTAGGCTTTAATGCAGAAAAAGGTCCTTCTACCCCCTCTCCCGATTGGCATGGATCCTCCTTTTATAGGTAATGGGGAGTCCACAGTGCCCAGTGTACAGAAGAAACTAGATATGATGTGTCACGTCGCATACGTCAGCCTGCCGAGCCCACGCCGAAGTTGGTGCAGCACGGCGGGTAGGTCGTCCCATGGTGCGGCCGCTGCAGGCGGCTAAAGTCTTGAGGATGTGACGGAGCGCACTGTGGCTGCCAGGGCGTGAGAAAAATGAGGCTCACTCGGTCAAAAGGTTCTCTGACTGCACAGGAGCAGAGGGGGCGTTAGGGGTGACACGCCCCGTCACCTCACCGTCACCTCGCCATTAATGCGGTTAGTTGGCAGCTGACCTGCTCAAGTCAGCCTTGCGCCCGGGCTCCGCACGCACAGGGCGCCGAGGCTGCAGGCCCAGGGCCCGGGAGGGCACCGGGGACGGTGCTCCCGGGCCCGGGCAGCGTCCAGGCCGCAGGCGCTTAGAGAGGTGACCAGTAGTAGCCGGTCGTCTCTTGTACAGAATATGGGCCCCGGAGGAGCTGACGTGGCCGAAGGTCTTCACATCCTTGGAGAATGTGGGACCCCCATTCCCGTTTCGCCGACAAATATAAATACCCATAATAATGACATTCTAAATTTTTGCATGCAATAACGTTAAAATAAGATAAGTTTTCCCAACTAGGATCAACATGCTCAAGGGAATTGTCGTGTGACTTGCCTTGCAATAGAAAAGTCTTCCGTAGATATTCTGAACTCTTCCTCGAACTTTGCGCTCTTCCGAAACGATGGAAACGGCACTAAGAAAATCAAACTAAACAATACATAAAATGTACATAAACATGATTTTAGATGAATTTGAGAAGAAGAACGGGTCAAATCTGAATTTGAACGGAAAAGATACGGCCTCCGGAAGTTCGAATCCAGAGAAATTCTAAAAAGAAATAGATAAGTAATATTCTCGAAATATTCACTGGATTTTCGGATTAAAAGAATTATTTAGGAAAATGATTGACACGTGGGGCCCACAAGTCAGTGACTAGGCTCATGGTGAACTTGGTCTATGGAACAGAGGGAGGAGGATGGTGGTCCGGTGATGTGGAAGGCCACGTGGCCAAGGAGGCTGAGGTGGCAGCACATGTGGAACCCTAGGGCTGATGTGGCATGATGGCATGGCACAGATCGGGTGGTTAAGGAAATCTAATGGTTCGGATTGGATCGGGAAAGATTGAACAATGGAGATTTGCTCGGGGTCTTTTAATGAGAATCGGGTGGCTCAGATTTGATCGGAGGTGATGAACGGTCGAGATTACTCACGGATCTATATGTGGGGCCCCTTTGTTGGTCACAGGGGAGAGGGCTGCTGACGAGGCCTGTGTGTCAGAGACACCTAGCCGGGCGAAGTAGCGGCCGTGCGCCCATGGCGCAGCATCGGTGCAACATGGCCAAAGCGGGAGGGAATATCAGCGGCGACCGGCAGCGGAAAGTGGCGACACCAAGGCGGAGTGCAATGCGACGGTGACAACAGCTCCATGGCGCGACAGTGACACTTGACAGTGGCACACGGTGGAGAAGGGGAGAAAAACCAAGGTGGCTTAGGAAGAAGATGATGATGACGGCGAGCAGGGGGCAGAGGCACCAACGGGGCTCACCAACTGTGGATGAGGATGCAGAGGGTGACAACGACGACAATGGCGTCCGCTCAGGCTCTCGACGACGGTGGCGGTGCAAAGCACGGCGGCGGCGATGCTCGGCTTCAGCGGTTGGAGCGGCGAGGGTGGCGACTAGGGCTTCCAGTGGGGAGGAGGAGCGGAGGTAAATATATAGAGGATGGAGGTGCCTAGGGCGCGGTGGTTAGCGGCAGCGGTTGCGTAAAGGAGCGATGCGGCTTGGGGCTGGGCCGAGGCGGCGTTGGCGGCGGTAGGCCAGGGAGCGTAGGCCAGGCCAGGCTCGAGTGGTCTCCAGGGCATCGTTGGGCCCGGCCAGAGGGAAGAAAGAGAGCCGAAGGAAGAAGAAGGAGGATGGAGGAAGAAGAAGAAAGGAGGAAAAAAGAAAAGAAGGGAGGGAAAGAAAAAGAGAAAAAGAAAGGAAAAAAGGAAAATTGGGTTTTATGGAAAGTTTCCAAATTTATAAAATTTCAAATTTTGGGAAGCTAGCAACATTCACAACCCTAGTGCTCGCAACCCACCATTTAGTTATATTTTAGTGGACCATTAAGTCATTCATGTCGATAGAATATTGTAACTAGGATGTAAATGATAGCCCATAAATTATTCTGTAATTTGCTAGGCATGGCTAAGCTGGGTCCTAGAATTATTCTAGCTAACCCATAAATAAATGTAGCTAGTCACTGCTGTCCCATAGGTACAATGACAAGTAATCAAATCAACAAGGCCATAATCAAAGATAAAAGTTTCCCATCCTGATGACATTATAAAATAAATGCAAAGTTGATTACAGAGAATATTTAGAATATGGCAATATGGAATATTAGAGCAATTTTGGGAATCGGAAATACGAGAATATTAGGGATATTTTGGAATCGGGAAAATGGGGACATTCATGGTGTTTAGGGAATAGGGAAAATTCGAACACTCAAAATATCATAATATTTTGAGGATTTGGCAAATTGGGAATGTTTTGTGGGAATCAGCAAAATGGAATACTAGAGATATTCCGAATATTAGAAATATTTTGGAAATAAAGGAATTGATGAGGGTATATTACGGAAACTGAAATTGGGCAAACTTGGAGTATTTGAGGATTTGGATTTACTTCAATGAAAAAGAATTTCGAAGAAACATCAGGGATTTATTTTAAAAAGGGAGGGATATTTGGGAAATTGAGACTGCAAGAATCCCGGATTGGGAATTCGAGGAGATTTTTCTAGGATTGGACTTCCAAGGATTTAGGAGTTCGAGAACGACGCCAGGCAGTAAAAGGAAACGAACCCGGGTCAGAGTCAAAATGAGAGATAGCAACAGATGGAACCAGGAACTACCCGAAAAAGGGAAAAGAAACTAGAATTGGTTTTCTATTTATTTATTACTGAAATGATATTTATAACATTAAAATTACTTCTAGAGCTCCGAGAAATGCGAGAAAATTTCAGAGAGTTTATTAAACCATGGGGAATCTACAATTGGAGATCGAGTAGGACTCAGCTTTATGTTACCTTGCAAGACAAGGAAAGGGATATAAGTCCTAGCCGGATACTCTATATACTAATAAGGAAAGCCTTTGCTCATATCTAACTAGGTTTCCTATCCTGTAACCATCATCCCTCTAGTATATAAGGAGAGGTAGGGAGCCCCGTAGGGCAGTTGATTTCACATACCGCGAAAGCAATACTTCACAACTGAAAGTAGGGTATTATCTTACACCGAGGACCTGAACCAGTATAAATCTTATGTGTATTTTTGAATCCATAGAGTTTAGGTTCGATGAATGGCCCTATATTCAATACAACCGATATAAAACATCGACAATTGGTGCGCTAGGTAGGGGCTTCGTCGAGATCATCGTCATCAAGCCCGATGGATCCAACCATAGGAGTCGACAGCATCAACTTCACCCCCGGACAAACCATTAGCTTTAAAAGCCTCGACTTCATTGCCGACAATCTTGGCAATCCCACCTTCTTCGACTCATTTTCAACCCGATCGGGCCAGGGACCAAGCCAACTCAGCGCCGGTTGGCCTACTCAATGCCGCAACAGTTTTCAACAATCTACTTCGGCAACACCCAAGATCTACGAGTTCTGGGACAACTCTCTTTCCTGATGTTCGACTTGGATTCGGCTCCGAGCCGGTCAAGATTGGATCCAGGGAAGATGAGATTGTCAATTTCCTACTCAGACTCGACAACGCCGTAGCAATCTTCAATTCCAATCTGATGCGGCATACTCAATCCTCTGGAATTCGACTCGGATACGGCCTAGAGCCGCTCGGGATCGGGACCAAGGAGGTTGGGGTCATCATCACACCACTAAATTACTCCAAGTCTAACTCCTAATTGGACAGTAGCTCAGGAAGCTTTTCTGCACTGCGCGAGGTCTTCATGGCGTCAAAGGGATCTACTCCAACACAAGATGCACGCCGACTACGCGACTAGCAGGAAGGGGAAGCTTGTCGACTGTGTGAGCAACAGAAGGAAGAAAACCGACGTCTATAGGCCGAGCACGGCGCTCGCAACGACGATCTACACAGGACCTGCCGAGTAGTGCAACAAGAGATCCTCCAGACCAGGGTGGGCGACCATGATGTCTTTGTTATACCTTAGCAGAATGTAGTGGCTATGGCCATGCTCCTGGATACTATACAACTGGGGCCTGATGATTAAGAAACTCCAACTATTGCTAAGATTAAGGCCATGATAACAGCAGCAGCTTGTCAGCAACGCCAGCAATCTGGAGATACGTTCTTTCCTTCCAACAAGACACCTTCAGATGTGGCAACATCATCAACCGTGGTGTGACGCCGAGCGGCGGGCTCTGATCAACGCCACTCAGAGTCCAACCACGCATCACAAGGTCACCACAATGATGATCAACAGCGGTATGAACACGACGAGCATCGGGATAACTGTGATATCCAAGAACGACTACGACGAGATCTCCGCCACGACATCAACGCTTGAGTTGAGAACGTGAGAAGATGAACGTCGCCGACTGGAAGACGAACACGAACGCTTCAGCCTCTATCATAAGCATTTTCATCACTGTATTCGGAGCTAGAGCCCCCACTCGGACGACGGTGTTCCAGCCTTCTCGCACGAGCTACTACAAGTTGACTGGCCCACAGGCTTCAAGCCCACTGGCATGGAAAAGTGCGACGACAAGACCAACCCGAAATCCTGGCTGACAGTGTACACCTTGGCGATGCGAGCAGCTGGAGGCGACCATAAAGCCATGGTGAACCATCTCACTGTTGCCCTATCTGACTCAGCATGGATGTGGTTAATGGGGCTTCCTAGAGGGTCTATTGGCTCTTGGGGAGAACTCCGTGAGCGCTTCATGGCCAATTTCCAAGGGACATACCAAAGGCCAGTATCTGAGTACGATCTATACTAGTGTCATCAGAGAAAAAATGAGTCTCTCTAGGACTTCATCAAGTGCTTTTCTGAAAAAAAAAAGAAATCTATCCCCAAGATCAAGGATGAGGTGGTCATCGCCGCCTTCCACAAGGGAGTCAGAGATGCACCGTTCATCACCAAATTCACTCGGAAGCCACCCAACTCCATCAAAACTCTCTTCGAGATGGCTAATAAATATGTTGATTCAGCTGATGCAATGGCCGAGGTAGTCGATGACAAGCCCCGAAAGAAGGAGCGATAGGAGATGGACGGCGTGGCCCTATCCAAGCTTGGAAACTGCAAGCAGAAATCTGGGACCTCATTGCGGCAGTCGATCGCAACCGTCCTCAACCTCCTAGAACCGAAGATTATCAGAATGACAAGTGATATACTTGGGGGCTCAAAACCTCAAATGCAAGGATGACATCCCCACTCCCAACTCGTGCAATACCAAACAACTAAGTCTCTTTCTGATAAATATTTTCTCCTTTACATGTTCTCATCTAAATGGGGCTGGAGGCAACTCACTTCCCTATGGTTTGACTCGGATACAGCTTAGCGCCCGGGATCAGGTCTAGGGGGTGAGATCGTCAATTCCTCACTCGGCCTCGCCAATGCCACAGCTGCTTACACCTAATAGGTGTACATGTTGCACACTTTCTATTTTTGCTTTTAATGGTTGCAAAAGTACATGAGTAGCATAAATTCCTATTCGTGAAACTTTGCTCCATGAAAGACGAGTCACCCAAAACGCGTGTCTGGGAAAGTGCCATGAGCCTACTCCTGGCGCTCAGGGGCCATGACTAATCAGGCAGAGTGTTAAACGTAAGTAGTCAACTACTCGTTGAAATTAAAATCAATAAGAGGAGGAACATATATTTACATACATTGTAAAATATTTAGATTTTCTTGGGTGATTGTTCTCTACATTAGATGCTACTCATTCGATATGTTTATAATGCAGGGCCCAGTTCCGGATATGCATAGCAGGAACTCATGGCTACGAACCAATCTCCTACGCTTGGGGGCTGGACCAGTTTAACAAGATACACTTGGAGTGCGTTGCTTCAACAATCACTCGGAATGCTCCACGAGGGCTAATAGCCGAGTACTCGTGCCAATCGGGACAAGGATGTCACCTTTACCTTAGTACACTCCATGTGGGCCAATAACCGACCTTCGGCACCAGTCGGAGCCCGGGTATCACTCTGCTAGATAGGGTACGCCCCATGAGGGTTGCCAGCTGAATCCTATGCTAATGTGAGGTTTGGGTACCTTATTTGGCCACAACTTTGCTAGGTAGGGTACGCCCCATGAGGGCTGCCAGCCGAATCCTATGCTAGTGCGAGGTTTAGGTACCTTATTCGGCTACAATTTTGCTAGGTTGCGTATGCCCCAAGAGGGTCCCTAGCCGAATCCTACGCTAGCGCAACATTCGGGTACCTATTTGGTCAAAATAGAGAAACAAGCCACTACTGGAGCTTTTGCTCAGAGGTAGCACATAACCCAGAACCTATGGAGGTGCTCATTATCTTTCAAGACTGAAGGATACCAATCATTCAATTCCTACTAGAAGAATAATTCCCTAAAGATCGTAATGAAGTCGAGCAAGTCAAGTGATGGAGCAAAAGCTTTATCGTAGTCGGAGAAGACCTATATCGTCAAAGTGTATCCGGAGTTCTCATGTGCCACGTCACATCTAAAAAGGGCAAACAGATTCTACAATCTATCCACTTAGGCGTCTGTGGCAATCATGCTGCATCTAGAACATTAATTGGAAAGGCTTGCAGACAAGGATTCTTCTGGTCAACTATGGTTAAGGACACTGAAGCACTCGTCCGGTCATACGAGGGATGTCAATTTTTCGCTCGGCAAACTCAGCTACCAACAGAAGAGTTACAGACTATCCCAATATCTTACCCTTTGCAATCTGGGGGCTTAATATGGTCAGGCCGTTCAAGAAGACGCCAGGAGGGTTTACACATTTGTTCGTCGCGGTGGACAAGTTCACAAAATAGATTGAGACCAGACTTGTTGCTACCATAACTGTAGCCTAGGCAAAAGACTTCATACTAAGTATAATCTATAGATCTGGAGTCCCTAATCGCATCATTACGAGCAACGTGCTCAGTTCACAGGCAGCATATTCAAAGATTTGTGCGATGATTTCGGCATCAAAATCTGCTACATTTCAGTGGCACACCCTTAGAGCAATGGCAAGTAGAGCAATGATCAAAATCTCCGGATTTTATAGGGCTGTGCTAGGTAGGACGGTTTGGGCCGACTTATTTGGTAGTAGGCCAAATATATGAGTTCTTAAATAGCATACCCTATTGGGTCACTCGCTAGTCGCATTAAAATTACGATGCATGTGCTATTTTACAAGAACCGATTAAATAATTAGATACGCTTCATACTAAGCCTACAGATGGGTGTATACATTCAGGTATCTTTATTATTTTAAGGTATTAAGGATACATCCTTATAAGAATCAATAGCTGGTTTCTATTAAAATTGGGGATGCAGGTATCTCTTAAGTACACCTCATCACACATTGGATTTACTACATAGTGATACTCGGCATACATACTTAGCCAAATTGTCTTGAGCAAAATTTTCAGCTAATATATAGCTGAAGAGTCCAATTTCTGAGAAACATATCACTTCGGAAAGACTTAAAGGTTAAAGATCTTTGACTTTATGTTTAATTGTTTTCCAATTAAGCACAAAGTCGGGGGCTACACCTAATAGATGTGCCTATTCGGCGCACACTATTCAATTATTTCCACGAAGCCCTTCATAGCCTCATTGCCAGCAGAAATGAAGCGGGACTCGAGAGAAGAAACACTTGGACAAAGAGTACTCGGGAGCAAGGCACTTGGGATTTCTTCACCATGGAGGATGAGCACTCGGCTTGAGTTGTGACTCGACTATGAAGGTCTCGGAGGCTACTGTGGAGGCCATGGGCCCCGGGTACCTCAAGAAAGACAATTACAGTCACTCAGACAGAGGGTGCGCCGGCCCCTACAATTGGAGATTGAGTAGGACTCGGCTTCATGTGACCTTGCAAGACATGGAAAGGGATATAAGTTCTAGCCAGATATTCTATGTACTGATAAGGAAAGCACTTGGTCATATCCAACTAGGTTTCCTACCCTGTAACCATCATCCCTCCAGTATATAAGGAGAGATAGAGAGCCCCCTAGGACAGATGATTCCACATACCACAAAAACAATATACCATAACTGGAAGTAGGGTATTACCTCACACTGAGGGCTTGAACCAGTATAAATTTTGTGTCCTTTTGAATCCATCGAGTTTAGGTTTGACGAATAGCTTCGTATTCAATACAGTCGATATAAAACATCAACACCATCTTGTAGAAAGCCGCAATGAAACCATCTAGACCAGGCGGCCTTTTCTGGGGATAGAGTGAAGACTGTCTGTTTTAGTTCTTCTTCTTCAGAAACCTCTCTGTCTTGATCGGATAGATCGAAAGATGGTAAGGCTATGCTTTCCAAATTCAACTTGGTCTGCCTAGAGAGATTGCTACCCAATCTTTCCGAGAAGAAGCGGAGGAGCTCGATATGGTTTGTCTATGGTCGAAACAGCGGTTCTTTGGGGTGTCTCCAAAGACTGCATGAAATTTTTTTTCTTCGTCGTGCATTTGCTTTGATGTGGAAAAACTTTCAATTTACGTCCCCTTCTTTCAACCAGGTTAATCTCGATCTTTGACTTATTTTGATTTTGTTAAACATTGCTAGACCCAACACACTTGCTTTCATTGAGGCCATCAAGTTCTTTTCTTCCACGAAGAGGGTTCTGGATTCTTGGGCCACGTCGAGCTGAAAGATAACTTTGTTGGTAATCGCCAGTCTAAGACAGATGTCACCAATGTGAAATCTACTCCAACACCTAAGGTCTCGTGCAAGGCGGGTTATCTTGAGTCTCCAAATGGCGAGTGGATTGGTGGCAGCAAGCAGTCTATTCCTAGAGGTTTGCACTTGTTAGAAATGCAAAAGGAATGGAAAAAACTAATGGTCCGTTGCAATGTTGCATTGCTCTTGTTAGATCGTTCTAGTTTCTGTGACATTCATGTCTTCTATAAACTTTATTGCATCCTTCTCTGTGTGTTCAATTCCATATCAATGCAACAGTCATGTGTTAACTTCCTTTTCTTTTGTTTTGTGGAGAGTCATGCGTTAGCTAACTCTTCCCATATCTTGTATTCATGCACAAGGAAGCGTGTGGTCCGTTGTTGAACAAAAAGAGTCTGAGATACACATTTTAAAGTCATTGGACTCACGCATTTGCACTATTTTGAATCACTAAACAAAATTATAAGGGCACAATCCTACAATATACTTATATATGCGTTGTGACAATAATACCAGCAAAAAACAATTCATATAAATGAGATGAAAATCTCATTCAGAATACATGTTGAAATGGTAGCGTTATGGCACCGCGGGGGCAGGCCAGCATGTTATATATATCAGCTGTTGATTAACCTCGGGATGAATGCATGTTGATTGGGTCTGCGGATCCAAATACTCTTAAGAGCAGACCCATTAATTACAAATAACTTTCAGTAGTGCCAGGGGCTGCTTCGAGAAATGGGTAGGAAAGTTCTCCTCCATTGAGACCCCACCGCCGTGGAAGACTACACTTGATAGGGAGCAGAAAATTCGCTTAGTGAAAGAAACAAAATATGAACGTGAAAAGAAACAGAATATATATTCACTTGAAGAACATCGCATCTTGCCAATGAGCAAAATATGAATTAGAATTGGAGCCGAAAATCAACACGGAAGTGAGGAGAACATCAACTAGAAAGGGAGAAGAAATAAACTGCCTGAAATCGGATGGCTGTGAGGGAGGGAGTGGCTACACCTGGTAGTAGCTTATAATTTTCATATATACACACACAGACACACATCCTAATTAAGGACAAATGTGAAGCATCTACAAGAAACTATTCTACTAATCTAAACATTTGTCATTTATGGATGTTATCTTTTCCAGCCATACCTAAGATATTAGAGTTCACCAAATTCATAATGTTTTCATCGTATATGAGATGTTAGCACTTGGCGGCGACAATGGTCGGTCGCGCGCATGCATCACAACTGACCTCGATCCTATTTAGGGGATGTACGGTGAGGTTGAGCTCAGCGATCAGATAAGGTTGATCACGGAGGAGTTCTGGGCGGCGGGGGTCAACTAGGTCAATTTGAGAACGGTGCATGTGTCCTCGTAGACGGCCAGCACTTTAAGAAGGAAATGTAAAAATATAATAGAAGAGAAAGAAAGAATCCGCAGTTTATTGTTTTTACTTTTTTTTCTATTCTATATAAATACCATTAATTCTATTAATATGTAGATTAAGATAACATATAGATCAACAGATGATCCATATAAGTAGGATAATACAAATTATATTAAATAAAGAAAAAAATGAGTGATTTGAATACAAAACAAAAAGAAAGAAATAGGTTTGCTTCTCTTTTCTCTTCTTACTAACACTATTAGCTTCTTAGTCTTAATGGATGAAATAAATATTTACACTTTCTAACACAGGATGGCCTACAAGGGTTAGGTACATAGGACATGTGATAAAATAAAGTCACATCCTCGATCGGAAGCAGACCCTGACTTTCCTCAGTGATGACACAGCGGTGACGGCGCATGCTTCGTCGTCTTAGCTTGGCACTCCGGCAGCGGCGACTTGCGGCGGTGGTCCGAGAGGCTGGTTGGTCGATTGGTTTGTTGCTGCTGCAGCGTGCAGGCAATGTACAAGGTAAATGGGTGGTAAAGCGTCCGAGTCCGATGGTGACCATGAGTTGGAGTCTGATTTGGAGTTGCTTTCCAGTTCTGTCTGTTTTCTGATATATCCTTGATCGACATATTTCATGGTATGTCTCGTCACTGACGCATAAAACCATTGCACACATCCACGTTTTTTGGAGTTTTAATTTCGCCGTATTTTGATGTTTCCGATCGGTGCTTACTTCGCTAGAAGTTTCTATGTCCATGTGCAGCCAAAACTCTAGCCCCGTGTTTCCCCCTGTGTTTTCCTGGCCCAACACAACTAGGCCATTGCTCTGTTTCCTTTGCTTCAGCTTAACCATGGCTCAGTGCCCCCCACTCAGCTGCGCCACACCCATCCTCCTCAGCTCAACAGTCATGCACACCGCCAATAATCATAAACTTGACTAGATGATACCCTGCGTGTTGCTAGGGATATTTAAATCACTTACTAAACATCGTGCTATATGTCGATGGACGTACCAAAACAAAAGAGTTGCATAATCATGACAAAAGAAAATCTAAAAACAAACTGGTGTGAATCAAATTGATGCGAGCCATCAATCGTCGGAAACATAAACACGAATAGCGGATGACAAATAATTATTGAATATACTCACGTATGATTGTTGTTAACTATGATACTTGATCGACAAAGAATTTGGATGAAACGAAGAATGTAGGTGTTACTAATATGCCCTAGAGACAATCACGGAGATGATTGTATCACATACTACGTTATCAATTTATAAATAAAGTGTTCTTTAAGATTGATAACTTATTACTGATCATTGTGTATATGACTTATTCCTAAGACTCTTTATGTAATATATTACTATTTCTAAATGATCCCTGATTATATATCATATATGAAACAGATGTGATTCTAAAATCTGCACATGTATTGATTGATGATCATGTCTTATGGATCATGATATGAAAACATCAAATTAATAATGTGGACATATGTTAAAGAACATATTGTTGGATAGACCGAACTTAAGACACTGCAAGAGCTATATGAGATGTGCCATCAGTTGGTTTCAAGTAGTGCTGATATACAAATCTTAAACCTGAGATTGTCATGATTCCCAACATGTGTAGTGGCTTACTTTGAGGCTGACAAATGCTACTCCGTAACTGGATAGTTATAAAAGTATTCTACGGATTAGCTATGAAATATGTAGTGAGATATGAATAATCAATATGGGATTTGCCCCTCCCAGTTAATGGGAGAGATATCTCTGGGCATTCGATGTAATGGACTACTGAAGTACATGGTCATGTCGAGTGATTGAGGAGTTAATTACAAGTTAAGTAATCCATCACATGGTCAAGTGAATGATTAAGCTATTGAAAGGATGGCACACATCTCGTCTTGAGCTTAATCGATATCATGTGGTAAAAGGGTTCGTACATGCATACACTATAGGTTCAGTGATCTTTATATGGACCAAAAAGTTCTTTTCAGGTTATAACCGAGTGTACATAAACCTACAAGATCACACACTTAACGGGTTGGAACGCAGTGTTTAGATAGAAATCCGAATATGGCTCAGTTTGGATAGGGATCCAAATAGAGTTCCTAATGGGCCTACAAGGTCCAGTTAGAAGCTCTATATATTCAGGGGCAAGACGTGGTGGAAAGACAAATTTCAGTGAGAAAACCCTAGACGCACCTCTCCCCACGAGTAAAACACTAGCCGTGCGCGGGCGCTGGCACTTCCGTGCATGACGTTCCAACCCTGGAAGTGTGGATACCGGTAGAGATGTTGCTGCGTTGCGGCGTTGGTTTGCGTGGAATGTGGGAAGGCGATCGCGCGAGGAGGAGACGCTCGTGCAAGGAGGTGACGATCGGATTGCTAAGACCGGGTACTTCCTCTATGTCAATACATGCTTCGTCGGACCGGACTACTCCAACTCTGCTTCCGCTACTCTACGCATCAAGTGATAGCAATCCATAATCTTTTACTCGCATGGTTTTGTCACACCCTGCTCTGACACCACTTATAGTGACACCAAAGAGGGTGCACTGTAGGGTGAGCCGACTCCCATAGAACCCTGATACTGATACCAGTCCTAGGAAACTTTGCTGGTACCCGCGGTTAACTGAGATGCATCATTGCAATCCTTAGAATAGATTATACCTTTATAAGTTGCTATTTCGGACAAACCCTGAGAATCAACCTTTTCAAACAGAACAGCAACAACGAAACAATGGTGCAACTAGAACCCAATCCATAAGTAATGACTTGGGTCTAGGAAGAAACGCTAAACTTCACCTTCAACTTCCTAGAGGAAAAAAAACAATAATTGAGTACTTACGTACTCAGCAAGCCACTAGAAAATGCGAGTGTGCAGGCTTCAAAGGAAGCCTAGGATTTATTTCTCAAACTTCTTGTTTTGAAAGCTTTTTCCGAAACACTAACTGTGAGTTGTTCAAGATGTAGTTCGAAAGAGGCTCTTGCCTCGATCCTTCCGCAAATTGCTTTGCAACAACTCGAGCGGATGAAGCAAATTTTAGTTGATTAGTTTCTCAATGAGATCTATCCTTATGCCGGCCGTCAATATCGGCTCAGAGCCTTCTGCCCTAAGGCAGCTTTCAATTCTTTTCTCCTCTATTAGTTTATTTTCACTTTCGTCTTCTTCAAAACATCATATCATCTCATCTCATAATCTGAACTCTAGCTCCCATAGCCATTATATATATCTCAAAGCACACTGCTTTAGCTCGGGAAGCCTAAACTATGTTGCCACCTGATATCCCGGGTCACATAGTCCCGTTTCAAACCACTCAGGCTAGTTCTGGTAATGGTTCCCGACCACAAATATATTTCGCAAAAATTTTATAAAACAAAACTATACTAGATGAACCAGTTTACGTTCATCTATAACCGTGGGTACGGCTGTTCGAACAGTTTAAATCTCTACGCAGGTGAATGCTTTACTCATACGATGCGAGTTTACTCTCTCATTGGCTAATACATAGTACTCCCTCCGTCCCAAAATATAGTTATTTCTAGCATTTAAATTTTATCCCAAAACATAGCTATTTCTCTACCTACCTTCTCAAATCAACCAATCACAACCATCCCCTATTTAATTTCTTTATTTTTTTTCTCTTCTCAACCAATCACAAACTTTCTCCATTTAATTCCACCTACTTCCGTAATCTCTATAAAAAATTCTAGAAATACTTATATTTTAGGACGAAGAGAATAGAAAACATGGTGCAGGGTCTAATTTATGCGCATGTCTTCCAAAAAAAAATGCGCATAGATGATGGATATACCGGAGACCAGTACAGATGACAAAAGTTCCTGACAAGTGGTCACGTTACTTTTTTCCTGAGTTCACACTACACAGTTCACACAAATATCTCGGGGTGCAAACTAATAACTAAAAATGCATGAACTAATTCAGATTTCAACTGCCAACAAGAGTACATCGATGTGGACATTTATACTACTACTTCATATGCATCTTTTCTTCAGGCTACAACGCTAGCAGCTACAACTACGGAGTCGCCTGAAAGGACAGGCGCTGACTTGAGCTATCCATGTCCAGTTCCTTCAGTTATTGTGGAGCACTGTACAATAGTGAACGAACTCGTTTCTTTGCTTTGTGATGACACCAATAGATCACGATCAGGGAGGTCGATAAAAGCTGTTCATACCATCAGATATTTAGACAACAGTGAACACAGACGACAAAGCTTCCATATCATTAGGAGGACTTCAGGTACTTGCTGCTCTCTCTTTGTCCCATATTCATCCTTGGCACACCCGTTAATTTCAGGAAATACCGTTCATGTTTCTCAGAAAGTAACAACATGCATGATCTAGGCATAACGATCTCGTGTTGAATCTGGTAGGTTATGCTTCTCCTTTCAATATTTTTTGCACCTCACTTGCTAGCTTTTGTTTGTATATAAACTCCCAAGCCCTTATTATATATAGACAAAGGTCCAGTGTGGCAATAAGAGCAAAAATTTGGCTGGAGATTCTGACCCCACAATGTGATTTTAGTTACGTGTGTACACGCATATTGAAATAGCTATTTCACATCTTACATTTTTTTCTATTTTGCTTTTAGAGTTTCGATTTTAATAAAAAAAGTCGAAGGAGACCAAATCATCATGTCTGATTCAATTTCTTATGTGCCTCTCACGGTGACTCCATAGTATATGAGCACATTGGCCCCACACCGGCCCAACTGCTCCCTTTCTTTCTCCAATTTGAGATCTAGGGAAACCATCTATTACCATTGTTGTGCTTCTTCTTCAAACGTAATACTAGTTAAAAAATATTTAACTAAATACTACATCACCATGTCACTGTCCTCATAATCCATATGAGAAAAACTGTTTACAATACTACAGGGTTATCTGAACAAATTTTCATATTTTGGAGGTAGAATTCTAGGTTTCATGTTCCAGGAGGTCAAGTACTCCAACCACTATATCAGGCAGTTAAGTCGACTTCTTCCAACCTTTAAAGTTTAGACTATTGATATATTCTCAAAGCTTTGGATTGGATATGCATAAATTGCTTGAAAAGTACTTTCAAAGCATTATAATTCTAATGAGCCTTATAAACATTTTATAATAAAAATCAGTTGTCACAGTTTTATTTGGGATACCATGTTGATGTCTAAAATAATGTGTGGGAGCATTTGTGACCGAAAAGAGTAGTTCCTAGCATGCTTATTATTCCAAAAGAAACATACATGGCCACGGGAAATTGACGACTGATTCTGTTTTGGTTTTAGATGCCAGAAAACTTCTTCAAATTATTTTATTGTTTTCAATATATTTTGCAGGAATAAAACGAAATTAAGGAAAAATTACACGAAATTACATGACAACGAGGACCAACCAAGCCTAATGGCCTAGCCGACTAGTCGAGGGGTGGCCGGCCAGCCTCGGCTTTAAGGTGGCCCAGGGGTAGCCTGGCTAGCCAACCCACTTGGCTTGGCCGGCCGGACACCTAGGCCTGGCCGGTGTAGCCTCCTAGCCCGGCCAGCCTTGCCCTTGAGCTCGACGGCCAACTGACCGACCTACAAGTAGGTCAGCCGGTCCCATTCTACAGGCCGGTCGGCCCAGCCCACTCCGTAACCTACTTTCGGCCGCGCACGTGGGAGGATCCGAGGGAAGAAACCGACGTTGAACGTGATCAAGGACCATCGGATGAAGCGACCGTCTCGGGGAAGACATCCAGCCGGTACACGTGGTCTAGCTGGCACCGCCTTCCACCCTAGCCGGTGCACTGACTATGCTGAGAGCTGAAAGAAGAAGCGCCACATTGTAGAAAGTGTAGGTTAGGGAGTAAGTGAGGAAGGAGGTCCGAGAAGAGCCGGGAATGTCAGCTCATCTTTGGACTTCTTCCTCAGGGATGGCACTCCACCGGGAGTTATCGTCCGAGTCTTCCTGATCGGGTAATATGTAGACTGTTCTTTTACTTTTTGAGTATTTAATTTCCAATTCATCCATGTTTTTATGCTATTGGGGTTCTAGTCCTAATTTATGTCGCTAAATTCTTGCATGGTTATGTTACTTTACTAGAATGGCCATTGGGTGAAGTAGTAATTATGTGTGTGAGCATGGTGTTTGGGCATAGTTTTACCTAGAAAGGTTAGCTAAGGGAACAGACGGCCGTAGGCGAGCGGGGTGGTGACAGCCCCGTTCGTCCTTTGTAGTCGGCCATGTTAAACTTAGTGCGTCGGTGTTTAATGGCAAGACCGTCTCTGTATCCCTAGGATAGACTTGACGCAATCGTACCTGAAGCTAGCAGAGATGTACGGACTGGATTGGATTTATGTCGGAAGGAAAGAGCAGTCGCATGGAACCCATATCAGGAAGGCAAATCTCATCTCTAAATTCTTTCAAACCTTCCCTCGTCTCTATCGTACTTTCAAAACTAGATAGTCAACTCGGACAAGATACTAATTCTGTTCCTCGAGGACTCAATACTCTGGAATACTCCCGAGTGAAAGCTATAGAGGTATCCGTGCACTTGTGGATTAACTTTTGTTTGGCATAAGAGCCGCCAACAACGCAGTAGCAAAATATTTTGCTTTATGCTATCGTAGCGTACCCATAACCCTACAGTTAGACCATATAGGGGCGAACAATCCGACCACACCTGGATTGTCTGACCTGTGTACGATGCGAAGAGTTCGATAACGCATTGTACTGTCCCAGTCCATACAACCTTTAGGTCCTCCTCATGGTTTGAGCAGATTGTCCGACCTTGACCGGACTGTCCAGTCCATGCATCATTTTTGGCCTGAAGAAACACATTTTCTAACTGCACGATCCGTCCACCAGATGGTCTGACACACAGTCGGACTGTCCAGTCCTTCTACACAACATAGTTCGGACCAACATATGGCTTGGCCGAACAGTCGACCCACCAGACAGTCCGACACACAGTCGGATTATCCGGCTCATACACACAATATAATCTAAATGAACACATGGTCCGGTTGGACAAAATATGTCAGATTGTCCAATCAACACCGAACTATCTGGTATGTACACACAATACGTCCAAATCAACACATGATCCGTTGGAGCGGACTATTCGGTCTATTAAGCCTCTGGGACAAATTGTTGGTTTGCAATTCAAACTTTGCCCCGGCTCAACTCCACTTATCTTTCTTGGGACATACCATAGATTTTTGTGCTAGACAAGGACCTAGTGTGCATCACACCTAGCTTCCTAGAAACATGAGAGTCTAGCTACTCGCTTCATCCCCTCTGTATACTATGGTCAAATATAAAAGAAACCCTATTCTTACTCTATGTCACCTTAACTCATTTGATGTGGTAAACTTTGCAAACACGGGTCTTTTTTCTTTGGTTTGTTTAATTCCTTTATGGATGGATTGTTGTAGCGCATTCAATCACCAGGAACCGAACTCCTTTCACACTTAGATCATCTCCAATAGTCCACCCATTTTTTATCTCCAAATCTCTATTTGGGTAGCTAGCCAAAAATTTAGAGAGTCAAAATTACTGCGTGCTCCAATAGAATGGTTATTTGTCAATCTCCAAATCCCAACAGAAAGCGGGACCCACAAGTCAATGTCTCTCTCCTTCCTTCCCTCCACACCCATCGCCTCCAGCGCTCCACCACTGGCAAGAGGACAACGCCGCCACCGGCGCTAGTGGCGGTTGTCGTTCCACCGTCGCCCGTGCACACTGGCTCGGGGAGAGGGGGCAAGCCATCGGCGGCGCACCAGCAACAGTAGCCGCTACCACCCGCCACTCGAGCCACCGCCAAGCTCCGCCCGGGCCACCACCGAGCTCTACCCTGGCCATCCGCCACCGAGCTCCACCCCGACCTCCACCAAGTGCCACCCTGGCCGGCGTTGGGCGGAGGGAGAGAAAGGGAGACCATAGTGAGGGAGAGAGAGTGCGGGGAGGGAAGGAGGGAGGAGTGGGGCCCACTAGCAACAAGGATAGCCAGCCTTATCTGGGTGGTCAAATTTAGCCATCCAACCTAGGCATTTGGCTATCCAGATGGCTTAGCCATTCAGATGGAGTCTATTGGAGGTTTTGTTTGTCCACAATGGCTAAATTTTGGTTTGGTCATCCAGATAGGTAGACTATTGGATATACTCTTAGCAAACATGGTTAGTTCCGATAATCATATTATCATTAATCACCAAAACCCTAAACAATGGTCTAGATGATAACATCTAGTAGTTCTCATAACCTAATATCATTTATTATTATTTTCACTATGTGTTGTTTTTGTTGCTTTGGAAAAGTAGCGGACGATTTTTCACCCTCATCTAATTAATGCAACCCTGGTTGTATATTATTATAATATTTCTGCAGGAAAACGATGTAAAAATTAACCTGTAGGGAGAAAGAGCAGATGAATTCAATGAAGATCTTGTGGTTGAAGTTGGGATATGCAGCACCCAGGAAGCTTCTATGTGTTTGGGGGAGAGAGAGGAAAGAGAGCAATTGCTATGACTCCGTCGTCACGCATATGGAATTTTGGAAGCGATCCATTGGACTATTTGAGACAAGCAGAACAGTGACTTTGTCCCGTTTTCAGGAGATCATGGATTATTTCGGACACATTTTTAAACTCCTAAATGATATTTTTATAAAATAAATTCATCAACATTTCTTAGATATTTATTAAATCAAATTATCAACTTTCTAATATTTTAATTCTTTTGTTGATGCCCTCATTCATCATCCATCATGTATTAAGAACGCACGCCAATTGGAAGGACATTGCTAGGTGACGTCGTCCACAAGCAAACTGCACGCTGTGTTTCTAAATGCATACTTTCCTCCGGTAATAGATATTTAACGCTTAGGATAATATTTTATCAAACTTTTCTAATACTTTAATCATTAATTTGATATTAGAATAAATTTATGTTTTTATGATGGCACTTTTCAAGATAAATTAACACGTACCATTTTTTTTCCTTCTTAGACTAAGCATTCGAGAAGCTGATCAAACTTTCAATGGTTTAAATATTAAATATTTATAATCAGATCGAGTACTAATAATTACTCTGTATTGCATGCCTATAAACTGTTGGTATAAAATTAGTTATAAAAATTGATACGAGTAGCCATAAGCTACGCTATCAAACAAAAGTAGCTGTGCCACAAAAGTCATGTCATTCAGTACATTTGGCTAGACAGCGTAACGAAGACACCACTGTTAGCTTTTGCCTGACTTGACTGAGGACCAGCGGCCCTGGTTCTTCGTCTTGCATCCGGACTTCCGGGCAAAACAGCGATCGATGTACTCCGGTAGACAAAGAAGCAGCCGGCAAGAGCGACGCGCCCTGAAGCGAATATCACCGTTGACAGGTACAACCAACTTTCGCAAGAGCGATCCGTGCGGCAAGGGAGACCTCATTCCATCGATCAATCGACCGCACGTCGCATCTCCAGGTTCTCTAGCTTGCTGCATGCTCAAGTACATGCGCTTCGACCACATTTAGTTTCTTCTCCGATCAGCTAGCTCAACCCATGGCTCTCACCGTAGAATGCTTGATGGTTTATCAGCCATTGCTCAATCAATCGATCGATTAGCCTCTGAGTCTGCTCGTGTGTTGCATGCAGGTTGCAATCACAGCCATGAATTAATCGTGCGGCGAGGTCGTCATAGTCTCCGCTGGTATTTGCTTTCATCTTGCTGTCTTTTTCTTTCTGTTTTGCAAAGACATGATGCGATCTATCCTGCCAAAATACTATCTTACGGACCAACAAAGTGCTTTCAGATTCTACCCGTAATGTTAGTTTGCACCTACGTAGCCACCTATGGAGGTTATTTGTGACTGATGAGACGTTTAGGACTCTTTTAAAACACATGAATTTTATAGGATTTTTAGTGAAATCAATTCGATTCTCGCAAATTCCTTCGTCCCAAAGGAGACCTTACTATTGGTTAAAAGAAAACAAAAGGACTCAACTATGGCCCTGGTTTAGTTTACACCTTCAAACTTCAGTACCGTTTATTCCAAATCACGTCCAGTGATGATAGCTACGGATGTAAGGTCTTTTTTGGAACACATGAATTTTGTAGGATTTTCATAAGAATTGGCCAAAGGAGGCCTAAATGGCTTCGTCGGAAGCCTCAGCGGGTTCACGGGCTGACCAACTTGCATCTTTAATGGTTTTATATGTATGTGTATGGTTTGATGATTTGATTTACAAAAGGAAAAGGTTGAATTTGTACCTCTCAACTCTTATGAGAGCATAGTTTTCAATCTTAAACATTTAAACCCAATTACATTCGACTATTAGGGACACAATGCTTCTCAAGGGAAAACCAAGGTAATTTTGCATTGACTTGAGTCACGGACTCATGTGTCACTAACCCACAAATTTAGAAATAGCAAATTAGCTTAAAAATATCAACATATTTGTAGTGGCTCCTGTCATTAAGTAGTAATTATGATAATTATTTTTAAGATTTTTTGTGTGAACCAATTTGTTCTTGTAAAAATCATTTTTGACATTGTTTCTTTCTGTAAAAGGATTTATTTGATTTTGCAAACTTAGCTTGTAGAGGCATTCACCAAATTGTTCAAATTTTAGTTTGGATATAATTTAGAATAATATTTTTTTTAGGATGTAAAATTGTCCCAAGTCAATGCAAAACCACCTTAGCTTTGCCTCAAGAGGAGAAATACTCCTAGTTCAATGTTTAGAGTCAGAAATTGGACTATCGGAAAAGTTGAGAGATGTAAAGTAAAATATCCTTTATAAACAGAAAAATATGTTAAGCTTCTCCAAATGGGATGACGCGGAAATTGCTGATAATGCAGCAACCACATAAAACAACCCACTCAAGAATATAGTTTTTTCTGCAATTTGTGCAAGTTTTAAAAAATTAAATTCAGGGACAAAAACTAAATGGCAATGGCATTTAAGGTGTAAACTAGACCTGATAAGAAGTAGAGACCAATGTGAACTCTTTCCTACCCACCATCTGGTGATGCACACAACCATACCAAAAGTGAACTTCCTGTCTCAGCTAATTCTCATTTCCCTTGCTTTCACAGTGGTGTTTTTCTTCTAGTGTAAAAGTGAAAACTCTTATCGGGAAAATCAGACCCTAGGCATGCAGGGCACAAGCAAACTGTATGTTATACAAGTCAATCAGCAACTTTCAAATGAATTACATGTCACAAGAAAGTGGTTGAACCGTGAATTAAGGCAAACTAAGGTTTTATATGATCAAAATAACGATAGCAACATAGTTATGCACGCATTAAACTTACCACGGTGAAAGCAAACTGAGTTTATGGACGACATACCAGTAACGAAATTCACCAGACTTGAAAAATAATTATGTAACACCATACCTTTCAAAATTCACACGTCCCCAACTTTTCCATGGAGACCACCCTGCTTCCACTTCTATCCCTATTTCATATAAAAGGTTAACCAAAAGTAGTATAGTTGAGACACATAGGTTTATAAGTACCCTACTTATCTGAACTCTACATGTAGGACTAATCCCACCAAAACCAAATAGTGGGCCACTTGGGCTCCACCTTGCTGGACTGACGTCCTCAATAGCACACTGCATACATACCAGATTTCCAGCACTCCTTGGCACACAACAGTGTCGTATGCCCTCATGGGCACATACACAAACGGGTTGGTGTAACCAAAAAAAAATGCTATGATACCCAAGCTTGGGTGTTACAAATTGAGCAAACACTTCAACAAATTGCTATAATAAATAATATTCCTATCATAGGCATAGTCTGTACTCTGTACCGCATTTCATTGCATTTTAATGATATACTGCTAAAAAATTCTGATGGCTCTTTTATTCTTTTCTATGGAACATAGAGCAAAATTCCAGAGTAATTTTGTTCAACATTCTCAAATGCCAGTGCTGTGGAAAAGGGCCTAGTGGTTCACAACAGTCAGGGAACTGCTACATAATGTTTCCTGTTCTGAGATTGCTTCCCATGCTATGTATGCTGCTAATGGCATCAACTGCATATGCTCAAGCATTGCCAGTCAGCAATGAGACTGATCTGGATGCTCTGCTAGCATTCAAGGCAGGTCTAAGCTTTCAGTCAGATCCACTGCCCTCATGGAATGTAACCTCTGACTTCTGCTGGTGGCATGGTGTCATTTGCAGCCTCAAGCATAAGCGAAGGGTCTTAGCACTGAATCTCTCCTCAACAGGGCTTGTCGGCTACATAGCCCCTTCTATTGGGAACCTCACGTACCTGAGAAGTCTAGACCTCAGCTACAATCTGCTGCATGGTGAAATCCCTCCAACAATTGGGCAATTGTCGCAGATGTTACATCTTGACTTGTCAAACAATTCACTCCAAGGTGAAATGCCTTGGACAATTGGCAAGCTACCACGGTTATCGACACTCTACATGTCAAACAATTCGCTCCAAGGTGGGATCACACATGGCTTGAGGAACTGTACTCGCCTCGTGAGCATAAAACTTGACCTGAACAAACTCAATCATGGAATCCCTGATTGGCTTGGTGGCTTGTCGAGGATAAGGGTCATGTCACTAGGGAAGAACAACTTCACAGGGGTTATCCCATCATCACTTGGCAACCTCTCATCACTCCGGGAGATGTATCTAAACGACAACCAGCTCAGTGGACCAATCCCTGAGAGCCTTGGGAGGCTTAGTAAGCTTGAGATGCTGGCACTGCAAGTAAACCACCTCTCGGGGAACATCCCAAGAACGATCTTCAACTTGTCTTCACTTGTTCAGATTGGTGCGGAGATGAACGAACTAGAGGGCACACTGCCCTCCGATCTTGGCAATGGCCTACCAAAAATTCAATACCTTATCCTTGCCCTGAACCATTTGACAGGAAGCATTCCAGCTTCAATTGCAAATGCAACCACAATGTACTCCATAGATCTCTCAGGTAACAACTTCACTGGTATTGTGCCTGAAGAGATCGGGACGCTCTGCCCAAACTTCCTGTTGCTCAATGGGAACCAGCTCATGGCAAGCAGTGTGCAGGACTGGGAGTTCATCACTTTATTGACAAATTGCACTAGCCTTCGGGGTGTCACACTCCAAAACAATAGGCTTGGAGGTGCATTGCCGAACTCTATGGCTAACCTGTCGGAACACCTCCAACTCCTGGATCTTAGATTTAATGAAATTTCCAACAAAATACCAGTTGGCATTGGCAACTTTCCAAAACTAATTAAGCTAGGGCTCTCTAGCAACCAATTTACCGGCCTGATACCTGACAACATTGGAAGGTTGACAATGCTCCAGTTCTTGACACTAGAGAATAATCTATTGTCTGGGACAATGCCATCCTCGCTTGGGAACTTGACACAATTGCAGCATCTTTCTGTAGATAATAATAACTTGGATGGGCCTCTTCCAGCAAGTCTGGGAAATCTACAAAGGCTTGTCAGTGCAACTTTTTCTAACAACGTACTTTCAGGTCCATTACCTGGAGAGATATTTAGCCTATCATCCTTGTCATTCATTCTGGATTTGTCTACGAACCAATTTAGTAGTTCTCTTCCATCAGAGGTTGGTGGTCTCACGAAGCTCACATACTTGTACATGCACAATAACAACTTATCTGGGGCACTGCCAGATGCTCTAAGCAGTTGCCAGAGCCTGATGGAACTTCGTATGGATGGCAACTCCTTTAACACTACCATTCCAGTGTCTATAAGTAATATGAGAGGTTTGGAACTGCTAAATTTGACCAAAAACAGCCTCACAGGTTCAATTCCAGAAGAATTAGGACTCATGAAAGGCCTGAAAGAACTATATCTTGCACACAATAACTTGTCTTTACAAATCCCTGAAAGCTTCATAAGCATGACGTCACTGTACCAGCTAGACATATCCTTCAACGATCTTGATGGTCAAGTTCCAACACAAGGTGTGTTTTCCAATTTGACTGGATTCATGTTTGTGGGGAATGACAAGCTTTGTGGTGGTATTCAAGAGCTGCATTTGCCTTCATGCCGAGTAAAGTCTAATCGAAGGATACTTCAAATCATTCGAAAAGCAGGGATTCTGAGCACTAGTGTCATCTTGGTGTGCTTCATATTGGCACTTCTGGTCTTCTATTTGAAGAAGAGATTTAGGCCTCTGTCTGCGAGAGTAGAAATAATAGCTTCTTCTTTCATGAATGAAATGTATCCTCGAGTATCTTATTCTGACTTGGCCAAAGCAACAAATGGCTTCACATCCAACAATTTAGTTGGCACAGGGCGGTATGGATCTGTTTATAAGGGGAGGATGCGGTTCAAGAATTCAGTATCTGATGTAGCTGTGAAGGTTTTTGATCTTGAGCAATCTGGTTCTTCTAAGAGTTTTGTAGCAGAGTGTAAGGCACTAAGCAAAGTTCAGCACCGAAACTTGATTGGTGTCATAACGTGCTGCTCATGCCCTAATTTGAACCAAAATGACTTCAAAGCCCTTGTGTTTGAGTTCATGCCTTATGGTAGTCTTGATAAGTGGATACATCCAGACATAGATCCATCAAATCCAGTCAAAGTTCTTACGCTAATACAGAGATTGAATATTGCTGTTGATATTGGTGCTGCCCTGGACTATTTGCACAACAACTGCCAGCCAAGAATAGTTCATTGTGACTTAAAGCCCAGCAACATTCTTCTTGGGGGCGATATGGTTGCTCATGTTGGGGATTTTGGCCTTGCAAAGATTCTCACAGATCCAGTAGGTGAACAATTGATCAATTCAAAGAGTTCTGTGGGGATAATGGGTACTATTGGATATGTTGCTCCAGGTAAATCACATTTTAGTTGCCATAGTTATTGTGCTTTGTCAGGAATTGCTAATGCTGTGTGTGTATTGCAGAATACGGAGAAGGTGGTCAAATTTCTCCATATGGTGATGTCTACAGCTTTGGTATATTGCTCCTCGAGATGTTTACAGGTAAGGTGCCTACACATGACATGTTCAGTGCTGGATTGACCTTGCAGAAATATGCGGAAATGGCATATCCAGAACTACTGATGGATATTGTTGACCCCCTTCTGCTATCAGTTGAGAATGCATGGGGAGAAATCAACTGTGTCATGAGTGCTATTACAAGACTTGCACTAGTATGCAGCAGGAGGAGACCGACTGATAGGTTATGCATGAGAGAAGTTGTACCTGAGATACACACAATAAGGGCTTCCTATGTTGAAAAAATAAACAAAGTAGTTTCTGACTGAAGCAATATTAATGCCCTGTCCTTGATTTTTAGCTTCATAAAAAGTGTTGACTTCATAATATTGGCAAAAGAAATGTATGGAAAAACAGGAAGACAGAAAATGAGGAATAAAAGAAGTTGAAAGTTTAGTGTTTTAAGGACTACATCATTAAACTCATAGGCCTTCCAATCTTCATTGGATGTGGAACCTTATTTGTGCCTTACAGTAGTGACTAGTGACTAAGTAAGACAGTAATACTTTAATGCCTCTTGGAAGATGGCAGAAAATAAGTCAGAGAAGTAACTCATAATCTTTAAGAAGGCAATACTATCTTCATCTGGCATTTATCAATATAGCATACTTAAAATACTCTTATTGAAAAAAATCAGATGTAATAGCTTCATTCAGTTTATGTTAGAATTGAGTATGAAATTTCTGTCACAACGTGGAATGTGAAAAGACTAGGTAGTCACCATGAGTACTAGACTCGCCACACAAATTTTCAAATCACTCTGGATACTCTGAATCACATTTTCCTCAAATTACAATTGAATTTTAGTAAAAAAATTCTCTGAGTACATTGCATTGTTAGCTTGCAATTTTGGATATTGTAGAACTCCAATTGTCTAATTTGAACACTGAAAATAAAAGTGTCTATGGTTTCATTGACATGTCAAGCCACTACTAATGTACACACAATTACTCTTATGCTAAGCACTCTCATTGATTTTGAGACCAAGTACATGATCAAGATTCGGTATGATAATTAACCCCACGAACACTTCCAGTTAATTGGTTGGGCTTGTAATCGTCTTATTGGTGAACACAAACCATTAACAATCAATGGTGCTAATTTTCACAGATTAACTGTTGACAGGGTTAGAACGTGTGCAGTTGTTTACTTTATACCATGATTCTGCAGGTGCGCATAACAGTAGATATATTACCATCCAAGAAATTCTTTTGTTTACTTATTAACAGTGATAGTGTTCATGTCTAACAACTGAGCCGCAAGCCCACATGGGCACTAATTTTATTTATATATTTTCTTATCCTTTCACCACAAATATAAATGCAATTCTTTTGAGCCTAACCTAGCTAGGAGTCCTTTATCATATTACTTGCGATGCCCATTCTTCATAGCAGGCATGGGCTCTATCTTTCTCTAAGATATTAACAGCACCTGATAATACTTAAGCACACATAGCATTTAATTGGTCACAAACAGAGAGTTCTGACTGGCAGATGCAACATTGAAAAAAGTAAGTGTAAAATCAAAATCGTGTTGGCACTGTCTTTTACTGTAAGGTACTTCAGAACAACTAAGTAGCCAAAGAGGGGCAAATTGCACCTTGTTTGGCCAAAAAGGTAGCATGGGCTAAGATTAAATCCTTCCTGCCTTCCTCTTCCTGTTTCTACTGCTACCTCTGCTAACAAGAAGGCAGACAGGGCTAAACACGGCCAACAAAATGCATTTCATTGTCTAGAGCACTGGGCCTTTCTTGAAAGTATGAATTTTTTTCCCCAATCTGAAATGTCATTCCAGTAAAGTCATGCTACTGTAATAATAGTACATCAAATCGACAGCCCGGTAGATCAACGTGATAAAGTCTTAGTTCTTCATCAAATTCAGTGATAAATGAAGGTCAAGCCAAGGCCGTGCACCGAAGAACGGATATTGGACAAGCCACTGGCGAATCGGAGAGCACCGTCGAGGCGTCAGAAATTTAGGAAAATAGTACTACTGCGCAAAAAATTCTACTCGCTGCCTTGACGTGAGGAACGGGGTTCTCACCTTGCGTCGAGGCCTTGCAGGAGAAGATCGCCTCGTCGGAGAAGAAGCTTCCGACCTGGCTGTAGCGGCGGAGTATCTCGCCGTCGCCGGAGCCCGGCGAGCAAAGCTTGCCTAGGTCTAGTTTTGAATGGGTCGTTGCGGCGAAGTGGGCTATATGGGCGTCGCTGTAATGGGCCCATCAGCAAGTGGCAGTTATGTTCAATCGAATCCCGTTTGAAATTTCCTACGAACTTCAAATCGGAACTCGAAAGTGCGCTTAAAATTTTGAAAGTGTTTTAAATTTGGAACATATAGAAATAAGGAAATTCCAAATTCGAACAAACAAAAGGTGATTTCCATCCCAACGCTCTTACACTCCGGCGTTCCTCCCACCGCCCACGGCCCACCGTGAGCTACGTCAATGCCCCACCGCCGCCGCCGCCGCCGCCGCCGCCTCCATCCACAAGCCACTCCCGATCCACCCAACACCAGCAGATCACCGTCACCGACTCCAAGCTCCACTCGATCAGCTACGCCCTATCCGACGTGCGCACCATGCCCGTGCGTGCCGGTGGTGTAGACGCGTGGCTAGCCTCCAGGCACATTGGGCTTGTTCATCAACGGTGCGGGGGTAGACCATGACGCGAGGGACGGACCGGCAATGGCAGGAAGATGGATCATCTCTGGGCGAGAGCAGTGGCCGCAACAGTGTCCAGGTATAGCCGCTTCAATCGCCGGCTTGGGAATTGGTACTCTCCGCACTGCATACAATTGATTTGGATTGTTGCATTTGCTTTGGAATTGATAATGAAGTGCTGGTTCAACTTGGACATATTGGAGCTAAAACTTATGACATAAACTTAGGCTATGCATAATCACCTAATTGTGCTTATGTGAAACTGAGGTGGATACTGACCGATTGAAGATGAAGCCATAGATGCCGATCGAAGAACCCTACTTGGCGAAGCTCGTCCTTCGGTCCCCTCCTGTGCACGTTAGGATCGGCATTCTTAGGGTTTGAGGTAGCTAGCTTGTACTTAGGTCGTCACCACGTACGGGATTGATGTCCCCTTTATATAGGCACAAAGGAAATCAGGGACGAGTTCACAAGGGTGAACGGTGCATCCGATCATCGCGCTAAGAAGAGAAAAACCAGCGCACGAGCCTAAAAATTCGGCATCGTCGTTAGGAGGACATGGGCTTGGGGTGGACCAAGCCCGACGCACCTTTCTCTGGCTCGTTGGGCCAGGAGATCAACCAATATTCTCCCACTTGATCGTGAGACTAACGAGACCAATCTTAGTAGAATAGCGAACCAAAATAATGTGTCACAACAGTTCAAAATACTAATATGACAACAGTACCTATAGCCACCATAATATCTTGACAGGAATCAACTTACTCTTTATTGGGTGTTGATTGATTCTTATGCCCCTATACCTAGGATCTTATTCAAAGGCATTACATTACACTTGTGCTGCTCAACAACATAATTCTTTACTTTAAACTAAGTCATAAGCCTTTGATTTTTGGATCCACGAGCAGTAACTTAATACTAATATGCTGAAACAACTTGATCCTAGGACCTATCCTTCACAGCATAATGCCGTTATGTTTGGCAGAAACACATGACGTTGTTACTCGAATAGGAAACTGTAATATTAGTATTGCGCAATTCATTATTGCAGTGGATAAGTGGTTTTAAAGAGCTGTCTACCACTCTTAGTACCGAAAAATATTCATTGGTCATACGCCCGCTCAAATATCTTATTACATGTCACAATCTTAGTTTGCATCGTCGACTATGCAATAGAATAATATTTGGAACCATTTACTATAGTGTTGCTCCTAATGCAAGGATGAGAGCACAACATAATGTGGATATCATCCTGTAACACCCTGAAAATCGTCTTAATTAAAAATTATCGTGGGTAAATAGAAATATAAGAATACACTAGAAATTTTTGTTTGAGAAAAGAGTTTGAATAAAATTTTAAAATTTACAATATTAAAAACCCTGAGTTTAAATCTTTAAATAAATACTTAGATGCTTTTATATTCCAGTGGTTTTGTCGGAGTATTTTAAGCGTTTGAGCATTTACAATAATAAATTCTTCGTGTTATTCCCCGTGATTTAATAAACTCTCTGAAATTTTCTCGGATTTTTTGGAGCTACAGAATTAATTTTAATGCTATAAAGATCACTAAAGTAATTAAATAAATATAAATAATTTTCTTTTATTTTTCCCTGTTCGAGTTGTTCCTAATTCAGTCCTTTGAAATCTCCTCGTTCATCGTGAACTCTGACTCTCTTTTTCTTCTAGGGTTTTGTGTCGTTCCCGGAACCTTAAAGTCACATCGAAAACTTAAATTCGGAGTTACCGGATTTATTCATTTTTGAAACCCTAGAACTCTTTTAGACTCCTAATCCGAGATCCTTTGTATTCGAAATATCTATAGTTCCCTTTAAGATAAATTCAAGATATTCCCTTAAACCCCTTTTTGTCAAAATAAATCTAAATCTCCAATCGTCTGAGATTTCTCTAAATTCCAGTCCCAATAAAACACCCTTGTCAATTCTCTAATCCCGAAATATTTTATTCGGAATGTTCCATTTCCCAGTTCCTGAAAAATCTCCTTTAGTTCCCAACCTGAAGAATAATCCGATATTTTATTCTCCAAATATTTCTCGAATATTCTGATATTTTATTCCCTAAATATTCCTCGATTCTCTGAATCCCACGAAATATTCTATTTCCTAGGTCCCATAAAATATTCCCGAGACTTCCATTCCCGAAAACAAAACCAAAATATTCAAAATGTTTCCGTAAATTCCAATATTCCTAAAATTCCGAATATTTCTACAATTTTGATTTGAAAATATTCCTCAAATTTATAAATTCTGATTTTCCAAATTTTGTGGTTTTTTCAGAAAAACCCCTCTCCTTTTTCCCTTTTTCCCTTTCCTCTTTTCTTTTTTCCCTTTACTCCTTTATTCCCTTTTCTGTTGCTCTTCTTCTTTGGTTTTCTCTCTCTCTCGGATGGCCGGCCTGCGCCGCCTGGGCCTCCCCGGCCTCCGCTCGGCCTACGCCGCCCTGCGCCAACCCCTCCCCGGCCTCTGCCCGGCCTGCGCCCCGTCCGCCGCAGCCGCCGGCCCAGCCCAGCCAGCGCCGCCGCGCGAGCGAATCTGCCGTCGCCGAATCTGCGCACAGCCGCCGCCCCATATATATATCACGGCCGCCGCCCTAGAAGCCCTAGCAGCCGCCGCCTCTTGTTCCGCAGCGCCGTCGCCCTGCAGCTGTGCGTCATCGCCCTGCTGCCACCATCTAGCGCCGCCCGCCGAGCCGCCCCATCCCCTGCACGCCGTCGCCCTGCCCCGTGCGCACCGAAGTGCCTGCTTCGCCTGTGTGCTGCTGCCTCCCCCTCTGCTGCATCCCGATAGCGCCGCCCCGTCGTCGTCTCACACTGCCTTGGTGAGCCCCGAAGCCGCCGCCCTGCTCTGATCTCCTGGGCCTGTTCCCGTGCGCCGTCGCTGTCACTGCCCTACTGTTCGTCGTCGTCATCGGCATCGCCGTCGTCATCTACACCGGCGCCTCGTCCTTCTCCCCTGTTCGTCGTTGTCGCCGCCGTCCCGAGCCGTCGCCGCCGTTTCCTCTCCGCCGGCTTCGCCGCCGGACCAGCACCTGCGCCTACTCCTGTGCACCCGCCTCGCGCCGCTGCTGCAAGTCGTCGGTCGCCGGTGTCCTGTCCCCGTGCTGTCCTCTTCGGCTGAGCCACCATGGATGGCCTTGCTCGGCTGCTCCGCTGTGTGACTCTGCCGTAGGCCCCACACGCAGTCACCTCCCCTCCGTATGACATGCGGCACCCGGTGCATTGCCCCGGTGACCTCCTCCTTTGTGACAGACGTGTGGTCCCGGCATCTCCTCTCTACACTGGATGGCAAGCGGGCCCACGAACTACGATCCGATCTTGTCCTTGAAACCTCGAGACTCAATCATAGCCATTCGATCTTCGTAGAAGCCCTGATCCAAATCCCAGCCATCCGATCTATTTCAATCAAGTCCGAACTGTCGGCTTCCAATAACTCAATTCGGATGCTACCTCAGCCTTAACAGCCATCTCATCGCCACATGTCGTCAAGTCATCTGTCCACCACAGCCATTTGCCCTTCGACCACGTGGACTTACTCAATCCTAAACCTAGTTTATGACAGTGGGTCCTACCTCAATTTCCTATACAAAAGTAATTCCTTCCATAAGTAATTCCGAGGGAATATTCTAAGAATATTTCTTTCTATTTCTTTTCGGATTCATTCTGAATTCAATATTCCAAAAGCCATATCTTTTCCGTCCGAACTTCGATTCGACCCGTTCTTCTTCCTAAATTCATCTAAGATCACAATATACTTGTTTATGTATTTTTTATGTACTGTTTATTTAGAGTTTCTTAGGATTTATTATTGTTTTACGTGTAGTCGCGTATATCGTCGATTCGGAAGACTGCAGAGTCTGCGGAATAGTACGGAAGAGCAATTGAAGACGTTTTCGATTTGCAAGGCAAGTCACACGATAATCTCCTTGAGCATGTTGATCCCGTTTGCGAAAGCTATTTTATTTTAAAGCTATTGCATAAAATGCTTTAGAATGACATTATTACGGGTAATTATTTAATAGCCAATATTCCTTGATATTTATGGCCATTTTGATGTTGATTCCTATACCTTGATACCCTGGGTAAATAATATTGACTAGCTAGGTGTTTAATTATTTATCTGGCTAGATTATTTAGGAGTTGCTTAGCCATGCCTAGAAACTATAGTGTCATTATATGTGGGAAATTATTCATTCATTCTAATTAATTAATGGATACTAGCTATATTTTCACGACAGTGAGTCGTGGCTGGTTAATTAATTGTATCAACTAAAATATGGATGAATGGTAGGTTGTGAGCACTAGGTTGGAGTGTTGCTAGCGGTGCTCATGACAGTTAAGGACCGGTTCGCGGACTACCCGTTGCGAAGCAACACTCGTGCTAACCACAAGCTAGTATGGGTAATGGTGGGATCCAAAGTGTAGTACGTTCAACCGGGGTCCACCATGGTGTGTTGTGGCTGTGTCAATAAGACCACCATGGCTGCGTCAATAAGTCCATGTCTTGGGCGTTGGGCCGTCTCCCAGACTAGGTATCTGATCAATCCTACCGGAGACTGGTGGTCCAGCGGGTGGCTCCCTTGTTGTGCGGGTTACATAGAGGATCTTATCACAATTCCTTACCGAGATACCGTGGTGGTATCAAGGGGCACAGTGATGTGCTGTGGAGTTGTGTCTTATGGGTAAATTGGTACACCTGTGGCCAGAGTAAAACTATTCGAATAGCCGTGCCCACGGTTAAGGGTGGCCTAGCAATGTTTTCTGTGATTAGTTTCACATTACTCATTAATGGAAATAAATGATGGAATATTGATAGCTCCTGTTTGGAGAAGTTATGGTTTGGGTCTGAACTGCGTTGGAGCGTTGTTCAGAGATGGATTTAATGTTGATAATAATTAAACTACATGGTTTTCAATGATTTTAAATGTAAATATTTTAAATGTTGTTTTATGCAAATAAGCCATATTATGCCTTTTCTTTGGTATCCTGTTGCATTACATTGCATTCCCTAGTGTGGCTTGTTGAGTACGGTGGGTGGTACTCAGTCTTGCATTATTGCAATCTTTAGAGTGAAGCTTTGCGAGGAGGAGAAGTTTGGTGTTTGGCTTATAACCCAGTTGAGCTGCCTGTGAACTGGTGCTGAAGCTACGTTAGTTGCCGTTCCGCTGCTGTTTTCTTCGGTGCGAGGACTAGGTGCCTCTGTTATAAGTATTTATCATTTATCGTTTTGGTTATGTTTATCAAATTGTCAATTTGTGTACCTCGGCTGATTCCTGGACGAGAATTTATTGCACAAATTAGCTTTGGAAATTCTGATGAATTTCTGAGCGTGACACAACCACACATCCTTGAAAATTAACGTCGGAATAACTTAACTAATTAGACTTCTTAAACGTGAATGTGTTATCATAAGTGTTCTACAAATGATGCAAGACATTTTAATGAGCTTACAGTGATTCTAATTTTGAACTTAAATCTGCAAAAACTTTCGGTACATAATGCTAAATCTGTACTCATTCAGACTTAGCACTTATAAGGCTTCTGACAGCTGAAGCTTAGGGAATTATCTATATTATTTTACACTAATTGACCCCCTTAACTTAATAGAGCAAGTATGACAGAATAAGCTTAAATATTGATTTGATTACCTATCATATGTATGAATTTAATAATAAATCAAGTACACCTTTAGAACAAAATCCACTCATCTGATGCACCACATATTTATGTGCCAGCTAATGAGTCATTAGGCATGTAGAGTACTAGTAAAGTCAATTTCAACCCTTATATAATCATCCACCTCATTCACCTTACCCGAATAACTTAATCGGATTTAGGGTACCATTATGATTAAAGATTGTTTAGACGCTTGGTTAAAACCACAGACAAATTTCATAAGTTTGCAATCTTCATGTACCTTGCCTTCCACAACCAATACCTCAGGTTGTGTTGTACACACAACTTATGCAAGTGAACATTTAGTGAAACATGAAACATAATGGAAGAAAACATTAGAGCCTTTAGAGTTAGTGAGAACTTAGAGAAACTTACGAGATCTCCCCTTATACTTCTCAGTGAATTTTAAACATTTAAAGTATGGAATGAAATGTCTCTAGCTTAATGAGGCGAAGTAACATATTATTACATCTCTAATGTAATGAGACGTGTAGGTGTCTCTGACTCAATGGGACGAAGTAACGTATTATTTCATCTCTAATGTAATGAGATGCATCATTCTCCCCTTCGAAATGTGGCTTTAGCAATGATGTCACAATTTCGATGATGTCTCATTATAAGTTAATACACATCATCATGGGCATTCAACACAGAAACATAAATAGAGGGCAAACAAATTATTTTTTTGCTCGAAGACGAGACTCACAACTTTATTATTAAATCCAATACAATATCCCTTATTATCAAATTCAATATTGTAGCCATACTTATGGAGGCAAGGTTCCTAAATATAAGGAACATGACATGATGCATCAATAAATAAGGTTCTTCCTAGACTAAGGAAAGATGAGCGACTGCCTCCTTATTAAGCTCATTCTCGCTTAGCTGGCTTTGCTCCCATTTTGCCATGATCCTTGCAGAAAGCAATTCTCTTCTTAGAAAGCCATTTCTTGAAGCCTTCACATTCCTTCTGCACATGGCCCAGCTTGTGGCAGAACTTGCAGATGACTGTGGCGCTAGACTTAGGCATGGATGTAGCAGGTGCTTTTTCCCTCCCCTGAGATCTGATAGAGGAAGAAGTATCAGGCTTCTTATTGAATTCATTAGTGTGGTTCTCATCAGCCTTTTCAGATTCAGCAAGGCGAACCTGCTCATTCTGCTTTTCGTCCCTTTGATGCTCTTCCTCCTCAATAGAGTGACTTATGAGCTTAGCAATTGACCACTTATCCTCCTGAGCATTATAGTTTGCTTTGAAAGAATCGTAGTTAGGCTGCAACGAATTCATAATGAGATGGACAAGAAAACCATCAGAAATAACCATATCCATACCCCCTTAGTTGCTCAGCCATGTGGGTCAATGACATATGACCCATGTATGCTCTTACACCGCTTTCATCATCATAGCGGGATGTGAGCAACCTCATGATGAGAACACTTGCTTGAGTGTCAGAGGAGAGCTTAAAGTTTTGCTCCACATTAGTCATATATCCCCTAGCAGTTGCAGCATCAGGAATGTCACCTCTAATGCTAGGAGAAATAGAGTTCTTAATTATCATCAGGCTCATGCGGTTGGCCTTCTCCCATGTTTCTGCCCTTTCTTTATAAGCCCTTCTAACATCATGGGTTGCATCAATAGGCTGAGCAACAGGAGCGTCCTCACGCATGGCAACATCATAATTGAGTAGCCCAAGAATGATTTGCACCTTCTCCTTCCACTCCGAGAAGTTAGCGCCATTAAATTTCTCAATGTTGCTTATTTGAGCCATGACATCATTCGGAGTTGAAATTTAATGACAAATGACATTAATAGATAATAATAAATATGGACAATTAACCCTACGTTGGTCTGGCTAATTATACACATAAACGGTTTACTCCATAAAGAAATGTAAATGAAGTAAAACCACACTATTATCATTAAGGTAATGCGTGCTAATTGTACACATGAAAAAATAATAAAATAGGGTTTTTGCTCCATAACACTATTCCAGCAAAATAAAGCAAAATGTCGAGAAACAAATGTGCACAAATATGAGGTTTCACTCTACAATGCCGTTGGGCCAAAATAGAGTAAAACAACATGATTAGAATAATATAATTAGTTATGCACATAAAAATAATAATTTAATTCCATAATACCATAAGGTAAAATAGAAGGAAATTTACAAAGTTATTAGGTGACAATTTAATGCGCATTAACATGTGAAATCTCACCATAGGCAAGAAAATAAATCTAAGTGTCAAGATGCCATAAAAAATCATAAAACCATAAAATTTACTTCATAATATCGTTTGGCCAAAAATGAGGATCCTAAATCGCAACTTCCGTTGGGTCGAAACGATAAAGGAAAATAAATTAAATATTCTAGCCAAACATCTCGTTGGTTCCATTTAGCTAGGAAAATCTTAAATTAAATAAGGAAAATTTACTGCAATTTTATAGCATCAAAAATGGCTTAAAAACCTAAAAGGAGCATTACTATAAATAAAAAAAATTATTTCAAGCGAAAAACAACAAAAAAAACAATTTTGGCTCGACAGCCACCCATGGCCCAGAGGCACGCGCGCCAGCCCATTACTGTGCACGGGCACGCGAGCTGTTCTAATGCGCGGGGCCCAACTTTGCCCGCAGGCCCGTGAGCCTGAGCCGTTGGATTCTAATCGAGGGCTGAGATCGAGCAGTGGCGACTAAGATCGGCGCGGGCGCGACGTCGATCGTCCGATGCTGATCGGATGGCTTGGATCGATGGTGCCCGAGACAAAATCGTCAGCTGCCCCTAACCCTAACTCATTCCTTAATCGCCTTTCTCCCAATTTCCCTTGAGTGAGTGGCGACGGCGGCGGTGCGCCGAACGGAGCACGGGCGAAGGCGGCGCCCATGGCACACGGTGGCTAGATCTGCTGGAGTGGCAGCGGCGCGCCATGTGCACGGCATCCTAATGCTGCCGCGATCGGCGGTACTCAGGGCAGTGATGCCGAGCGAACCGGTGGTGGGTAGTCAAGGTGCGGCGTCCTCTGGGGACTGAGTCCGGCGGCGCAAGCGCTTCTCTCTCACCTCGGTTCTCCTCCTGGCGCGTCGTGAAGCCACAACAGGCGACCTCATGCGGCTATCTGATGCGGGAACAAGGACGGTCCAATGCGGCGGAAGGGCCGGTGGCACGCGCGGGCTGAGCTCATGCCACACGTAGCCAAGTCCAGTGACCCAACTCCACGATCCGGTAAGCGTGAGTCCCAAGCTTAGGGTTTTCATTAATTTGGGATTTGCTGAGTTCAGGATTTGCTTAATTTGGGAATTTAGGGTTCTTAATCATTGGAGATTTCTCAAATCAGGGCTTCGGGAATTTTGGGGATTTCAAAATTAGGGTTCCAAATTTTGGGGGGAAATTGGGGATTTCTCAATCTCAACCCGATCTGAGTCCCCTCCTTCTAATTGCTACCTAAGCCCATGAAATTGATTAGGGATAGCAATATAAACATGAGACTTAGCCCTAATTTCGATCTAACATAAATCATGAAAAGATGAACTTAATTGAAACATTAACAAACGCATAAACCCTTAAAACTCAACAAGCCGACGCTATCTTGATGCGGCTTAGGGCTTCATCACCGGAGTGATGGAATATGCAAGTGCCTAAGATGGCTCTGATACCACAATATTGGAGCTAAATCTTATGACATAAACTTAGGCTATGCATAATTACCTAATTTTGCTTATGCAGAATTGAGGTGGATACTGACCGGCTGAAGATGAAGCCATAGATGCCGATCGAAGAACCCTAGTTGGTGAAGCTCGCCCTTTGGTCTCCTTCTATGCACGTTAGGATCGGTGTTCTTAGGGTTTGGGGTAGCTAGTTTGTACTTAGGTCGTCACTGTTAGAGCTGAATCACTCAACTCTATTGGAAATCACTCACGGATCTCCCTTTAGGAATTACTCACTAATTCCCTATATGATGTGTTTCTCATAAACACACACAACAAAGTAAAGTAAAAGACCCAAGGGACACAGAAGCTTGGTGACGTACAAACTTACGTTGTTTTCTTTTTTTCTTTTTTCGCTTCTGAATTCATGCATACATGAATGAATAAATAGACTCATACACTGGCTAGAATGCAACAAAGTAGTCCTATTCTAAAGCCACTAACTGCATGCATGCAAGCATGCCATAATACTTGGTGTTCCAGTAACCAAAACACATGATTAATACTAATCCCACTACATGCCGCTAATCACTAACTTTTGCATGCAAACCAACTGACTTTCATGCATCACCTCAGCACATTTGCACGCCTGCATGCACTTGCTGCCTCGCACGGCACGTCGACCTCTCGCCTTGCATACAACCCAGGCACCCGGCGTCTCACTAGCTGACGCATCTCACACGCTCTTTTTCTTGATCTATTTAACACACCATCTTCTACTACTCTACTTATTTCATGAAGTAAAACATGCAACTAAGACATACGCAACAAGGTTAACCCCAACAGTCACCACATACGGGATTGATGTCCCCTTTATATAGGCACAGAGGAGATCAGAGGCGAGTTTACATGGGTGAACGGTGCGTTCGATCATCGCACTAAGAAGAGAAAAACGAGCGCACGAGCCTAAAGACTCTACGTCATCGTTAAGAGGATGTGGGCTTGGGGTGGACCAAGCCCGATGCATCTCTCTTTGGCTCGTTGGGCTAAGAGATCAACCAACAGGATATCATCCAGAATTGTGCTAAACTACATGTCCAAAAATGAATATTTATGTTCATGGTTGTTGGATAATACTAACTACCAATTCGGATGGATTGGTGTTTCTGGTAATTAGTGATCGTTGTTTGTGCAAGTCAGGTCTCAGTTGGGGTAACTGACATGTTTGAGAGCCTCTTGCAGATAATGCATCTAGTTGTGTGTTTTTAGTAATTGGCTTGTGAGGAGATTACCAGGGACGTCCTGTGAAATTCGATGGCTTGTGCGAAATCTTAACAGAGTACTAAACTTAATTGATAAAATAAAATGATAATACTTGATACCTCATCATAGCAACATAAAGTAGTACAAAAATTGTACATGTGCGTAACCTTCACTTAAAAGCGTCATTCTTTTAGTGTTTCTTGAAATAAAATCTTCAATGATATCTTCATAATCAATCTTCTCCAGAATGTCACTCTCAAGAGCTATTGTAGCTAATCCATTAAGTCTTTCTTGTGTCATTGTAGAACGCAAGTACGACTTCAATAGCTTCAATTTAGAAAAGCTCTATTTTGCCGATGCAACAGTCACAGGAATGGTCAACAAAATTCTATATGCAATAGTTGTATTGGGAAAACAATCATGTCGCTTTAAAAACTTAAAAATTTCAATTGGGCCCATTTTCTCTTTCGGAATGAAACCTTGGAGAAGAATCAACTCCACATATAGTTCATTAGCATCAATATCAGATTGTCCATCTCTTTTAAGTGCAGCCTCAAGACGACCACAAGAAGATTTCAAGCTATTATTATCCAATGATTGCAATGCGTCAGAAGTAAACAAGAAGCCAAAAGTATTATGATAACCTTGATGTTGTTCAAATCTCTTTGTAAGCGAGGAAATAGCTTGATCAACAACAGGAACAAAATAGTTGATTCTAAATGAATCCTCTGCAGATTGTGAGGCAACACTTTCTGCATTTGGGTTCTCATCAAAATGTCTCTTTCTTTTAATTTCATGCTTTTTGCTAAATTTTATACCAATATCCATCTCAAGTGCAATGGCCATTTCCAATGCATTTAAGAAGCCAGTTTCCCTGTACCCTTTGAAGAAAGAAATCAGCCCCTGCACTTTCTCAATAGCAACATCACTTTCTCAATAGCAACATCAATAAACATATCCTTCGCTTGCAAGCTCTTGCTTACTAAATTAATCGCATATAATACTTCATACCAAATAACTATTGCCACTAAAAATTCATGCTCTCCAAGTTCATTATTTGCTAAACCCTTAGCTTCACTGCTTGTTTTTGGATCATTATCACTTTCAGATACTTGGAGTAGAGCCTCTTGTATCTCTGCACATTGAAATCTAATAGCATTTACACTTCCAACATGACTCTCCCACCGTGTAACTGACACTGACTTGAGAGTCAATCCTGTTATATTATCTTTTAGAATTTGACACTTCTTAGTACAATTAGCAAAAGTAGTATAGATCCGTTGTATGATTCCAAAAAAGTCTTTAGCTTTACCACAAGTCTTTGCCATATCACAAAGTGTTAAATTAAGGCTATGGCAACCACAAGCAGAATAGAAAGCTCTAGGATTTATATCCAAAAGTTTCTTTTGTACCTCTTGATGTTTTCCTTTCATATTTGACCCATTGTCATAGCCTTGTCCTCTCACATCATCAATATCAAGATCTTGGAGTTCTTTCTCTAGAATATCAAAAAGTCCTTGCCCAATTGTATCATTTACGGCCAAAAATCCTAGGAAGGATTACTGTGCAAGCATTACTTGAAGATATATCAACATATCTTAAAATTAAAGACATTTGTACTTGGTGACTTGCATCAGGGGTACAATCAACTATGACAGAGAGATACTTTGATCTCTTTATTTTCTTAATAATTTCAAACTTAATAGCACAAGCAAGCAAATGTATCAACTCGTTTTGAATCCTAGGTCCGAGATAGTGAACTTGAGTTTCTCCATTTTTAATACGTCGAACATGTTCTTCAATAACTAGGTCAAATTCAGCCAACATTTCTACTATGACCAAGAAATTTCCATTACTGTCTTCATACAGTTTGCTATTAGAACCTTAGAATGCTAAATTATGTTTGGCTAGGAATTTTACAATGGCAAAAATTGTAAACAAAACTTTTCTCCAGTGGTCCTTCTCTTTCTCTAGTTATCACTGAGCAGCTTTATCAATAGTTTGATCCTTTTGCAATCTATTACACAATTCATACCAATTTGTCATATTTGAAACATGATCTGGACTTGTTTCATGCTCTCTAAGTCTAGAACCCAGATGTGCCCAATCATTAAACCCATCATTTGCCAACTGGCCTTTGCGATAGTGATACTCTCTTCCTTTTGTAAATAATTTGCAACGGAAGCAAAATACTCTATCAAGCTCCTTGGAATAGACAAGCCAATCTCTATCATAGTCCTCTCCATTTGATAGAATTCTGGTGTAGAATAGTACATAAAACCTTCTAGATAATCTATCTTTAGGACCGTTCTGAATTGATGAGTCCCTTTTCAGACCCGTTTGTGCTAAAATGTCAACTTGCTTAGGATCAAGGGAATCCCAATATCTTGGATCAAATATATTAGGCTGAAAAAGAAGTATCAGCATTTACAGCAGGGAATCCCCTGGGAATTGGGGGCCATGTGCGGTTACTCCTTGCGCACACCCATGGGGACGGGCCCACATAAGACATGGCTTGAAAATTGAATTACTAGATAAACCTATGCACATGTAGATACAAGATGTAAAGAACAAAAATTAATTTAGTGCACCGAAATTGGGGAAGAATAAGATTACCATTACTACTTGTCACACCCTGAAAATTGCTTATATTTAAAAATTATTATGGGTAAATGGAAATGCAAGAAAACACAAGAAAAGTTTGTGAAAATGTTTGAATAAAATCCTAAATTTCCGATATTAAAAATTTCCAAGTTAAAATCCATTTAATGCTTGGCATGCTTTTTATTCCAAAGGGTGGTTGGACTATTTTAAGCATTCAAATATTTATAATAATGGACTTTCTTTTTGTTTCATGGTGGTATTTGCTTCTAGTAAATTTCCCATGGTTTAATAAACTCTCTGGAATTTTCTCGGATTTTTCGGAGCTCTAGAATTAATTTTAATATTATAAAATATCATTTCAATTATTAATTAAATGGAAAACAAATCCCATATCCCTTTCCTGATCTCGGATCGTTATTGTTCCAATCGTTTTTAATCTTTCCTTTTAGCCCGGACTCAAGTTTCCCTCCTCTTTGATCGTCTAGTGCTGTTTCGGAATCTCTAAGATCCATCGAAACCCAAAACCCGGAATCCTCGGATATACCCAAATCCGAAATCCTAAAATCCCCGATACTTCCTCAAATCCAAATTCCCAATATACCAAAACCTTTCCTCCATAAAATATCCCTAAATTCCCAACTCCTGAAAATATTTTCAATATTCTGAATGTCCCAAATAATCTAATTTTTGCCCAATGTCGATCTCCATGAAATATTTCCCAATATCCTATTCCCAAAAAAAATTTTCCAACATTTTGAGTACTCCCATATTCCTTTTATTCGCTCATGTTTTCCACAAATCCCTATATTCTGAATATCCCAAACATTCCAATTCTTTTCCCAATTGCCACAAAATATTCTCCAAATTTCCAAGTCTTAAAATATTCCAATATTTTGGATGATCCCACATTCCTCAATTTTACCTAAAATTACAATTTTGCGGATATGGAGTTTTTCCTATTTTTCTTTCCCTTTTCTTTTCTCCTCATTCTTTTCCTTTTTTTATTCTTTTTCCTCCCTTCTTCTTCCTCCTGCTCACTCTCCCTTTCGGCCCAGCCCAGCGCCGCCCGAGCTGCCCTTGGCTTGGCCTACCGGCCTGCGGCCTCACCACTGCCCTCGGCCCGCGCACCGCCACCACCCCGGCCCAGCCCGAGCCGCACCACCCCCTTGCACCGCCTCCGCCACCGATCTCGGGATGGATAACTGTAACACCCTGCCCTCCAGAACCGCACAGCCCAGCCCAACCGACGGGCGGGCCCACTTACACATAGCACCCCACTTACACTTTCGTCCTCGCTTCGTATAAAAGGGTTAACCCGGAAGTACTATGGTTGGAGGGACAAGGCCTTATAAGTTGGTTCAACTCTTGCTCAACTAGCAAGGTGGTACTAATCATGTGCACACCGCACTCATGGGCCATATGGGCCATATCCTAATTGGGCCAGGATGTCACACACACCCCCCCTCAAAGGACTTGGCGTCCCCGCCAGTCCAACTTACCCGCATAGCCACACAGGCATATAGGCAAATGTCCAGGAACGCGCCCCCTCTTAGCGCACGTCCGTACGTCCAGTGCCGGCGCCATATGCCATGCCATGTGCCTCACACTGAGCCCACATGCGCCATGCGCCATATGCCCGCACACTGACCCGTACACGCAACCGCGAGGGTCGGCTCTGATACCATTTGTAACACCCTGCCCTCCAGAACCGCACAGCCCAGCCCAACCGACGGGCGGGCCCACTTACACATAGCACCCCACTTACACTTTCGTCCTCGCTTCGTATAAAAGGGTTAACCCGGAAGTACTATGGTTGGAGGGACAAGGCCTTATAAGTTGGTTCAACTCTTGCTCAACTAGCAAGGTGGTACTAATCATGTGCACACCGCACTCATGGGCCATATGGGCCATATCCTAATTGGGCCAGGATGTCACAATAACGACGTTGCCGCCACGAGCCCTAGCTCTGCCTCCCTTCCCTATAAATAACTGCCCCTGCCACCTCCTTGCCCCCTGTGCCCCAACCTCGTCGCCGCCTTGCGCCATCCTTGTCCCGCGCCACTGCCAGCCCCCTCTACCTCGCCACAGCTGCCGCCGATGCCGGGAGCGTAAGCCGCTGCAGCGGTCATCGTCGTCATCATCACCGCCCTCTGCCTCCTTCGCCACTGTTGGTGAGCACCGAAGCCGCTCTCCGTGTAATGCCCAGAAATTCGCACCGAAATTCTGAATATTAATGTGTAATAAATCCCTGCCCAGGAAAGCCAGGGTACACAAACCAAGTTGTTAAACAGAGGGTCTTACAAACAGAGTAAACTGTATATTACATAAATGCAGCGGAAAAAGGTAAAACAGAGTCTATAAACATCTGGCCAAGCAGCCGATTCCATTCCCACAGGCACCTTGACGGCGGAGCCAGCCTATTCCTCAGGATGATCTTCATCTGACGCGTCCTCCAACACTGGGGGGAAAATTGGAGCAAGGCTGAGTACCACCCACAGTACTCAACAAATCACACCCACAAATATGCATATGCACAGGGTACAAAGATGGGACAGGGTTTATTTGCGGAAAAGCAGTTGCAAAAGGGAGTAGTTCGCAAACATTGAAAAGTTGATTTAATTAACAATATTAATTCACCACTGATTAACGTTACACCACGTTAACCAGGCCCAACCATTCCCAACCGATTGACGCTAAACCACGTCAACCAGTCTCCACTGATGAACGCTACACCACGTTCACCAGACACCTCCGGGTACCGTTACACCATGTTACCCGGACTCCACTGATTAACGCTACACCACGTTAACCAGTCACCACCGGACAACGTACCACGCTGACCAGTTTTTCCCGACCAACGCTAAACCACGTTGACCAGGCCGCGCTGATGGAAGTTACACCACGACCACCAGGCGTAACTGATGAGAGTTACACCACACTCACCAGTCTCCACCGATTAGCGTTAAACCACGCTAACCAGTCACCCCCGGTCAACTCAACCACGTCGACCGGACTCACACCTTCCACACACCAGTTTGATAAAACAGGATTAATTATCCAGGATGAGACTAATCACGGTGAGTCTTGGCCAATGTGCCCATTACCGCGGGCGCGGCTATTCGAATAGTTTTACTCTGATCAGAGGTGTACAACTGTACCCACAAGACACAGCCCCCACACACGTTCCCGTGTGCCAGTACATCACCACGATGTCCCGTGCGAGGCTGTGACAGGACCGTTCACGCAACCCCTCCCTAACCATCCACACCACGCTGAGGTTGCACCTGCCAACAGGGCACGCCATATTGGCCAGGCTACCCCCCTTGCGCCACGGTGAATCCGGCAGCCGATCAACCCTACCCCGGGCCGACCCAACTCCATCACGCCCACCCTCTTCTTCGGTGCCTAGGAGAGGGAGAAGAAACGCTTCAAGCCCAGCCGTTGCCCACGCTGGCTTGTGGCAAGTATGGGAAGTTGCCCAAGTGGTTCCCGCGAACCGGTCCTTAATTGCCATGGGTGTGACAAGCAAAACCATACACCCACAGCCCACCATTTAGGTCAAAATTTTAGGAATTTAACAACAACCTATCCAAGGTTCCATTTTTCCGACATTGAGTCGAATCATATAAAAAGACATTATTTAATTCCCAGGTGAGCTATGTTGCTAAGCATGGCTAAGCATCCTAGGGATTATAATCTACTCATATTATTACCCAGGTGACAAGGAATCAGGTTTCAAAGCTATGGCTGAGTCCTAACATTGTATAGGTAATACCAATCCACATGAATTATTAAAATAATACAGTTTATTTGCGTAAACAAAGAAATTTAATGAAAAATGGGTACAAATTGATCAAAGTATCAGTGCGACTTGCCTTGCTCCGGCTCAAGGTATTCGGCTACGATCTCGAAATACGCAGGAGAATTACCGGCGTCGGATTCTACAACAAACAATGCATAAACAATTAAAAACAGTACATGGGGGTCAACAAACATGGGCTGAAAGTATTTTTAATGGATTCTTGGCATTTTTCTGGATTTAATGAAATTTGAATGGACTTAATCGGAGTTCGCATGAAATAGTTATGATTTATTGAATTTTACTGCTATTTTCAGAGTGAATATAATTAACCAGTGATTTAATGCGCATTAACCGATTAATGACGTCACCCGAGAGGGAGGCGACGGCGCACAGAGGCGGGCGCACCACGTGGCGCCACCGCGGACAACCACGCGGGCGAGCGAGCGGACGGCCCCGATCTGCCACCCGGCAGATCGGACGGCCCCGGGGAGCGGCGGCCGAAGCCAGCCGTCCCGAGCGGGAGGCGGCGGCGCGCACGCGACCCGATGGTCGACGACGGCGACCACCCGGCGCGGCGGCGACCACACGGAGGGGCGGAAAGGAACGGGAAAATGAAAGGGGTTCTCACCGGCGGCTCGTGACGGTGAGCGACGGCGCGAAGACGACGGTGGCGACGAAAAAGCGGCGGCGGCCTCGGGACGACGTCGGCGACGGAACTCCGACGGCGGGGAACGGGCGAGAGGCGATTGCCGAGGTGTCCTGGAGGATGAGGAGGACGGGAGAGGAGTTAGAGCGGAGAATAGTGACGCGGCGCGGCGGGAATCACCGGCCGGAAAGGAGGCGGAAGGCCGATACTCACCGTGCGCGCGGGCGAGGCGGTCCGGCGAGCTTCGGCTTCCACGGAGTGGCGGCCGAGATGCGGCGCGGCGCGGCGGAGGTGCTGGCGGTGGCGGAGTGGCCTGACGGCGTCCGGAACGGCGGCGAGCGGCGGCCGGAGGCGGCGAAAAAACGGCGGAGCACGGGTGCGTGGTGGCGACGGGGTTCTGGGGCACTGGAAAGCTCGGCGTGTTGGGGAAAAGATGGAGGAGAGGGTGGGGATGGTTTTTATACAGTCGGACGGGAGAGATCGAGGCCGAACGGCCCCAATCGCGCACGGGAGAGTGGACGGCGGCGTGGGCATCGTGTGCGAGATTCTCGGGAGAGAGGGGACGTGGACGCCGGAGAACTCAGGGGAGTGGGGTGGACTCGGTCCGCAACCGTTTGAACGAGTGGAGAGCGCGGGGATGAGGCGAGAGGCGGCGCCGGATCGGACGGCTCCGGGGAATTTCCCCTCCGCCCGATTCGGACGGAGGAGGAAGATGATGCTGACAGGCGGGCCGGCCTGTCAGTGGGAGGCGCACGGGCGCGGGCACGGGCACGGGCACGAGAGCGAGCACGAGTGCGGGCGCGGGCGCGAGGGCGAGGGTGAGGGCGAGCGAGGGCGCGGGCACGAGAGCGGGCGCGATGGCGCGGGCGCGAGGACGCGGGGCGCGGGCAAGGGAGAGGGCACGGGCACGAGCACGCGGGCACGGGCACGAGCGCGGAATGAGGAAGAGGCCGGGGAGGAAAAAAAAAGGACCTGGCCTGCGGCGCATGGGGAATGGCGGCACAGGAGCGGGCCAGCGGCCCCGAGGGAGAAAAATAGAAAGGAAGAAGGAAAAAGATTTCCAGGACGATTTTAATTCCGATAAGCGCTTTTGATTTATTAAAAATAATTCCTGTGCTCTGTAAATTCCACTAAAAATCTAGTTAATGTATTTTGGCACAGAGAATACAAGAAAAATATTCCCGGCCACGATAATTTATTATCTTGCATTTTACACCATCAATTAATTCCTCTAGCCTTTTTAAATTTATTTTCTTGGGTATTTTTCACAGGTAATATTTGGTGTGGCTAAACTCAGGGTGTGACACTCCGTCTTCATCTTCTCCCTCCTCGGCGCCCCTGTTTTTCTCTCTTCAAATTGGCGTCTCCTCCCTCTCCAACCCGGTGTGCCGCTGTCGGCCCTCGCCGTCATGCCGACAACCCACCATCGCCACCTCCGCACCACGCCGTCTAGGGTTCGCCGTCGTTGCCACCGAACGTCGCCGCCGACGCCGTTCCCACGCTGCGCCATGGCCATGGGCACGGTGACCACGCCCGTTCCACGCTGTGCGCACGAGTGCCACCCCAGGCCACTAACCGGTGGTCCCCACTGGCAGGACTCCTCTCCCTCTATGACGCATGGGCCTAGCGAACAGTAATTTGATCCATCTCAGCCGTCCAATCCTTTGGATCTACCCACAGCCACTCGATCTTCATAAACAACAAGCCAATCCGGAGCCATCTGATCTCCCGAGATCAAATCCCAACTGTCGGATTTCCTTAACTCTCCGGATGGTGCCACATCAGCCCTAATCCGCCGCGTTGGCATCCACCTCGGCCGCCACCTCAGCCTCCTCGACCATGTGGCAAGCCATGTCACCAGAGTCCACCACTCCTCTTTTTCCCCTTGGTCCATGGACCTAGTCCACCATGGATCATCTCACTGACAGTGGACCCCACTTGTTAGCCTTTTCCCAAGTAATTTTTTTAATTCAAAAATCCAATGAATATTTTAAGAATATTCTTTTTCTATTTCTTTTTGGATTTTCTCTGAATTTGAACTTTCGGAGGCCATATTTCTCCGTTCGAACTCCGATTTGACCTGTTCTTCTTCCTAAATTTATCTAAAATCATGTACATGTTTGTGTTTTTTTTATGTATTATTTATTTGGAGTTTCTTACTTATTTTCTCGTTTTGCATGTAGACATGTAGTTTTCACCGTTTCCATGGAGCATGAAGTTCGAGGAAGAGGTTCGGAAGATCAATTGAAGACTTCTCCATTGCAAGGCAAGTCACACGAAAATTCCCTCGAGCATGTTGAACCCAATTATGAAAATTATTTGGTTTTAACGTTATTGCATGCAAAATCTTGGACTATCATTATTACAGGTATTTATAATTATTCTTATATTCCTTGATTATGGCCAATATTTTGCTGTTCATTGATACCCTGGGTAATTGATATTGACTAGCTGGAAGTCTAAAATAATGATCAAGCTAGAACAAATAGCTTTGCTTAGCCATGCATAGAAACCTTAGCGTCATTTTATGTGGGATAACTATTGATTCACTTATGAATAATTAATGGTTAATGATAATACTTCCCACGACGGTTGGTCATGGCTGGTTAATTAAATATGCCAACTAAAACTTGATTAATGGTGGGTTGTGAGCACCCGGAATGATGATGATGATGCTAGTGGTGTTCATGACAATTAAGGACTGGTTCGTGAGCTACTTGTTACAAAGTAATACCCATACTAACCACAAGCTAGAATAGATAATGGCTTGACTGGACGTATGACGCTTCAACAGCAGGCACCAGGGCGTATTTGTGGCTGTTGTAAGTCCACACATGGCAGTCGTAAGTCCATGGTTTTGGGCATTGAGCCATCTTGTGGGAAGGCACTTGATCACCCCTATCGGAGACTGGAGGCTTGGCGGGAGGCATTTCTGTTGGGCGGGTCACATGAAAGGTCTTGTCACGGTTTTTCCCTTTACAGTACCATGGTGGTATTTCGGGGCATGGTGACATATGTGGAACCGTGTCTTGTAGGTAAATTGGTACACCTCTGGTCAGAGTAAAACTATTCGAATAGCCGTGCCCGCGGTTATAGGCGGCTTAGCAATGTTTTTCATGATTAGTCCCACACTACTCACTAATGGTGATAATTGATGGTAGCTTGATAGCTCAAGAATTGGAGGGTTTTGGTTTGGGCCTGAATTGCATTGGAGTGCTGTTCGAAGATTGGTTTAATGTTGATAATAATTAAACTATACTGTTTTTTCAATTATTTTAAATATAAATATTTTAAATGTTATTTATGCAAACAAGCCATATTATGCCTTTCCTTGGAATCCTGTTGTATCATGTTCCATTCCTATGTGGTTTGTTGAGTACGGTTGGTGGTACTCAGTTTTGTAATATTACCATTATCAGAGTGACCATTTATGAGGAAGGAGAAGTTTATGGTGTTTGGCTTATATTTCAGTTGAGCTGTCTATAGGCTTGGTGCTGAAGCTTCCTTAGGATTTCTATTCCGCTGCTATTTTTTTCTGTGTGAGGACTAAGTGTCTCTTTTATAAGTAATTATCGTTATTTCATTTTGGTTACGTTTATCAAATTATCGATTTGTATATCTCGGCTGATTCCTAGACGAGGGTTTAATACATAAATTAACTTTAAAAATTTTGCTAAATTTCGTGACTACTCACCAGGTGGAAGCCATGCGGTAGACAGGCAGAGGAAGAGCCCCTAGCGGTGAGCGCGTGCCAGCCATTGTGCAGACTAATGCCTGAGTAGTCCGGTCGGGTGTCTGCGGTCGCCAGAGCGGAACGAGCCAACGACGATGATCGGCGGATCGGGGCAGGCCGCACGGCAGAACGACGGACAGGCGACGATGATCGAGATTCGAAGCAGGGAAAACGAATCACCGATGGCACGACGCCCACGCCCACATCCATTGATCGGTTGCTTTCTTATTGGGCCAATGGGCTGCCTGCCTACATCCACTAATCCACATATATAGTTAGGCCTAGGGGCCCTGGGAATTGGGGGCCTGTGCGGTCGCTCCTGCCCCACGCCCATGGGAACGGGCCTGCATAGCTCCTTTCTGAGATTGAGTTAGATCTTCTTTTCATAGCCCAAGTCATATTTTCTACTTCAATTTGTAGAAGATATGGTTTAAAAATTGAATTATTAGATAAACCTATATAGATATAGATACAAGATGTAAAGAAAAAAATTAATTTAGTGCACCAAAATTGGGGAAGAATAAGATTAGCAATACTACTCACCAAGCGGCAGCCGTGCAGCAGACGGGCAAAGGAAGAGGTCCCTAGCGACGAGCGCGTGCCAGCCACTATGTAGACTGTTGTGCCTGAGTAGTCCCATCGGGCGTCGGCCGTCTCCTAAGCAGAACAAGCCAGCGATGATGATCAGCATCACACCCTAAAAATCACTTTAATTAAAAATCATTTTTAGATAAATAGAAATACAAAAATACACTAGAAAGAAATTGTTTGTGAAAGTGTCTGAATAAAATTTTGAAATTTTTAATATTAAAAAAATCTCAAGTTGAAATTTTAAATAAATACTTAGATGTTTTTATATTCCTGGGGTCTGTCGGAGTATTTTAAGTGTATAAGTATTTATAATAATAAATTCTTCGTGTTTCGTGGTGGCATTTATTTTTGGTAAGTTTCTCATGATTTAATAGACTTTCTGAAATTTTCTCAGATTTTTCGGAGCTCCAGAATTAATTTTAATACTCTAAAGACCATTCCATTAATTAATTAAATGAAAATAATAACAATAAAATCCCTTTTGTTTTCCCTTGTTCGGGTCATTTCTACTTCAGCCTTTTGATATTCCTCCGTTCACCTCAAACTTTGGTTCCCTTCTTCTTTAGGGATATGGTGTCGTTCCCGAAACCCTAAAACCTTCTCAACTTTCAAAATTCAGAGTCCGAGAATTGATCCATATTCCTGGAACCCTATAAATCCAGATCCTCCAACATTACTAGAGTTGCCCAATTTCAGTAAAATATTCTCATCAATTCTTTTATTCCCACAATATTTACAACATTCTAAATATTCTTATTTTTCCAGTTCCCGGGAGAATATTTTCCATTTCCCAACCCAAAAAATAACCCGATATTTTATTCCCCAAATATTTCTTGGTAAAATATCCCCCTCGAAATATATACCGTTTTCCAATTGCCTTCAAATACTCTTCGATTCCCAATATATATATATATATATATATATATATATATATATATATATATATATATATATATATATATATATATATATATATATATATATATATATATATATATATATATCCTCATACCTAGAGTATATCAATATCCCGAATCTTTCCGCAGTTTATAATTTCAAAAAAATATATAATAATCCTCACATACTGTAAATATCCTTAAAATTCCAATTTTCATAAAATTAAAATTTTCCCCAAAAAAACCCCTTCCTTTTCTCCTTTTTCTTCTTTTTCTTCTATCTTTCCTTTTTCCCCTTCTTTCTTTCTTTTCCATTCTTCTTCCTCCCTCCTCCTTCCTTCTTCCTCAGGGTCACTCCCCCCTGGCCGATCCCGACCGCCGCGCCTGCCCCCTCCCGGGCCTGGCATGCCTCGGCGCCCCAAGCCCCGGCCCCACGGCCCACACCGCCGCTCTGCCGCTCGGCCTGGCCCACTGCTTCTGTGCCGCCGCCAGGGCCCGAGCCGTGCGCCGCCTCTGCCGCCAAAAGCGGCGCCGCCCCGCCATATATGCCGCCGCCCCTGCTTCTGCATGCCCTAGCCCGCCTTGCCCCTCCCGCCGCCCTGCGCGTGCGCCGCTGCCGCTTGCTCCCCAGCCAGCGCCGTCGCCCTGCCGTTGCAAGCCGCTGCAGCCGGGCAGTCGTCGTCTTCGTGTGCCCGCAGGTGAGAAGCCGCCGCCCTTTTTCTTCCGCCTTTGCCGGTCGCTGACGAGCTAGGCATCCTGCCCGTGCCTCTGTTCCGGTGCCGCCGTTGATGAGGAACAGCCACCGGCACTCCGGCCTCTTTCCCTCTGCTTTGTCGCTGCCGGCAGCCGCCGCCCCTCGCCGGTGTTGCGCCACTCCGCCGCCAGTCATCGCCCTCGTCCCTCCCCCTGTCGCGCACACCATGGACAGGCTCTGTGAGCCCCACTTGCCTCACCGTGCCTATGACAGGTCGGCCCCGTCGGAAGACCAACCACTGTTGCTACCATGTGGGTCCCGCCGGTCTCCCCCTTCCAAGAATGACACGTGGTCCCTGCTAACAGTGCCCTTTTCTCTCTGCCATGTGGACCCCATATCTCCCTAGACCCACCTCAACCGTCGGATCACTCTCAATCAATCGGATCCATCCGATTTTCATAAATCCTCTGACAGATCTTGACCATCCGATCTTCGAGATTAAATCCTAGCCATCGATCTCGATCCGATTGGTTTTAAGCCGTCGGATTCTCTTCCATCTCTCAGATAAGTCCACATCAACCCTAGATCCACCTCATCTGCCATCTCGGATGCCACCTCCCTCCTCTCTGCCTGTGTGGCAGTACACATGGGTTGGTCCACCACAGCCATCTATCCTCTATTTTATAAATCAAGTCTACCGTGAGCTATGTGGGATCCATCTCCTTTTTCCTGTGCAAGAATAATTCCTTTATTAATTATTCCTTTAAAGGAATATTTTAGAGAATATTCTTTCTCCTTTTCCTTTTTGATTTCTCTGAATTCAATCTTGCGGAAGCCATAACTTTTCCGTCCGAACTCCGATTCAACTTGTTCTTCTTCCTAAATTCATCTGAAATCACGATCTATATATTTATGTACTGTTTATTTAGAGTTTCTTAGGATTTTTCCTCATTTTATGTGTAGCCTGTCGTTTTTGCCATTTAAGAGGAGCCCGAAGGTTGCGGAAGAGTTCGGAAGAGCAATTGAAGATTTTTACGATCGCAAGACAAGTCACACGACAATCCCTTTGAGCATGTTGATCCCATTTATGAAATCTATTTTATTTTAACGTTATTGCATGCAATATTTTAGAATGTCATTATTACGGGTATTTATTTATTATCCTATATTCTTTGACTATGGCCGTGAATTGCTATTGGTACATGTACCTTGATACCCTAGGTGATAATATTGATTAGCTTGATGACTATTTACTGAACTAGCTAGATTGTTTAGGTTCTGCTTAGCCATGCCTAGAAACTTTAGCGTCATTTTAGGTGGGGGAACTATTGATTCACTCCTAATTAAATAATGATTAATAGCAATAGTTTCACGATGAATTGTCGTGCTTGGTTAATTAATGTGACAATTAAAATTTGACTGAATGGTGGGTTGTGAGCACCAGGATTGTGAATGTTGCTAGTGGTCCTCATGACAATTAAGAACCAGTTCGCGGACTACTTATTGCGAATCAGTTATTGTACTAACCACAAGCCGGAATGGGCAATGGCTAGACTTATAGTGTAGCATGTCCTAGCATGAGGCACCACGGTGTGATAGTTGATCGGTGGTAGTGTCAATAAATCCACTATGGCAGTGCCAATAAGCCCATGTTTGGGAGCCAAGAGTTTTTCTAGCCTAGAGGTTGGGCCACCTCTATTGGGGACTTGGTCGGTGGCCATTTTGTTGGGTTTGTTATGCGAAGGGTCCTGTCACAATCTCTATTCGAGTACTTTCGGGTATCGCGACGCATGGTTGACATGATGTTGAGATTGTGTCTTGTGGGTAAAGTTATACACCTCTAGACAGAGTAAAACTATTCGAATAGCCGTGCCCACGGTTAATAGGTGGGCTTAGCAATGTTTTCTGTGATTAGTCCCATACTATTCAATAACAGTGATAAATGATGGAACTTGATAGCTCCAGTTTGGAGTGTTATGGTTATGGGCCTGAACTGCGTTGGAGCGCTGTTCAGTGGTTGATTTAATGTTGACTATTAATTAAACTATACTGTTTTCGATGCTTTTAAATGCAAATGTTCTAAATGTTGTTTTATACAAATAAGCCATACAATGCCTTTCCTTTAGAATCCTGTTGCATTACATTGCATTTCCTAGTGTGGCTTGTTGAGTACGGTGGGTGGTACTCAGTCTTGTTATATCACAATCATCAGAGTGAAGATTCACAAGGAGAAGTTGGTGTTTGGTTTATATCCCAGTTGAGCTGCCTGTGGCTTGGTGCTGAAAATACGCTAGTTGTCGTTCCGCTACTGATTACTTCTGTGTGAGGTCTAAGTGTCTTTTGTAAGTATTTATCGTTTATCGTTTTGGTTATGTTTATCAAATTGTTGATTTGTGTACCTCAGCTGATTCCTGGACAAGGATTTATTACGCAAATTAGCTTTAGAAATTCTAGTGAATTTCTGGGCATGACAATCAGCGAATTGGTGCAACCCGCAGGCGGAACGACGGACAGGCAACAACGATCGAGATTCGAGGCAGGGAAAACGAATCAACGAAGGCACGACGCCCTTGCCCACATCCACTGGTCGATTGCTTTCTTATTGGGCCAATGGGATGCCTGTCTGCATCCATTAACCAAATTTTTTTCTTTTTTATTGCTTTTTTAATTTATAAAACTATATATATTTTTTTATAAATTTGCAGAAGTACACTCCTCCAACCCTCCGGGAGGGTTTCTTTTAAAAACCAACTTTCTGGAGGGCGGCTCTGGTGACGTGGTGCCACTGGGCAGGCCGGGGAGCCTGCATTTCTATAGGCGCCCCCTTCCCGCCCTCCTAGAGGGCGGTTTATCCCCCTCCAGGGGGTCGCCTGCAAAATTGCATGCACCCTCGGCTGAGGGGAGGGGACCACCTGCAAAAAAATAAAAACCGCCCTCTTCTAGGGCGGTTTATTTCCATCCCCTACAAATACCCTCTCCCTTCCCCTAAAATCTCATTAAATCCAATAAAATCTAGGAAAAAAAGAAAAGAGGGCCAAGGGGAGAGGAGAAGGGGAAAGCAGCAAAGCCCTGCCTGTTTACGCACTCACCTGCAGGTAATTTCCATTAAACATTGTGATTTCCTTTGAGGTAAATTTAGTATGAATATTGTACGAGATTTACTAAATGAATAATACTAGTTAGGAGCAGTGTACGAGATGTAGTAGTCATAAGCAAAGTACGTCATTAGTAAACTATTTTGTTCAATTAATAGTATGGATGGACTATGTTCATTTCATATAGTGTTAGTGCGTATATTGAAGACGATTGTTTTGTACCTCTGCCCTTTAGCAATACTTGAAGTAGGCTAGTATTGTAGGCCAAAAGTTATTTAATCTGACCTATATTTGTTGCGTGGGCAGATATGGCAAGTAAGGTGGTTTTTCAGTTATTTTACGATGAAGGAATGTTAGATATGGGTCAGATGGTGTAGATCTATTAGATTTTAAGACAATGACAAGAGGGATTGATAGAGCAGTAGAAAGAAGTTATGGGGCTGTGTGCAACTAGTTGACGCGAGGGTTTCGAATAGATCCACAAAATCGTGGGATTACAGTGTATGTTATAGTCAGTCGTGCAACCGAAAGGTTTTTTGGGAACTGATGCTAGTAGATTTCACCAAAACATGGACAAAGTATGTGGAGATGGCATTCGAGCGTAGCTAGCCATTTCCCATGCTTGTGCAAGTGTATGAAAAGGAGAGTAACGTAGATATGGCTACGCAACATGAGGAGGGTCCAAGTTCCATGGAACACCATGAGAGAACTATGGAGGAACACGAGAGTAACCATGCAGAAGGTGATATTGAACCAAGTGAAGTAGCCGATGAGGGAGAGAGAATCAGTGGTATTGTCGAGCATATGGAGAGGGAAGATTCAGAAAATTAGAAAGCTGAGGAAGATGAATCGTTAGATGAGGAAGAGTGGAATGAAATGCCCGCGGAATGGACGAACCAAGATTTTTCCAATCTTGTTATCTCCGAGGGGCATCATGTGCAGTGAGAGTACAAGGAGAATGAGATAGTGCAAGGTGCGAAGTATGCTTACATAGAGGAGCTGAAGGAGGCAATGAAGAAATGGACAGTGTCTCTGTAGAGGGAGTTCAGGGTTGTGAAGTCATGCAAGACGGTTTATGAAGTGCAGTGTGTGAGGTACGGCTGTCCTTGGCGGGTGCATGCATTTAAGGGAAGATGGAAGGACTATTGGACAGTATCTATTGTAACTGAACATGAATGTTTTTTACTTAGAAGGGGTTGAGAAATACCACTGTAACATAACATCTGCATTCATTGGAAATGAGATATATGGACTTGTTGTCAATAATCTAGAATTTGAACCAAAGGCAATAATTACATACATTGAGGAGAAATACAAATACACCGTGAGCTATAACAAGGCATGGAGGGCGAAGCAGAAGGCTTTGGAGATGAGGTGGGGCACATTTAAAGCGTCATATGACAATTTGCCTTGTTTGCTAGCCAGCATTATGTTGACACCGAAAATCACCAGCAGCGTCGAGAATGAGCTGAGGATCTGGTTCGATGCACTAGACACGCGAAGTCTGGGAGATCTGCTTAACTCCAGTGCAGGTCCTAAATTCGAGGTTCGTGGGCGTGCCAGTCAATTTGACCCTGCAATTGACAAGGAAATAGAAATATTAGACCAGTGAGCCAATCGGCTGGAAGCCGATTGGGCTCGTTTCATCGGCCGATTGCCGATATGAACTAAAACACTTATACATCGACTGGAAGCCGATGATGGCATAAATAGGCAAAATAAATAGATCAATTGATTACCCTCCAGCCGACTGCGATAACAGTGCAGATAAACAAAAAAAACAATTAAACAATGCAGTCGGCTTTATTTAATAAAAGATAACTTATCGGCTAAGCACTCCGATAGAACATTGCATAGACACCCATCGGCTTAACAGGGATAAATCTATCATTATCAATCTAGTAGATCAAACTTAACTGATGCAGCACAGATTAATAATGATAAAAGAACCTCGATGAGCCGATAGATCTAATGCAATTGTGATGTACTATACGATAACTTATTGGCTATACATCCCAATAAGACGCTTGCATAAAATCTATCAACCTAGCAGGAATAACTTATCGCAGGCAGTTTAGTAGGTCAGACCTAACCGATGCAGCACAAACTGATGATAAATTACACCCAGTAAGCTGATAAATCTACGCACGCGTGATGTGATATATCTACTCGGACTAAGAGATCAAACTTAACTGATGCAGCTGTAGACAGAATAGATACATCGTGGTAAGCCGACTACCATAGACCGGCCAGAATATCGGACTTAACCGAGAAAGTCTTAGCCGATACGATAGTCGGGGTAACGAGACTTACCCTCTCACAGGAGGTCGAACTTAACCGATGCAGCCCGGCTCGAGAGGCAAGAACCCGTCAAAAAGGGTGGCGATGCGCCAAAATTGTATTGATCTGTGTGATGATTTACAAGGTACCCGGGCATACGTATTTGTACCTCGAGTTGATACAAGTCCTTATTGGACACGACACACGATTTCCTAATTACAGAAGGAAAACACTAATAAGACCCGATCGGACACGAGATCAGGTTTCCTAAAAGGAAAAAATACTAACATTGCCTAATTAATAGATAAGATATTAATTGCCTCTCCGTGGTCTTCACGATCCCTTCCCAAACTCGGCTTCCTCCGGATTAATTCCCGCTAGCTGACTGTATTTTTTCCTTAACCGAATTTGATAAAGAATCATACCAAATTTTGGCATTAACACATTGGGTAGAGGAATCTAGGAAACTACTTTGACCTGAAGTGTTACCCCATGAATGAGTATGCCAATGTTAATATGTTCCAGTGAACATTCTTCTCTATAGCCGCCTGCATTGAAGAATTCGTGCTTTATTGTCCTATCCTTTGTATAGACGGGACATTCCTCACTGGGAAATATAGAGGCTAAATATTAACTGCAATCAGAGTTGATGGGATACTAGTCGCTTTCGCTTTTGTAAAGAGCGAGAACACTGAGAGCTGGTATTAGTTCCTTGAGTGTGTGAAGCACGTTGTTGTCAGAATGAGGCCAGATGTGTGCCTTATACATGACCGCCATGCAGGCTTGTTACATGCAATCGATGAGTTGAAGAGCGGGTGCGCAAAGAAGGAATTGCCACCAAGATGGACAGATGCTTGTAGTAGGTGGTGTATGAGGCACCTAGGTGCAAACTTCTACAGGCAATTCAAGAACAAGCATCTGATGGATCTTTTCAAGAGGCTATGTGCCTAGAATCAGAGGAAAAAATTCAACGAGCTATAGGCAAGACTGGATGAGATGACAAGAAAACAGACGGAAGAGCATGCAAGGAGGCAACCAACGGAAGTAGGTGACGCACCAGAGTCTCTTGAGCCACTTCCCAACGATCACCCACATATGAGACGGAGGGTGGGTTCATCAATCAAGAAATTTTCACAATGGATTGAGAATGAACCAAAGAACTATTGGCATTGTTGTACAACACCAGATGAGTCTCGGTATGGTATAATGATGACTAACCTGGCTGAGATTTACAACTAGGTTATGAGAGGTGTACGAGGACTCCCACTCGTAGTCATTGTTGAATTCATTTTGTATGACACTTGTAAGTACTTCAGAAATCGGTTAAGGGCAGTAAGTCCATCAATGGCCAACAACAGCCTTGTGTTCGGCAAATTACTCACGAAGTACATAGAAGATAAATCGAAGAAGGCTCAAAACCATCGAGCAATTGCACAGGGTACACCGGAGCACAGGTTTGAGGTTTTCTGCATGCACAAAGGGAGTAGGCACGGTCTGTACCGTAAGAGAGTTGTCCAGGAATGTCTTTTGAAGGATGACGACACATGTTCATGCTCATGTCAGAAGCTAAGGCTGCTACACAAACCGTGCTCGCACGAAATTGCGGCGGCCGGTGAGTGCGGTATACCACCAAGAGTATTTGTGCCACCTTATTTCTTCAAGTAAGCTATGTTGCATACCTAGAGCCATGAGATATATGGCTTTGGCATATTGGGATCATTTACAACCACTCTAGAGAAGCTTTATATGTTCCAGATCCAACTAAATTGAGGGTTAAGGCTGGAAGACGTAAGACAAGGCGAATTAGGAATGACATGGATGAGTCAGAAGCAAGAGGGAAGGTACAGCGTTGTAGCAAGTGCGATCAGACTGCGCACACTTACAAGAAGTGCCCAAAAAATGCATTAGGGCCAAGTGCCACTGAACAAGGTCCTTCTGGCGAGGGCACTGATAGAAGTTGACCCCATGGTGAAGGAACCATGTGCAGGCGCTCTCGTGTTAGGCGATCCCAGACATCTACATTGGCAGTGTTATAATAGGGTTTGTTGTGTACGTGTACTAATATAATGGTATTTAACGTTGGTTGTCGTAGTCTATTGTGTGCCTTGTTGGTTTAAGAACCTTTGAACGTATTTCTATTGTACTCCGTATGTATCATCTGAACTTGTGTTGTTGGATAATCTATGTTGTATTAGTCAATTATTCGACAACCGCACTATTTAGAGAATGTAATAATGCTTTATTTATATTTATAGTATTGCTTTACTGTTTTTATTCTTTGAACTATTGTCATTTATAATATTTACAATCTATTATATGTAGGTTTGAACTACCAGATGCCGGAGCTACTGGATCGAAGGATCGATGAGTCACACCGCTCAGACCTTGCAGCGGTGGAGGGTGCGGAGCTAGGCGTGTTCCGTCTGCGGCCTACCCGAGAGCTCTTGCGGATCGATCCCCGTTGGGTTGAGAGGTAACCAAACAGTAACATTTTTATTTTACAAATATCTTTTGTTACTAATGTGTACGTGCACTTTGCAGGTTGCGTGCCGTAGGCCTTCTACCCTTGTGTAGATTAGTGCAGGCAGCAGCAAACGAGCATGACTAGGCGAGACGGTGGGACGTCAACTGTTCCCTCCTAGCAGCGTTGGTGGATTGGTGGAGGCCGGAGACGCACACGTTCCACCTACCTTGACGGGAGGTAGCACCGACACTTCAGGACATGTCATACCTCCTTGCCCTTCCCCTGGCCGGTGATGTTGTGGGTCCTGTTGATGGGAGGTGGGTGGGCCGTAGACATCGTCATGCGGTTCGCCGGGGTGATGCGTGTGCCCGGGATGCTAGCACTTCAGGGAATACCTCCTTACATTACGCACAGGCCATCGAAGAGATGGCTTCTGCAGTATAGGGTAAGTACATATGAATTTTAAAAAACACATGTTTGTCAAAGACATAATGACTCTCATTGTCCACAACACTTTTTTTTTTGCAGGCCAAGTTGCTTCATCCCAATGTGGATGAAGACTCCGTTTCTAGGAGTTTGGAGGCGTACCTTCTCTGGCTCTTTGGATGGGTCATGTTTACCAGCTCAATGGGGAGTTTAGGGGACAAGAGCCTAATCTACTACGCCCGTGCGATTGCAGATGCAACGGAGGGTACGGTCCCAGAGTGGAGCTAGGGATCTGCAGTTCTAGCCATGACATACCGTGGTCTGTGCGTTGCGTGCAGCAAGACCAACCCAGGTTCGATCATTGGTGGATGCCCCATACTTCTACAGCTTTGGGCGACTGAGCATTTGATGATAGCGCAACCTATTGTTGATCGTTCGCCTCACGAGCACACATTGTACAGGCTTTCACCGGAGGACCGTCCCACGATGGGCACTATTTGGTGCTGCCATCAGGTACTGGTAGCATTCTGTAATTCATTTTCATATTTCCATGGCTATCCAACTGAGGAAAAAATGAACTAACACTAACAAAAATGTGAGCATTTTTTCGCAGCGCACATGGGCGCATGTGCAGACCTGAAGGGCCAACCTAGAGTTCGTGATGGAGCTCGACCATCTACTACCCGACGACATGCTCTGGGAGCCTTACAGTGCCACGGAGATCCAGAATCGTGCCCCACACAGGTTCTCCAGTTTGTGCACACGACGGCAGTGATGGTTTATGATATCTTTGTTGTCACACCCTCAGTTTCCCCTTAAATAGAGCCTCACAAATATATTAAAGAAAAAGTATCAAAGAAATCATTTTAAAGGCTAGGGGAAATAATTAAATAAGTAAAATACAAAATAATAAAATATCATCGCTGAGAATATTTTTCCTATATTCTCCAAGCCAAAATACACTAACAGGATTTTCATGGGAATTTTTAGAGCACTGGAAGCAATTTTAATAAATCAAAACAAATTATTAGAATTAAAATCCTTCTGGAAATTCTCTTTTTCCTTTTTATTTCCTTCCTTTTCTCTTTTCCTTTTTCTTTCCTCCCGCTGGGCCGCGGCCTAGTTCTGTGTCTCGGCTTGCCGCAGCCCGCGCATGCACGCCCCTCCCCGCGGGCCCTGCCCGTCGGTCAGCGTCTCCTCTCCCGCGTTGTTTCCCTCACTGCTCCTGCTGACCTATGGGACCGAGGCCCCACATGTCAGCTTCGTCCTCAACCTCCAGCCAAATCGGCCGGAGGGGATTGAGCTGCCCCGTCCATTGGAGTTCGCCGTTCCTGCTTCCCCGCGCCTCGGCTCTGAGTTCAAACCACGTGGACTGAGTCCCCGCCCATTTCCCCACCTTCTCTGCCCCTCTCGCCGACGACCACAGTTGAATCGCACCCACTAGCTGCCACGGTCGCCACCCTCAACCTCGTGAAATTGGGGCAACTCAGCCATGAACTCTCGCAGCCGAGTACATATAAACCTTCCCCGTGCTCCGTCCTCACTTACCCCTCAGTCGCCCACATCTGTCGAGTACCCAAACCTCCTCCATGCCAAGCTCCTGAATCCCCGCCACGCTCCACCGACTCCAGTTGCACGCCGCCGTCGCTACAGCCAACGCCGACTACCGCGCTCGTGCTCGCTAGCTTCGCTGCACCTTGTTGCGTCTTGTTTCGCTGTCGGTCGCCTCAGATTCCTGCCGAAACTCCATTCTCTCCGTCGCCCCATTCGGTAAACCTCTCCGCCGACAGTTGGCCACAGATTTCCGTCGACCCACTCAGTCTTTTTCCTTCCTTACTCGTTCTACACCTTCGCCTGGTCGTCCAGCACCTTGTTCACGCCTCTGTTGTCGCTTTGAGCCACCAGAACACCGTCATCGTCGACATCCCGAACCTCGTTGCCACCAATCCTCTTTGCTTACCGCTGTTCGCCGCTCTCCATCGGTCGCCGCACCTCGATGAGCACTCGGCCGTATTCCTCACCTCCTTTGCTGCTCGCCACTGCCCTCCGCCGTGCCGGATGGTCACCGGCGGCGACCATCGTGCCATGCGCACCGTCGCCGGCCGCGCGCGCCGGCGGGGCTCGTTCTCGACTTGGTCTGAGCCGTCTGATCGGGACCGCTTGTGTGCCTATGTCCACAGTCGCAAGCCGTGGATGTGTCCACCATGCGCCGTACTCTTATGCGCCACTAACCCATGGGTCCCGCTTGTCGGCGTCGGTTCCCCGTGGTTCGCTCAGGCATTAAAATCCTTGTTAATGCGCAATAAATCGTTTAAAAATTGTTTTTGCATAGGAAAATCACAGTAAAACTTCTAAAATTCATAACTAATTCATTCGAGCTCTGATTAATTCCATTCAAATTTCATTAAATCCAGAAAAATGCCAAGAGTCCATTAAAAATACTTTCAGCCCCTGTTTCCATGTCCACATGTACTGTTTTAATTGTTTGTACATCGTTTGCTATAGAATCCGATGCCGTCGACTCTCCAGTTTACTATGAAGTCGTTACCGAATTCGCCAAGCCGGAGCAAGGCAAGTCGCATTGTTTCCTCGATCATTTTTGAACCCATTCCATATTGCAATTGATTTGTTTTAAAAGTAATAAACATGCATTATTTCATCATTTCATGTGGGAAGGGTGACCTATACAAATGCAATTGTAATTGCTCTGACTTTATTCCACCCGTACACCTTTGTAGCTGGGTAATAATATGACTAGAGGTTATTGTTAGGATGCTTAACCCTGCTTAGAATCCTTTAGCTCACAAGGGGATTTAAATACTTTAATTTATATTTATGGTTCGACTCAATGTTGGGAAATGGAACTTTGGATATGTTGAGGTTAAATTACTAAAATTTGACTTGAATGGTGGGCTGTGGGTGCATGGTTTTGTTGGTCGCACCCATGGCAGTTAAGAATCAGTTCGAGGAAACCCCTTGGCAAATACTCGTACATTCCACAAGCCAACGTGGGTAACGGCTGGGCTTGTAGCGTCTCTTCTCCCTCTCCTAGGCACCGTTGGTGAGGATGGGCGTGATGGAGTTGGGTCGGCCCGGGGTAGGGTTTCATTGGCTTCCGAGACTCCATTGTGGCGCAAGGGGGGTAGCCTGGCCGATGTGGGGTGTCGTGGCGGCAAGTGCAACCTTAGCGTGGTGTGCATGGTTAGGGAGAGGTTGCGTGAACGGTCCTGTCACAGCCTCTCACGGGGTATCATGGTGATACGCCGGCACACGGGGACGTGTGTGCGGCTATGTCTTGTGGGTATAGTTATACACCTCTGATCAGAGTAAATCTATTCGAATAGCCGCGCCCGCGGATATGGGCAATTGGTCAGACTCACCGTTACTAGTCTCATCCTTACTTAATTAACTTGACTTAATGGAACTGGTATAGTTCAGATGGATGGTTGGGCCGGGTTAACGTGGTGTAACGTTAATTAGTGAGGAGGACTAATATTGTTCAATTATCAACATTTACTGTTTTGCAAACTACTATTTGCAACTGCTTTTACACAAATAAACCCTGAGCCTATCTTTGTCTCCCGTGCATTGTGCATATTTGTGGGTGTGATTTGTTAAGTACTATGGGTGGTGCTCAGTCTTGCTCCTTTTTCCCCTCTCAGTGGTGGAGAATGTGTCCGACGAGGATCAGCAAGAGGACTGGGCTGGCTCCGCCGTCAAGATGCCTGTGAAATGGAAGCCTTCGCTTGGCTAGTTGTATATAGACTTTTTTTGTTTTTACCACTGCATTTATGTAAGACTATTTTATTCTGTTTGTAAGACGCACTCTGTATGGCAACTTGGTATTGTGTACCCTGGCTTTCCTGGACAAAGATTTAATACACAGGAATGTTCAGAATTCAGGTTACGAATTTCTGGGCGTTACAAAGTTGGTATCAGAGCCGAACTTGACCGTACGACCAGCCAAATGGAAACCCTAAGAAGCCTCTGAAATTTCATCTGCATATGCTTTTTGTACTTGGATCTAATTCGGGGAAATTAGGAATTTGTTCTTGGATTGGGATAAAATCTTGGACTTTATTTGACTAAAATTTTTGAGTCGGGTCAAAGCTAGGGTAGAAATTTTATTCGAGGATTATGTCGATGTTTTACACCGGCAATAATATTATGGGGCTACTCGGCGACCTGGAATTCGGTGGATGGCAGAGGAACACAAGAGAATTATACTGGTTCAGGCCCTCGATGTGAGGTAATACCCTACGTCCAGTTGTAGTGTTATTCCTCTCAGGTAGTTTTGCGATCAATGATCTTGCGTGCCCTCATGGGGCGCCCCTGCCTCCCTTTATATACTAGGGGACAGGGTACATGGTAAGGATCCCAATCGGATACGACAAGGGAAAATTTCCTTCTGTAGAGATAGAATCCTATCCGACTAAGGCTATGTTTCCATTATATACAAGGCAAGCCTGCCGGATTATTCTTATCTCTAATACACGGTTCTGGCCATCCTCTCCGGAGTGGCCATGTCGCTTAATGAGGTACCGGGGCCCATGGCTTCCACAAGTAGCCCCTAGACCTTTCATAGGTGAGTCACAGCTGATGCCGAGGCTCATCCTCCACGGTGAAGTTACCCGAGTGCGATGCTTCGCCGCAGTCACTCTTGTCCAAGTAAGGCTTCCCGAGTCCTGCTTCAGTGAACGTACGCGTCCTACAGCGGTACGGCTGCAGCTGGCAGCAAGCTATAACGGCTCATGTAGATATATGATCAGTGTGCGCCCGGTAATCACGGACGCATACAGATTATGCGTAAGGGCGCGCCCCTCGCACTCTAGGAGCCATGTATCGTCTTTTGTGCTTACCAATTGTCTGTCACATCATCTAAGCTGTAACCACACATACCAAGTCAAAGAGTCTCTACGACTCTCGCAAGCTCATTCTCTCAGAGAGCACTTTGATAGGAGGATGGATTTGGACTCTTCAACTACTGAGGAACACCTCATGCTCAACAATAAACTTTATAGTCTTGCCCGAGTGAGGGATAGACGCATACTTCGCGCCACTAATCAGAACTCTTCGGATCTATCATGTCAGAGTCGGGCAGAGAGATGACTAGATGTTAAGTTAGACTTCAAAATAGTTATTTCCGTTGAAGTTAACACAAAGAGCGGAAGTAGTTGGCGATCCAAACTCAAAAGCTAGACCGTTCGCGCTATGCGATCGACGCTCTCAGCCCGGGGCACAAATAAATATTAGAGTCTCTCCGTAGCTAGATGCTCACCTACTCCAGCAAAGTTAGGAGCTCTTCAGAGTCATGTCGGCTGGAATAGATCTTGCTCAGGCAACCTAGATCGTACGGCCACGCATGTAGGCCGGTACCACTTTATGAAAATAAATCCATACGTGGGCAGGGTGCTACTCGAGAAGATACCTGCGTCTCCATTTTAATGAAGACCGCCTGTGATCCTGTAAGATATATGCCTCGAGACCTGTGAGATAAAACAGATACCCAACTATACGTTAGCAATAAGGCATCTCATGAAGCGTATCCCGCTTACCTCATCGGTTCCGTTAGTAGCCCGAAACCACGCACGTCGCAGCCACGCGTGCGGAAGAGGGGCTCAGACGAAGAGGATATAATTTCAATCGCTCCAGCCATACACCGCGAGACGGCCCCACACTCGTCGATTCATGCCCTACAGTACTGTCAGGGAACCAGTGATTCTTGTGTCGGCCTACTAGCGCCGACTTTTACATGAACAGAGGCTCAAGAGTCCCATGTAGCGGAGTACAAGCTATAAAAAGACGGGGGAGAGAAAAAGATTCCGTCGTCTTCCCCAAATCGGCCAAGCCTTCGTCTTCCACCTTCGCGCCAACTTTCGCCTCCCGCCCGGCTACGAGCGTTCTAGCAGCCGTGTTCCCACCCGGACCGGCCGAATGTTGCCAATCTCCTCGTTACGGCCTATTCCAAGCCCCGATGGCCTGCGACGTATACGCGCCCGACGACCGCGGCTATGTGCTTCCCCAAATCACCACTCCACCATGGCAGCAGCCGAGCGAACGTCGAACTCCTGCGGGCATACAACGAGCAGAGTGTCAGGTCTTGGCGCGGATAGCGTCATTTGCTTCGGTGAAGCTGACGCTTACGCTGCTAACCTATCCTTCTCGAGAGCGAGCTGAAGTTGCCCAGCCAAAGAAGTATCGTTGCGGTCGGCGAGGGATGATCGATCCCAACCCCCGGCCCTGGTGAAACGGTATTTCGCCTCTTTCTTTGATCGGGGTTGTGTCTTCGTCTTTCTGGCTTTTTCCGCGATCCTTGTTTCTATGGCTGGAGTTGGTGCATTTAAATCCAACTCAATCTTCAGCATCTCATATTTGTTACTCTTTGCGAGTGCTTTTGGGTGTTGAACCCATTTATCCGTCTTGCCGACCCTGTTCCACTAGTAAGCCCCAACCTCAAGAGTAATATCGGTGGTGATTGGGAGGGGCTGGTCTTGCCACTGAGTGAGCGATTGGGAGAAACGTCTATCGTTTGCCCTTGAATCTCTTGAAAGGTGGCAGCAAGGAGTGTTTTTATTGCGCCGATCTGGGCTCTTCTTGTGCCGTTTATGGTATGCGGCCGCGGCGGTGTTGCAAGCTGGTCCTCGAGCAACTTTGAAGAACTGGGGCCAGGCACATATTTCTGACCGAAGATAGATGACCTAAGAGGGGCGGTTGACAGGGCTTGGGTGGCTCGTCGTTTCTAACGAGCGCGTCCAGGCCGCTTTAGTTGAA
>RYFJ01002519.1:0-127202 GCA_003991445.1 Oryza meyeriana var. granulata | reverse complement strand
CCATCAAGACTCGTAATTTCAACATAACGACTGACTACAGAATGCTCGGAAGTAGCGCCACCTCTTGAAACCTTTTCAGCTTCCTGCTAAGCGTGCCGCGCTCCCCGCGACAGCGCTGGCATAGGCGCATCGCCCCGGACGGTGTCGCCGCTGGCAGAGGCATAATCGGCCTAGTCGGTCTCCATCTGCCCTGGTAGTTGGTTCGGGGTTCCTTGCCCAATGCCTCGGCTCTGGTTGGCCCCTTGGCCGGGCGCTGTTGCTGGCGCAATGACAACCGTCGAGACCCAAAGCCAGCTCTCTCAGCACTGGGACTCGACCGCGTAGCGTTGTGCAGCGGGTGTCTTTACTTCAAGCTACGCTCAGAGCACGCGCTGTCATGGCCCTCGCCCGATATAAAATTGGCTTTTCTCCCCCGCTCCTTGGCTCGGGTTGGGCACCAGAGGGACTCTTGGCCTCTCTTCGACGCGACCACGCAGAATGGCGAAGAATCCTTCAATCAATCCTCATGCCCCTCAAAGCAAGCGGGACAAGATAACCATCACGCCAGGTGATACAATCTCGTTCCACAAGGCGTTTCACCACAGAAGAAAGTACAAGTTTACCGTTGGTCCGCGGCCGATGAAGCTATCAGGGCAGCAACCGGCGGTTTATTCATCTTCGGTGGCAACGACCCATTCTGAGAAGTAAGCCGACACAATGGTGTCGGTTACTGCCCCCTTGTCGCTGTCTCTGTCTTGGCTCACAAAGAACCGGTCAGATGTGCTTACCTCTGAAGGCCCCAGCCGAAAGCACTTCTCAGCTTCAGCGGCTGGATCGCGCCTGCGTCAAGGAAACGTACGAGCACCCAGGGCCCCTGTTCAAGCCGGCCCTCTTTGAGGTCATCCTATCTTTGTTTAGCATATGTGTGCTGCCCGTTTCTTTTCAAAGGTTGGCTCCGAAAGACCAGCTTGGCAACACACGCGCCATACCAGTAAACGGGGGCAAGGAAGGAGCCAGATTGGCGGCAGTAAAACCACTCTTTGTGCCAGCCCTTCAAGAAGATTTCAAGGCAAATCGATATATGTTTTCTTCCCATCTCTTAGTTGACGACCAAGCCCCCCCGAAACCATCTAATATTACTCTTGGAAAGGCTGGGGCTTGGAATGGAACAAATGTCTGGAAGAGGATGAAATGGGGCTCACACCCAGAAAAGCACTCGCAAAAGGGTAACGAAATGGGTCTTGAAGAAATCGAGTTGGGATTTAAATGCACCAACTCCAGCCCGTAGAAATCAAGGATGCGGCGGAAGAAATCAGATGACAGGAAGACTAACAAGCCCGATCAACACCAGAGGCGAAAACTACCGTTTCACAGGCCGGGGGTGGGGCTCGACTCATCCGTCGCCGCGCCAACGGGATCACTTCTTGGCTGGGCAACTTCAGCCCGCTCTCACTTCCCAGCTCTCAAGCTTCACCCGAGCCGCAATCCGAGATCGGCAGAACTCCCTGGCGCACCCGCAGGATTCGTCCACCATTCGGATGACTGGAGGCGTTGAGATTTTGGGGAAAGCAACTCGGGGCTGGAATAGACGAAGAGGATGAAATCGCTCAGGGTCCGGGTGGGGAACGGCTGCGCTAACCCCTAGCCGGGCGGGAGCGAAAGCTAGCGCGAAGGTGGAAAGAGAAGAGATTGGTTGCTTGGGGAAGACGATGAAATCTTTTTCTCTCTCCCCAATCCTTTATAGCCTGAACTGACTAATGGAACCCCCAGGCCCAACCAGTTGGTATGGGCCACAAGAATGAGTTCCTACAGTACATGCTCCATTGGCCGCCCGCAGGCTGATGTGAAATAATAGCGCTGGTGCTACTTTCACAGGACGATGAGGTTAAAACAGCTATGCTTTCATGAGAGCCTCCTGCTAAACAAATATGTTGGCGTATCTGTCTTATCCACCAGGGTCTCAGAGGATATTATCTTACAAGGATCAAAAGCTGTCTTCCTTAAAATTGGGGATGCCAGGTATCTCTCTCGAGTACACTAACCACGCGACTGACTTTATTTTTCATAAAGTGGTACTCGCCAACATGGCCGGGCTATCAGCTGCCCTGAGCGACACTTATTCCAGCCGACATGACGCTGAAGAGTTCTAACTCTCTGATGTAGTGCACTACTCGGGAGGAGAACTATAAATTTATCATTCCGCTGACATGATGCGGATGAGTTCTAACTTTCTTCTGGGTGGACGCCACTCGGACAGACTATAAACCTCCCTTCCAGCTGACATGACCTGAAGAGTCCCATATACGAGTATATCCTACTCCGGACAAGACATAACACACTTCCGCTGACATGAAGTCGAAGAGTCCTATATACAGAGTAGCCTCCTACTCGCAACGACTATGAATTCTATGCCCGGTTGACCATGATACCCGAAGAGTCATCCATATACATAGTTAAAATCTACCTCGGGAACAGACTCCAGGTTAAAGATCTTTGCCTTATGTTTAATTGTCTCACAATTAAGCCACAAAGTCGGGGGCTACAACCTATAGGTGCGCCTATTCGGCGCACCCACTATTCATATATTTACATGCACCCTTCATAAGCCTCGCTGCCAGCATGACATGAAGCAGGACTCGGAAGATTACTCGGACAAGAGTACTGGAAGCATCGCATCTCGGTAACCTTCACCGTGAGGACGAGTTAAACTCGCCTCAGTCTGTGACTCAACTATGAAGGTCTCAGGGGCTAACTGTGGGAGCCATGGGCCGGTACCTCACTACAGAGCACATGGGCCCCCTCGAATAGAGATGGGCAGATCATGTACATTAAGATAAGATAGCGCCCGGCAGGCTGTACCTTCTACAATAAGGAACCATAGCCTAGTCGATAGGATTCTATCTCTAATAAGGAAATCCCTTGGATCGTATCCGACTGGGATCCTTTACCGATGTACCCCTGTCCCTAGTATATAACAGGGAGGCAGGAGCGCCCTACTGAGGCAACCCGAGATCAGATCACAAATCACCCTCCAGAGAATAACACCTCAACTGGACGTAGGTATTACCTCACTTGAGCTAACAGATATAATTCCCTCGTTTCCTCTGCAATACCACCGAATTCCAGTTCCCAATACCCCACAGTATATTGCCGGTGTAAAACATCGACAGTACCCTACCCTGGCGCGACCAACTGTCGATGTTTAACACCGCAATAAATATATGGGCTACTCGGACGAATGGAAACTCGTGGAATTGCAAAAGGAACACAGGGTGAATTTTTATACTGGTTCAGCCCTCGATGTGAGCGTAAATACCCTACGTCCAGTTGTGGTGTTATTCCTGAGGATTGTGGTGGTGATTCTGGGAACGGCCAACTCAACCTGCCTCATGGGGCGCCTGCCTGCCCCTTATATACTGGGGGACAGGGTTACAAGGTAGGAGTCCCCATCGATTACGACTAGAGATCTCCCCTTAGAGATATAACGCACCCGCTAGGACGTAATAGTCCTTTCTATACAAGGCGAAGTCTGCCGAATTTTAGCTATATCTCTAATTCACAAGGCTAGGCCCACTCTCTATCCGAGTGGCCCCATATGCGTGTCATGAGTACCGGGGCCCATGGCAGTCGCCTCCCACCAGTAGCCCCGAGACCTCATAGTTGAGTCACAGCTGAATGCCAAGTGCTCATCCTCCACGGTGAAGTCTTCCCGAGTGCATTGCTCCCAGTGCTCTTTGTCTGAGTGCTGGCTTCTCCCGAGTCCTGCTTCATCACTGCTGGCAGCGAGGCTTATGAAGGGCTTCCATGTAGATGTTGGAATAGTGTGCGCCGAATAGGCGCACCTATTAGGTGTAGCCCCCGACTTTGTGCTTAATTGTGAAAACAATTAAACATGAAGTCAAAGATCTTTAACCTTGTAGTCTTTCCCGAGTAGATTACTACTGGTACATGAGACTCTTCGTATCATGTCAACCGGAATATGATTATAGTCTTGCCGAGTAGGGAACTACTCGCATATAGACTCTTCGACTTCATGTCAGTCGGAATGTTGTGTATAGTCTTGCCGAGTAGGAATGCTACTCGTATATGGGACTCTTCAGCGTCATGTCAGCTGGAAAGGGGGTGTTTATAGTCTTTCCCGAGTAGTATATACTTCGAAAATTAGACTCGTCGCATCATGTCAGCCGGAAAAGGTGTTTATAGTCTTTCCCGAGTGCGTGCCATTTCGGAAGTTAGTACTCAATTCAGCTCGTCAGCTGGAAGATTGTTTATAGTCTTTCCCGAGTAGTGCACTACTCGAAGGTTAGACTCATCCGCGTCATGTCAGCGGGAATGAGAATTTTATAGTCTCTCCCGAGTAGTGAACTACTCGAAAGTTAGACTCATCCGCGTCATGTTAGCGGGAATAATGCTGCTCATGGCAACTGGTGGCCACGCATGTAGGCCGAGTACCACTGTATGAAAAATAAGTCTATTACGTGGTTAGGTGTACTCGAGAGAGATACCTGCATCTCCAATTTTAATGAAGACCAGCTTGTGATCCTTGTAAGGATGTATCCTCGAGACCTGGTGGATAAGACAGATACCCAAACATATATGTTTAGCAATAAGGCTCTCATGAAGCATATCTGTTTACCTCATTGGCTCCTGTTGGTAGCACCAGCGCTATAATTTCAACTCAGCCTGCGGGCGGCCCACATGGAGCATGCTACCGTAGGAACTCATATCTTGGTGGCTGCTGCCCAATAAGCCGGCCTGAGCCGACCTATCCAGCATAGCTCTAGGGAAGTATCATCCATCGCATGTCAGGATGAGTTTTTTGGTGTCGATAACCGCAATCAGCCAGAGAAATCCTTATTCGCAAGCCTTTCCGACTTATGTTCTGGATGCAGCCTGGTTGCCACAGGTGCCCGAGCAGGTATGTTGCAGGATCTGCTTGCCCTCCTCAGGTGTGACGTAGTACATGAGAACTCCGGATGCGCTTTGACGATGTAAGTCTTCTCTAACTTCAGAAGAGCCGAGCAGGGTACCCGAACCTTGCATTAGCATAGGATTCGGCTAGCGACCCTCATGGGGCATACCCTACCCAACAGAGTTATAGCCAAGCGAGGTACCCGAACCTTGCATTAGCATAGGATTCAGCTAGTGACCCTCATGGGGCGTACCTCACCTAGCCGAGTGATATACGACCCCCGACTAGTGCCGGAAGTCGGTTGTCAGCTCACATGGAGGGTAGCCGGGGAAGATGACATCCCGACTGGCGCAAGTACTCGGTAAGTAGCCCTCATGGAGCATCCCGAGTGTATTTTGGCAGACTTGTCCAGCCCCCGAGCGTAGGAGATAGGCTCGCAGCCCTGAGTTCCTGTCACGCGTATCCGGAGCTGGGCCTGCAATATAAAGATATCGGATGAGTAGCATCTGATGATGGAAATAATCACCCGAATAAAATGTATTTTACAATATATGTAAATACGTGTTCTCCCTCTTTTTGATATTAATTTCCTCGAGTAGTTGACCCCTCTCGTTTAAGCACTCTGCCCAACTAGTCATAGCCCCCTAGCGTCGGGAGTTGGCTCATGGCTCTTTCCCGGACACGCGTTTTGGGTGACTTGAGTTCGTCTTACATGGAGCAAAGTTTCACGGATCGAGATTTATGCTACTCGAGTACTTTTGCAATCATTTAAGAGCAAAAACAGAAAAAAGTAAATGTGCAGCTTGTACACCTATTAGGTGTAAGCGGCTGTGGCACTAGCAAGGCCAAGTGAGGAGATGTTTATCAAAAAGCGACTTAGCTGTTCGGTATTTGGGAGTGGGGATGCCATCCTTGCATTTAGGCTTATGGGCCCCCGAGCACGTCTCTTGTTGTTCTGATAATCCTCAGTTGTTGAAGGTCGAAGACGGTTGTGACTGACTGCCACAATGAAGCCGTCCGACTTGCGATTGTGATCCCCGGCTTTAGTCGGGACCGTGTCGTTGGTGCCCTCCCGCTTCTTCTGTCAGGATGCCTTTTTATCTTCGAGAGCCTCAGCAACAGCGTGGGCTGAGTCGGCGTACTTGTTTGCCATGTCGAATAGGGCCTTGACAGAGTTGGGAGGCTTCCGCGTGAATTTGTCGATGAACGAGATGTCTTTTACTCCTTTTCGAAAGGCGGCGATGACGACCTCGTCCTTGATCTTCGGGATTGAGTTCCTCTTCTCAGAAAACCTCTTGATGAAGTCACGAAGAGACTCGTTCTTCCTTTGATGCAACTGATATAAGTCGTACTCGGAAGATGGCCTCTCGTATGTTCCCTGGAAGTTGGCGATGAAGCGTTCCCGGAGTTCTCCCCATGAGTCGATTGATTGCTTGGGAAGTCCTGTTAGCCATGTCCTCGCTGAGTCGGCTAAAGCGACTGGGAGGTAGTTAGCCATGACTTTCTGATTTCCCCCAGCTGCTCGAATCGCCAGAGTGTAGACCGTGAGCCAGGACTCGGGATTGGTCTTGCCATCGTATTTGTTGATGCCTGTAGGCTTGAAACTCGACGGCCAGTCGACCTGTTATAGCTCCTGGGTGAAGGCCGGTATGCCTTCGTCTTCATGAGGACTCCGACCCCGACTACGGCGGCGAAACCGCTCGTAGTGGAGGCCGAAATGCTCGTTCTCGTCTTCCAGTTGGCGTTGCTCGTCTTCTTCTCGTTTGCGGCGCCGAGCATTAATGTCTTGCTGAAGGTCGCGCCGCAGTCGGTCTCGGAGGTCCTGGTTGTCCCGACGGTCGCTTCGACGTTGCCGGTTGTTGTGGTTGCCGAGTGACGTCTGGCTTGACTCCGCGTGCTGCCGACTAGAGCCGGCCGCTCGACGTCGCTTTGAGGTGGATGAGACTGCCGCTGGGGAAGTTGACCGACTGGTCAGTACGAGTGTGTTGCCCGACTGTTGGTGCTGCTGACATGCGGCAGCGGTAAGCATGGCTTTTATCCTTGCGATCGTCGGGGTGGCCTGGTGATCAGGCCCAACCTGGACCGTGTCCAGTAGGGTTACGGCGGCCACGATGTTCTGCTGTGGCGTGACGAAGATGTTGTGGTCGCCGACTTTTGTTTGGAGGGTTTGTTGCTGAGCGGTTCGCCCAGCCCTGCGTAGGCCGTCGTTGCGGGCGTGCAGGCGTCTTGCTTCTTCCTCCTGTTGTTCTCGCAGTCGGCAGGCCTCCTCCTCTTGCTGTTCGCGTAGTCGGCGTGATTCCTGAGTAGGAGTAGAGCCTTTGGATGCCATGAAGATTTCTCGTGGCGGAGAGAAGCTTGCCGAGCTGCTATCCGACTTAGAGTCGTAGTCCGACTGGAAGTCGGAGTCCGACTTCGAGTCGAAGTCGGGATGGTTGATGGGGATGAGTGTAACTCCGACCTCCCTAGATCCGATCTCGAGCGGCTCGGGGCCGTATCCGAGTCGAACTCCAGGGGATCGGGTTTGCCGCGCCGGATGTAGACTGTAGATATCCGCGGCGTCTCCGAGTCCGAACGGGAAATTGACGATCTCTTCCCTTCTCGGCCCGATCTCGGCCGGCTCGAAACCGAGTCCGAGTCGAACACTGAAAGGAAGAGTTGTCCCTGGGCTCGGGCGTATAGGAGATCGTCGCAGCATGTCGTCGGAGATTGCCGCAGCGTCATGTGGGCCGACTGGCGCGGAGTCAGCTGGTTCCTCGGCCGGTTGGATCGGGTCCGTGTCGGCCGGGGTGAGATTGCCGATCTGGTCGGCGACGAAGTCAAGGCTTCTGAATGCGATTGTATCTCCGGGGGGGAGTTTGCCGCCGTCGACTTCGGTTGCTAGATCCATCGAGCTTGTAGATGTAGATCACGCCGAAGCCCCTACCTGGCGCGCCAACTGTCGATGTTTTACACCGGCAATAAATATATGGGGCTACTCGGCGGATGGAAACTCGGTGGATTGCAAAGGAACACAGGGAGATTTTATACTGGTTCAGGCCCTCGATGTGAGGTAATACCCTACGTCCAGTTGTGGTGTTATTCCTTTGAGGATTTGTGGTGGTGATTCTGGTGAACCAACTCAACCTGCCCTCATGGGGCGCCCTGCCTCCCCTTATATACTGGGGGACAGGGTTACAAGGTAGGAGTCCCCATCGGATTACGACTAGGAGATCTCCCCTTAGAGATATAACGCACCCGACTAGGACTGTATATTCCTTTCTATACAAGGCGAAGTCTGCCGAATTTAGCTATATCTCTAATTACAAGGCTAGGCCCATCCTCTATCCGAGTGGCCCATATGCTTGTCATGAGGTACCCGGGGCCCATGGCACCCACAGTGTGTGTGTGTGTGTGTGTGTGTGTGTGTGTGTGTGTGTGGCTCTTTACTAGAGTTTGAAATTTTGTGCCTATGTGTGATCTCAAAATTTCTCCAAAAATCAGCCTTAGAACCTCTGCAAAATCCCCTAAATTTTTGCAAAAATTAAAAACCTCATTTAAATCAATTTCCAAAATTTAAATCCTCCAAAAACCTATCAAATCAATTCCTAGAAAAATATTAAATGGCACTGTGCATGCCGGGCCGCTATCCTTTCCTTTCTGGCCTTCTCTCTCTCTCTTCCTCGCCGGCCCGCTCGGCCCAGCGCGCGCGCGTGCCTGGGATAAAATCCCCGTGGGTCCCGCTCGTCAGCCGCTCCGGCACTGTCTCTCTCCCGGCCGCCCGATGCTTGCACATGGACGGTTGAGATCGACGCTGCTGCGAGAGCCCACTTGTCAGCCCCGACGACAGTGTCGTCGTCTTCCTCTTGCCTCCACTCGTTTTCTCTCTCTTCTCTCGAGCTCTCTCGGTCCTCTTTCTCTCTGTTCGCACCCATTCCGCCCGGTCGGCGTCTTAAAATGCATGGGACACCTTCGTCAACCCCTTCTGTCCCGTCGCCCGGCGAGAAATCCGCGCCGTCACCTCAACCCAAGCCCTGGAGTCAAAGGAGACATGGCCACCGTAGCTTTTCCCTCACCGCCGAGCTCCGGGAATCAATACGCACGCGTGAGCCCTCTGTCCCGTCGCCTCGCCATCATCTCCTCTTCCCATTTTTCCCCTCTGCAGCCGATGACGCGCACCACAATGCTCCGCGCCATTGTTGCGTCGCGTCGGTCGGAGCTCGAGCTTATCCCTTCCCCCACCGCCATTGTTCGCCATCAGATAGCGCCCGAGCTCCGCTATAAATAGGGCAACATCCCTTCCCATTCCGGTCACCAAGACGAGCACCCGAGCTAGCCTATCACCGAGAGCATTCCTCCGCCGTGTTCTGACCCAAGCGCCGCCGCCATTCCAGAATCTCTCCGGACAAACCACCGCCACCGTTGAGATCCCCAAACCACCAGGAAGCTTCTCCGCCACTCCCCGCCACCAATTAGCCCCTACATCGGAAACGCCCAATTCCCTCCGCCGCCGTTCGCCATTTCCGCCACTTCGGTTCTTGCCGACGACGAAGGTAGAGTAAAATTAACCCCTTTCTTTCCCCTCCTCGCGAGACACCGCACCAGACTCACTCAAACCCGAGCCTCTCTACTACCAGAATGGTTGCCGGCGGTGACCTTTTCCCTCCGCCGCCGCCGCCAGTTCTGGACGACCGTCGCTGACCATCTTCCACCACCCTCTAGTCCAATCTGAACCGCTCATTTGATTCGCCATCATCTCCGCATTCCGTAGTCATAGGTCACTCGCCGTGGTTCACCGCCGCCGGCGAGATCGACTCCGGCTATTGTCGGCCGTTGATCCCCCGTCGTGTCAACCCCGTCGGATCAGCCAACGTGGCATTGTTGCGTGGGTGCCGCGTCAGCCAACGCGGGCCACCCGGGTTCACGTGGCACTTCCCCTCACGGTCGCTGACCACCCGGCCCCACCTATCGGCACGTCTGTTTCCCCTTTCCCCACACTGACACGTCGGGCCCACACGTCAGCGAACCCCCCTCTCTTTGTCACCTCGGCCCCACCTGTCAGCCCCTCTGGTTCCTCTCTCTTTACTGTTGCGCCGGTCCCACATGTTAGTCTCAGCAGCCTTTTTCTCTCTCTCACCCGAGGGCCCCACCTGTCAGCCTCTGGACTCTTTTTCTTTATTTTCTTTTTATTCCTTTTCTTTCCTTAAATAATTTTAATCCTTTTTAATCCCAAAGAAAATGACCCAAACTTTGAAAATTCATAACTTTTAAACCGTAACTCCGTTTGAGCCCATTCAACTCTCAAATTTTTTCTAAAAGTGAGATCTACACACTAGCACTATTAGTTGTATGAGATAGGTTCTGATTCTTGGTGTTTTTGTCTATTTTCTTTTTGCGACGCGTAGAGACCGTTTCCGAGGAGTCGCCGAAGGAAGATTTTGTTGAAAACTCGCAGGACCTCGAGCAAGGCAAGTCACCCTTGACCATATTGGACCTATGATTTAAAAATTTCTATTTTATTTCTAAAGCTTGCATAATTAGGAACATGACTGATATCGGCCGCGGTTTGTAATCGAATCCGTCTGGCCTAACCTGTTTGCTGCATTTTTACCTACCTTGAATAAATTATTGCCCTGTCCCTTGTAACCCCGTCATCCTGGTATTCGTACTTGTGTACGAATATCGATGACCCCATTTTACCTAAACTAAAAATACGACGATGGGAAAAACTAGGGTTTTAAATAAAATAATTTTTAACCCTTGACACCCTTGGTCGAGTGTTCGTGAAATAAAATAGTTTTATAAAAATTTGGTCATGAGTCGTCGCTGCTTATGTGGCTCTGATTTCACGTGACATTTAAGGACCGTTTTCTTGAGGAATTGCACTGAACATATAACAGTGCGACCACACGGGTGGAATGGGATGCCCCTGGCCGAGTAACTAGTATTTCCAGGATCATTTTCGGTTCCTAATAAATGTGGGAGCGGTTGGGTGCCAAGAGGGCGATATACCCCTGTCCCTGAGTATAGAAAATGAGTTCCTGATACTTGGTTGAGAGAACCCATTTATAGGGCAACGTGCTATCTTGGAAAGGCCTTATCGCAAACCTCCCTGCTTGGCCAGTGTGGGAGTAAGCTCGCGTCGTGTGAGAAAAGCGTATACCTTTTGCAAAGGTTTATGAATTGTTCGAACAGCCGTGCCCACGGTTACGGGCGAATGTGAAGTGGTTCCTCTAGCGTAGATTTTATTTTATAAATATATGTGCAATTATTTTGCGGGTTGGGAACCGTTACCAGAATCGGTCTGTGTGACTGATGGATGGCCTGTGTGGCCTGAAACGGGCCTATGTGACCCGGGGTGTTGGATGACACCGTAGCTGAGTTGTCTGAGTTAAGTGACAAGTTTGAAAAATTAAGAATCCACCTAAATGGAGATACTAGAGGATGGTACGCTCCGAATCGGAATCTGTGACAAGTCACAGACTTGTGGAATGGGTTGAGACGTGAGTCTCTTCCCGACTAATTTAACTGTGGTGAGTTGTTGCAAAGCAACTCACAAAATGGATTGAAGCATGAGCTTCTTTCCGACAACTCAAAGAGCACACTTAGACTTTTAAAACCACAAAATCTTTGAAAACCACTTTTGCAAAATAACCCTAACCTTCTTTGCTAAACCTTGCATGCTACCTAATTTCCGTGACTTGCTGAGTATCTCGTATACTCACCCTTGCTTACTTCCTCTCAGAAGTCTATGAAGACGAAGACCCCACCCTCAGCCAGTATTACCAGGATCAAGTCGAGTACGAGGAGTTTTAGGGTTTCGGTCTAGGTCCCAAGCTTTGCTTGTGGGTATAGGTCTACCCGTGCTTTTCCACTGCTTATTTTTGTAATGTATCGTTGCATGTCTCGGGTTCTGTCCAAGGCTGCAACTTATGTAAGGACTATGTATATTAAATAAAGCAGATTTGGCTGTGATCCACCAATGTCCTGTATGTACCAGCTGGTCTCCTAGGACTGGTACAGGTATTGCAGGTAATGATGTTCCTTCTCTGTTAACCTGTACGGGTTAACGGGAGAGGGGCGTTACAGTCCGAGACCATGTTGTGCCAGGAACCCAGGAGGCATCCTCGACACCCTCCCAGCGATCCATAGTTCAATGGCATGCAAGGCATCCTTGGGCGACTAGTTACTTAGCCAGGGGCTTTTCCATTTCACCCATATGGTTGTATTATTGTATGTTTGGATGAAATTCCAAGGGAATCGGTCCTTTGCTACGAATATCGGAGACTCGCCCCTCATGCACGGTTCTCGTCTCGCAAGTTTTTGTAAACTCATTTTATTTTCAAGCCACTAACCTAGATGTCGGGTTTTCCAAAGGCTTTGTAAAACCCAAGTTTTACCCACCGTGATCATTTTAAATTTTGAGGTGGACCGCTGGTACCGTGCCTGGAGCACAGATACCGGGATCCAAACAAGGATGGTGACAAGGGCGTACAGGGAATCACAATTGTCAAGGAGGGTCAATGCAGCAAGTTAGGTAGGCCAATCGGTTATCTCGCAAATCACGGACGAGACTTTCCTAGTCCAACCTAAGTAAACGACATGTTCAAAGGTGACTTGTCTTGCTTAAAGCCTTAAGCTTCTTCTTCGAAATTCACGTCCTAAGCTTCCTCCGACTCCGAAACTGCACGTGAAATGAGACAACCCAACACTAGGACCAAAATAAAAGCCCTATTAGTGACTTCTAAGCATGCCATCAGATAGATCTTATTTTTAGAGAAATTTTAGAGGTGGAACAGAGTCAATCAAATGAATGGTTGAGGAGATATGAATTTTGAAAGATTTATAGAATTTCTGGACAAGAGAAAATGATTTTGGAAATTGGGAATATTGTTTTTCTGAGGATTTATGCTCATTGGGCCACTGACAGGAAGGGACCATATGTTGCCCAGGGAAGAGGAGGACGAGTGCATGCGTTGGGCCTAGCACACAGCAGCCGAGCAGTAGGGAAAGAGGCCTTGGCCTACTGTGTCGGGGCGTCATTCGGTTCGGCCCAACGGCGAGTGAAACCGAGAGGGAGAGTCGAGTTGGGCTGGCGCGCAGCATGGCAGTCCACGCGGCGAGGCGGCCTGTGGCGCCTCTACCTCGGTAGAGGCCCACCATGTGCATACAGTACCCGATCCCTGAATCAGTAGTCGGATACACACATAGTCATTGGTAATACAAACTCAGAGTACAAGAAATACACAACAGAGTACATATAATATATACAAAGGTTTCCATCCAGGACAGGGCCCAGATGGACAACGGCGAGAACAGGGTAAACTAGCGAGATACAACACAGACAGGGCGGAAGTAGGGGAGGAAAACTACTCGGCGAGGGAACACGTCGATACCACAGGCTTGGTTGGGAGCTAGGTCCGAAACCTCAGAAGTCCTCATAGTCGGCTTGATCCTAGAAGAACTCGGCAGCAGTCGGGTCTTCGCCTTCTTCAAAACCTAATATATATATAGGAGCAAGGGTGAGTACTTTCGTACTCAGCAAGCCGGGAAAAGGTGTCATGTCAGTTAGACAAAAAGGGGGTAAGAGTCTTATTTGCGAAACAACCTTTAGAAACATTTTGGTTGTCAAAATACTAGTGTGTCTAATTTATAGTTGTCGGAAAGAGGCTCACGCCTCGATCCATCCCGCAAGTTGCTTTTCAATAACTGGCCACATATAGTTACTGAATCATGTATTTCCATTTTCTTCTTCTGGTAATCAACCAAGTGACTTCACAACTCGGCTATTACCCGAGTGGCTTCGACCACTCCTTAGGTCTGATATTACTCCCGAGTGGCTCCAACCACCCGTTGGCCCTGAGACTCGGCTACAACCAAATCTCAGCTATCTCTTTTAGCAATTCCGGCTACAACCGGTGTCGGCGAAATAGGAATGGGGGTCCCACATACCCCGGGGACGCGTGGGTCTTAGGCCACGTCAGCTCCTCCGGGGCCACATTCTGCACCAGCGACGGCCGGCTACAACCTTCTTCCCGCCAAGTACCTGGGGCCCGAGCACTGCCCGGGCCTGGGTGCGCCTTCTCCGGGCGCCTCGCGACGGGCGCCCACATCCACCCCGGGTCCCGGGGGCATTCTCAAGAAGGGGCACTCCTCTGTGCCCGGTCCCGGGGCCACAGGCTCCATGCCCGGGCCCCGGGTCTCGTCCCCGGTCCTAGGAAGCTCCGTTCCCGGGCCCCGGGTCTCGATGCCCGGTTCCGGGACCCACAATCTCGATGCCTCGTGCGCGGGGAGGGCTCGATGAGCTCTCCGCCCCGGGCACGAGGCTGGCTTGAGCAGATCAGCTCCCCAACTACCCGCATTAATGACGAGGCGACGGGGCGCCTCCCGCTTGTCTCCCAGTCGGAAATACGTACACCGTCATGATGGCCTTCCGTGGGCCCCCTCCTAGTGTCGTCAGAGAACTTTCAGCGGAGAGGGCCTCGATTCTCCACACTCTGATAGCGGAAGCGCGCGCTGTCACATCTCCATACTCCAGCCGCCCACAGCAGCCCGGCAACATGCCAACCAGACATGCAACACCGACTCCGGCGTGGCAACAGTAGACCAACTCCAGCCGCCCACAGCAGCCAAGCAAGGCGGCGATTAGACGTCCCTCCGGTGCGGCCGGCCGACGGCCGCGTGCGTGCGACAAGACAAACCGTAGCTAGCTTTCTCTGTATACTGGGCACTGTAGACTCCCCTTGATCGATAAAAGGAGGATCCGAGCCTACAGCAGGACGGGCTCTCCTGGTGGAGGTCTTGGTCTTCTACCTCAGCAGTTAGTCTTCTTCTTCTTCGAGTCCGGCTTCCGGCAGAGCTCCTGGGGCTAATGAACTCCTTGTAAGAAGCAAACCACATTCATATCTCCCACATAGCAAAACACACACAGGAGTAGGGTATTACGCCTCCGCGCGGTCCGAACCTATCTACCTCCTCCTGTCTTCCTTGCGTGCCATCTCTCAGCTCGGGTCCCCGGGCCCGAGCACATATCCACCGGACGCCGCAAGCTGTCCTGGAACAACTCCCCTGGCCGAACTCAAAAGGGGGGGGGTCTCTAGACTCCCTGCGGTTGGAGTTTCCTCCTCCGACAACCGGTTATATTCACTACACTGGCTACAACCAGTTAGCTCAAACTTGCTGCCCTGGCTACAATCCGGGAGCCTGCTCTTTATCGTCTTCTGGCTACAACCCGAAGACTATTCTCTTGTTAACTTTTCACACACTTGCTTATGGTGCTTCAACACTCCGGGTCACACAGGCCCATTTCTGGCCACACAGGCCTTCCGTTTGCTACTCGGCAAACTCTGGTCACGATTCCCTTCCCATTAAACCATTTCACAAACCACGGGCAAACAAATCTACGCTATGGGAATCATCTTGCATCGCCCTTAACCGTGGGCACGGCTGTTCGAACAGTTCAGCTAAAACTCTGCAGAGGGTGCACGCTTTACCCAAACGACACGAAACTTACACCGAGTACTGGCCGGTACCGGAAGTTCGTGACAAGGCCATTTCCAAAGCCAGTCTAGGGTTATCCAATGCCAGCAGAAGGATCCACACAGGATCAATACTTCAGGTCGGCTCCAACCACCGTCAACACCAGGGCTCACGAGCCACAACTCAGATAAGTCCACTCCGGTCGGCACCAAACTTTCCTAAACCTACAATTTACTCGGCCATGGGCAGCCCATACTACCCGTTTGGTCGCACTCTAAAATGCTCGGATGCAATTCCCAAAGGAAACGGTCCTTATCGATAATACATAGCCAAGCCACACAGGCACTGTCTCTGTACACCAAGGTTTTCACAAATTTTTATTTACTTCTCAAACACGCCGATACGCGGAGTACCGGGTTTTCAAATAGTTGAATAAAAACCATTGTTTCCCAAACGACAATACAATCGCTGCAGGGCTAAGCCATTCTACTCGGCAATCATACCCAAAGGGTATAATGCCAACGTGCCATTCGTGGGGCTATCAAAGGAGAAATACATCAATATCCTACCAAAATAAGTGTGACTACTAGATAGGTCCGTCGGTTGCGCTTGCAAACCGAGGCCGATCAATTTAAAGTGTAAACTAAGCATGCATATTTTGCAAACAACATAATTTTGCACATATGGGAGACAATATGATCAAAGAGGCTTGCCTTGTTCCAAAGAAGGATCTTCCTCGGCGAAGACGGCTTCTGGATCGTCCTCCGGTTTAGGATCTAAACACACAGAAAATATAAACACGGATAAGCCGGAATGAGGTAAAACATTTAGGAAAAGAACATCGCGGTAGTTGGCTGAGGATGGATGGTAGCCGGATGAAGGTTTAGCTTGCAGATGGGGCAACAAGGCTCACCAAAAGAACACAGGGGCGAAGTGACAAACGGCGGCGATGGAGCTCGGGAAGCAGAGACGACTGGGTTGCAAAACAAGGGAAGGAAGAAGCATGGATGCTCTTTTATAGACGGTGCGCGAGGCAAGGGTGCGACGACGCAGGGCGACAGATGGAGAAAAGGAGTCAAGATAAACTGTCAAGGCGATACGACGTCAAGGCAGAGATTGACTTAGGAGTCGGGCGTGGCCGGTGGAGTTGGTAGACACTGTAGCGGCAATGAGACACTCAGGTTGTGGCAAGGACAGGTTGGTGGAACTTCACTGACAGAGCTTCTGACTAACCACTGGTCCAAGCAATGCAGCGGGTTATTGTCCATTGGTCCGAGCGGTGCTGCGGGCAGGTGAAGGCTGGTTACATCACCACTTCAGTAGTCGGCGTCCAACGGAAGGGGTGCAATCTTGATGAGGCGATGAGACAACGCGACTGATGATAGGGCAGAGTGACGTGTGCTGACCGGATTGGGGTAGGTCAGGGAAAAGATGAGGGTAAGGTCGTCGCCAGAGAGTAGACACCGAGGGAAATTTTCCCGCCAGTCCGGCAATGCTGCGAAAAAGACCGGGTGGATAGGTCAGTCGGGAGGGCATGGCAGAGCAGTTCAACAAGGTAGTCGGCAATCGCAAGGGGGTTACTCGGCGGCAAAGATGGCCGAGTGGACAAACGTAAAAGGGCAAGATTCAGGAACTGAGTAGGAATCTACTCGGCACAAGGGAGAAAGGCAGTCGGCTGGCCAGGGAGAGAAAAACTGGGGCACAGCTGAACGGGATAGGAGAGGAGTTCGAATTCAGAAAGCGAATTCCAACAGAGAAAGGAGAAACGGCCCAGCGGGGCAACACAACCCATCAGTCCGACGGGCAGATGCGGCTAGAGGGACTGATCGGTGGGCCTTGCCCTTCGGGTAGGACTCGAGCAGGACCCACTGGTTGGTCTCTGGGTTCATGTAGGTGGGGTTTACACGAAGCAAGAATACGACACACACGAGGCATGATGGTGCCGACCAGGCAGCCTGGTAGCGCTGACATGGCAACCACGTGGCGGCTACGTAAGACAGCAAGAGGTTGACGATGAATAGTGCACAAATCCAACGGCTAATGATGGTGTGCTTGTTTTGGGCAATTCGCTACGGGACAGCTTGTTAACGCCAAAATTTGGCACGGTTCGCATCGGGTTCGATTGAGGAAAGAAGATATATCAGCCGTTGGAAGCTAATCAGAAGAAGCCGGATTCAGGAAGGAATCGTGAAGACCGCAGTATGGCAGTTAATTACCTTATCTATTAATTAGGTAGTTTTGATAATTTTTAGAAAACCTGATCTCGTATCTGATCGGGGTTTGTTAGTTTTCCTTTTATGGATAGGAAATTGTGTGCCATGTCCTATCAAGACTGTGACAATCTCGGGGTATAAATATGTATGCCCGGGTACCTTGTAAGACATCACAACGATCAATCAAATTCGGCGCATCGCCACCCTTTACCAACGGGTTCTTGCTTCTCGAGCCGGGCTGCATCGGTTAGGTCCGAACTCCTGTGAGAGGGTAAGTCTCGTTACCCCGACTACCTATCGACTAGGACTTCCTCGGTTAGGTCCAATATTCTAGTCGGTTTATGGTAGTTGGCTTACCACGGTATATTCTGCTCTGTCTACGGCTGCATCAGTTAGGTTTGATCTCATAGGCCGAGTAGATATATCACATCACGCGTACATAGATCGTATCGGTTTACTGAGAACAATTTATCATCAGTTTGTGCTACATTGGTTGGGTCCGACCTACTAAACTGCAGTGATAAATTGTTCCTGTTAGATCGATGGTTTTTGTGCAAGCGTCTTATCGGGATGTATAGCCGATAAGTTATCATACATCACAATTGCATTAGATCTATCGACTCATCGAGGTTCTTTTATTGTTATTAATCTGTGCTGCATCAATTGAGTTTGAACTACTAGATTGATAATAATAGATTTATCCTTGCTAAGCCGATGGGTGTTTATGTGATGTTCTGTCGGAGTGATTAGCCGATGGTTATCTTTATTAAATAAAGCCGACTGCATTGTTTATTGGTTATTGCTTTGCCCATTTATTCTATCATCGGCTTCTAGCCGATGTCCAAGTGTTTCTGTTTTTGGCAGTCGGCTGGATTACTTGCTTATATCAGTATCGGCTTCTAGCCGATGCACGGTTGGGTTATTGCTGGTTCATATCATCAACCTCTAGCCGATGCATATCTTCTGTTTATCATTGACTGATATAATACTTGCTTATATTACTATCGGCTTCTTAGCCGATATACAAGTCCTATCGGTAGTCAGGCAGTCGGCTCGAGGGAAGCTAGCGAAGTTCTCCATCTTTATATCATTATCGGCTTCTAGCCGATTGTCGGAGGACGAAGCCTCGACGGCGGGAAGTCGGGAGACCCCCCTTTGAGATTCGGCCAGGGGAGTAGTTCTCAGGCGAAGCCGGCGTCAGGGTGTAGAAGAAAGATAGGCAAGAACACGTAGAAGAAGCTGCGGGGTTCGGACCGTCCGAAGCGGGTCCGGACCGTCCGAACCGCGGTGAAGCGAAAGGGTCCGGACCGTCCGATGCGGGTCCGGACCGTCCGAAGCGTGGTGCTCGCACGGGGCGTCCGAGAAGACGATCAACCGTTGCGCACAGAGGAGACGGGAGGATTTATACAGGTTCGGGCCGCCGGAGCGTAAAACCCTACTCCTGTGTGTATGCTATGTGGAGATGAATGTGGTTTGGTGTTTACAAGGTGAGCTCAGCCCGCTGGCCGGCGCTAAGGAAGAGAAACAGTCGTCTGAGAATGAGCTAGAGTCGGAGAGCCCGGGGTCTAGTCAGAGTCCGAGCTCGGGGTTCCTAATCCTAAAGCTTGCCCTCCCCCTCGGTTCGGTGGCTTGGATCCTCCTTTATAGATTAGGGGAGTCCACAGTGCCAGAATACAGAGAGAGAGCTTTTCCGGCGAGCTCTCCTGTGCACACGTCTGCCTACGACGCCCATGCCGGAGCTGTTGCTGCTGTGGGCGGCTGGAGCACCTGCATGCCAGCAGCCGCCTGTTGCGCCACGCCTGGAGGAGCCCCTGTCGGGTGCTGCGGGCGGCTGGTCTGGTCGCCTGGTTGCCACACACGCCCGGAGGCGGCGCCTGTCGGGTGCTGCGGGCGGCTGGTCTGGTCGCCTGGTTGCCACACACGCCCGGAGGCGGCGCCTCCGGGCACGGGCGACACTCGCCCGGGGCCGGAGGAGGTGCTCCCGGACGGCCCGCTCCCGGGCGGCACTCGCCCGGGGCCGGAGGCGGCGCTTCCGGGCGGCACTCGCCCGGGGCCGGAGGAGGCGCTCCCGGGCGGCCCGCTCCCGGGCAACACTCGCCCGGGGCCGGAGGCGGCGCTTCCGGGCGGCACTCACTCGCCCGGGACCGGGGCGACCCGTGCCCGGGGCCGGAGGCGGCGCTCCCGGGCGACAGGCGGCGCGTTCGGGCGCGGGGACGAGCACCCGGGGCCGCGGGCGACGCATCCGGGCGCGGCGGGAGACACGGCCTCCCTACCGGCCGCCGGTCGTGCAGGATATGTCCCCCGGAGGAGCCGATGTGGCCGGAGATCCACGCGTCCCCGCTGGCTGTGGGACCCCCAGTCCCTTTTCGCCGACACCGATATACAAGTGCTATCGGCGACCAAGAACCCGGGCACGGGAGAGTACCCGGGCACGGGCACGACCAAGAACCCGGGCACGGGCACGAGTGAAGACCCGGGCACGAAGGCAGGCATGAGCAATCAGCTAACAGGATTCTTATAGGCCGATTGGTTTACTAATCGAACTTTTTTCTGTCTCCTTGTCAATTGCGGGGTCAAATTGACTGGCACGCCTACGAACCTCAACATTTTAGGACCTGCACTGGAGCTAAGCAGATCTCCCAAGCCTTCGCGTGTCTCCTAGACGCCGGACAGCCCCCGGTGGGTTTTCGGCGTCAACACAGCTACAAGGAGAGCATCGGAGTGATAAGGAGACAACGGGGCTTCGAGCCAACGGCTCGGATTCGCCGGAGAGTTGTCGGCAGTGACGAATTGCGGTGGCACACGGCAGCGGCGCCAATTTGGGGATTTCCTCTTTGGAGTTCTAGAGCTTGATTCGCTGTGGCTATGGGCTCTGATGGGGTCCAAGTTTCGATCCCCGGGGTTGAGGTTGGCGGTGGTCGTTCTACGAGGCGTGCAACGGTGAACAAAGCAGACGCTATGGGAGCTAGAACACGGCGGCTAAGCTACCAGAGGTGGCGGTGAGCTTGCTAGTGGCCTAGAGGAGGGGCATGGAGGAAGGAGGGAGATAGAGGGCTACCGCATTGGAGAGACACAGTGAAGAACGGCCGGCGACGCGAGTGTGATCGTTTGGCCTTGGCACGGACAGGGCGAGGAAGAGGAAGCCGACGGCGGTGGCAGTCTCCGGGATCACACCGATTACGCCAACGCGAGCGGTTGGGGGCGACGACGAGCTCGACACGGTGCGTGGAACTCCAAGGCAGGTAGGGGAGTTGGAAGGGAAGAACGAAGGGGGTGCAGCGGTTTTTATAGGGAGCGGTGAGGTCGGTTGGAGTGAGGGGCCACGAGGAAATTTCCCGTTGAGCTGGCGGGGTCGCTGGCTCAGTCAAGGAGAGGACGACGAGCTACTGCAGCGTCGTCAGCTGGTCCCTTCCTCGCCGCGCTAGAGGACGAGGGATGGAGCAGAGAGGCGAGGCTCGAGTGAGGAAAAAGGCGTAAAGGAGGCGAGCCAAAGCGGCTTTGCCCCCTCCCATCCTTGCGGTACGACGGGCGAGCTTGGCTGCTTGCAACGGCAAAGGGCGGGCCCGTATGACGACGGTGGTGGTGACAGCAAAAGATGGAGGGCGAGCTTGGCGCGAAGTGGCGACAAAGCGGTCGCCGCTACAGGCGGAGTGACAGTGGCGTCCTCCTGGTCTGCCGCGGCGCACGCGAGGGCGGGAGCGAGCAAAACTAGGGTGCACCGGGGCGGATTTGAACTGCAGGGCGGCAAGCGGTGCAAACGCAGGGAGGGGGAGAGAGAGTGTGTGTGTGTGTGTGGGTTCTCTCTTGGCCGATGCAGGACGATGACCTGCTTGCTCCACGCACAGGCCATGGGGATTGTTGGGCCAGCAGGTAAGGGGATGTCGGCCTAGGTCGTCTGGTTGAAAAAATGGAAGAGAGGATGAGGGAATTTTTTTGATTTTTATATTTTTTTAATCAATATTTATAAAAGTATACCTTCATTTCAAAAATTTACAAAAATATACCTCCAACGCCCTCTGGGAGGGCGTTTTTTAAAAATCGTCCTCCTAGAGGGCGATTTAATGACGTGGCAGACGGCCGTCGGCCGCGAGGGCGGCCAGGGGGCCGCCTGCAAAATGCCGGCCATGGGACCGGCTTTTTTACAGACGGCCCCCTTGCCGCCCTCTTAAAGGGCGGTTTTTTGGCGACTAGGGGGCCACCTACAAAATGGCCACTTTATTTTTTTCTTTTTTTTGATATTTTTTTCTCAACTAGAAACTCGAGAATAGCAAAACCTTGTGAAGATGCAACTTAAACCGATGTAAGATGTGGCCTGTAGAAAATTGTGAGCGTGCTTTAAAAACCATGCTGAAACTTCAGACCTCGAAAACTCAATCTTCCTGGCCGAATTTCGCAAAATTTTTTTGGACAAACCCAACAATTTCAAGAAGAAGCGGATGTAAAATTTTCTGTAGATATCCGCAGAGTACTTATTTGCCCAATTCCAAGACTGTATGCAAAAGTTATGACTGTTTTAAGGTAGGTAGCGCGCGTTAGGAAGAAATAGGCACAACTTTCAAGCGGTTCTGTACCCGGCCGGTCTGACCGGGTTGAGGCCTGCGGTCCGACCACCACCCCCCCAGAACTGCTGGGCGGTTCTATACCGCCCCCATTTTGCAGGCGGCCCCCTGGTTGCCCAAAAATCGCCCTCCCAGAGACAGCAAGGGGGTCACCTGTAAAATAACCGACCCACGGACCGGCCATTTTGCAAGCGGCCCCCTGGCCGCCCAAAAACCGCCCTCTGGGAGGGCGGCAATGGGGCCGCCTGTAAAATGGCTAGCCCCGGCCGGCTTTTTACAGGCGGCCCCCTTGCCGCCCTCCTAGAGGGCGGTTTTTGGACAGCCAAGGGGCCGCCTGCAAAAGTGTTGACGGCCGTCAGCCATGTCATAAAATCGCCCTATGGAAGAGCGATAGGAGTATATTTTTGTAAATTTTTGAAACAAAAATATACTTTTGTAAATATTTTATTAAATAAATATAAAAATAAAAAAATTCAAGACAAGATGGGTAGGGCCGTTCAGTAGAGAGAGAGGGAGGAAAGGCCCAACACCTGAAAAGTGGTTTGACCAATTTTTGGATTACTTGGAGGGATTAAATCTGAGATTTGAATTTTGAATTTGATTTTGGAATTTTTGGAACGATCACAAGAGAAAGATTGGATTAAGATCTTGGCACACGCGGGACTTCAATCAAAGAACCAAGTTTTCGCCGAATAGTTTTTTTTATTAAATTAAATTTTACACCTAGAACGATTGGGTGTTACATAGATCCAATGGATGGCTCGAATCAGCTCCAGGTGGGTACGACGAGGGTGCACGCGGCTCGCTCAGCTCGGCTACCATCCTCGTGAGCTCCACCATTCCCTTCTTCGTTTGTCGTTCCGTTGTCTGTAAGCGTCGCCGTAATCGGGACCTCGGCCTGACGGGTATCTGGCGAGTGGCTCGAGCGTGCAGAGAGTGTCGTAGTTGGCCTGCGTGAGTAGCATGTAGCGGGCGGCGGGCTCAAGGAGGGAGGTGAGGCTGAGGAGGTTGAGACGCGATGTCTGGGTGTGGCTGACGGGGTGTCAGAGTCGATGCCCATGCGGAGCAGGCGCTTGCGGATGTGTGTGTTCCGGTAGTTCTTGATCTCGTCGTTGTCAGGGCGGTCAGGCAGCTGCGTTGTAATCGCTGACCACCTAAGCAAACCATGCACGGAAAAACCGAACTGCATCGATCATCAACTATACACTTAAATCTAGGGGCTAGCTATACATACTTAAGGCGCCACATTTTCTATAAGAAAAACCGTCAAATCATTTTTACAATGTAAATCACCTACATTTACACTGTAATTATTCTATAAATTTCAATAATTATATTTAAACTTTTCTAATACACACTGTAGAAGAGAATTCAAATTAAAAATAATTGATTATCTACTTAGAGGAGGAGATAGGAGAAATAGAAGCATGCTTATATATAAGAGAGATAGCACTCACATAGAGAAAAAGGCGAATGAAATCAAGTAAAAAAATATGGTGTCATATTTTTAGCAAAGCTGTAAGTCTAAGTAGTCTACTTGCATTAAATAATCACTAGCCGATCGGCCACATCACAGGTGATGAGCTAGATGATGGCCTCTTCCTCGAAGGAGAAGTGACCACGCTTGATGTCCGGCCAGAGGTAGTTTGACCATCGCAGCCGGTAGCTCTTCTCGCACCATGCGGGCACCACGCTTGGGGAGGGTGCAAGTTGCCCTAGACATGCTCTTTGATGTAAGCAACAAGCGTCTCGTCCTCCTCGGGTATCCCTGACGGGCCCAACGCCTCTTAGCGGCAGATGAGAGAGGTTGCACGGTGGGACTACAAAGGAGGCGAAGGCGGAGGCGGCGGAAAACGAGATACGTGCGGGAGGTGGTGGCAGCGTTGAAGGGCAAGAGAGATGACGATGGCGGTAGACGAGGGAGGGGATCATGGAGCCAAGAGGCCTGGTAGCCGATCCAAGTGAGCCGTGTGTTTTCTCGTCGCACCCGCCTAGAGACAAGCCAAGCAAGCTGTCGTATCCGTAGCTTGTGTCAGCCATTCGGGGCGGGGTGCAGATTCACCCGTTTGCACTTAGACTACACCAATTTTTTTCAGGACGACTATAGGATAGGATCCTGCAAGGACGGGATACTTTATAAGACTGACGCCATCCTGCGCCACCTCTTCCTCCACATGAGCCACCAATCAACAACGTAGCACAGCAACGCAGTTGGCAATGCTGGCTGCAGCAGTAGGGAGGGAAGGGTGGAGCCGTGGAGAGGAGGGGGATGGAGAAGAGGAGAGCACAGGTATCACTGCCGTCCCACCACCACCACATGCTCACTGTCCCCCTCCATTCTCTTTCTCCCTCCTTGCACCCACGGCCACCGGCATTCCCCTGCCGTATGCTTGGAGCTAGCGGATGGATGGGGCTCCCGTTACTCCGCCGCCACCGCCTAGATAGCAAATTTGGTACCCATAGGTATCAGCTGGTACCAGCTAATACCTCAAGGTACCAAACCTAATACCTACATATACCATCGTTGGTACCAGCTGATACCAAGGTACCAGATGATATCTTTAGGTACTAGCTGATACTTGTGAGTATCAGCGGTGATACCCTAGGAACCAGTACGCCCTCAAGGAAGCCCGGAGTAGAGAGGCCTAGGCGGCATGATGATGTGGTCGGGAGAAGCAAAGGAGGCGCCAACATCCTTCTCATCACCACCTGTGCCGTTGGTCGACCTCTGAGACCACCTCTAGCAGCTTCATTGGCCTCCCCTCATCACCATCAACAACGTCCTGGGAGGACAAGCCCGCGTCAGTAGGCGTCCTCCCCGACAGCCTCCCTTGTCCCTGGTTGCTCCCTACCGGCATGGGGCCTAGATCTGGTGGGTGCCGCCATGCCGCAAGCATGAGTCGGAGGAGGAGGCCACGGGATAGCCACCGGCCCACCACCTTCGTCGCTAACGCCGAGGACGCTAGGGGGAAGGAGTAGAGGAGGAGCTCAGGAGGGGAAAGGTAGGAGGGAGTGGAGAAGGAAGAGGAGGCCGGGATGCAGAGAATAGGAGGCTAGGGAAGAAGAGCGATAGGAGAGATGGTGGAACGGTTAGATGCATATGTTATCCTGTCCGGAAAACAGCAGGCAGTAACATAGTATTTCTGTTTTTTTTTTCGATTTCTACAGGCCTAATGGTTGTAATGTGCCACACAGGGTTGCCCTTATCACCAGTTATCTGAGCTTACCATCGGGGGTACCTAGTAACCTCATAAAGTTCAAAAAAAATTAAACAAAAATTTAATTTGGTTGTTTTTCAGTGTTTCAACGTTACCCGGCTTTGCAAGGGTATGGTAAACCCCCTAAAAACAGTAAGGTAAACCATGGTGCCACATATGGCCTAAGAGTAAGTATATAGTGTTATCAGGGGATTGGTGTTTTCTATGGGCTAAATGTACACATGAAAAATCACGGGACGCACTTGTATATGTAAGAACAGTAGAACACGATGGGTATATACTGTATATACCGTTTTATACAGCACGTCTCGGCAATGTTCAATAAAATCTTACATTAATTGAACAGGCAAAGCCCATAAATCTGTAAAGAAATCCGAGCTTCAGGAACTTCAGGCCGCGACAATCTCGTCACAACTCAACAACGTAGAACCTGCACAAGCAAAGTAGGCAGGGCGAACAATATTCATTACAAACTATTGATGGAAGAACAGCAAAAAGTTTATACTTAGGAACCAAACTAGGGGTGCATAAGATTGATCATGTACCTGTCATCTTGGAACTTTGTAGAACATTTCGCCTGAAGGGCAGCTAAAGGGTAATGATAATGACCTCACACCTATGTGCACAAAACATGCCTAGTCAACGGAAAAATCTGACAAGTGAAATGTTACTATCGCTGCACATGCACAGAAACATCTGGGGCTGATATTCGTGTAACACTCCGCTGCTCATAGGAGATGCTATCGTTGGTACTTAAATTCTTTTCGTTATGAACATATTCCAAAAACTCCATTATAATTGGGTCAGTCCAAGGGCATCCAAATGGAGCATCTTCACCTGCCACCCAACCAAGATGGCCACCCTGTGGTGTTACTATCAGTAGGCAGTTCGGGTTTGCCTGGAAAGACAAAAAAAAACAAGATTTCCTTCAGCTCCCAGTGTAAAAGGTAGGTGCAACACCCTATTGAGTTTTCTCTATCCTATCATGGTAGGATTCTTGACTCTCTTGGAAATGTGGAAAAAGAAGCCTATCCCAAATCTGTTGTCTTTGTTGTATAATTAATGAAACAAAAATCCCACATAAGAACACCTGAATCCCAGTCGGATATGATTTTCACTTCAGCTAACAAGACCTTTGAAACTGTACTTTTAATCAATAAGATGTTAAGTACCCAGAAGTAACAAAGCTCTAGTTTTCAGGGTTCAGATCTGTGTGTGCCCCTATTTGTTGACTTAAACAGAACTCTCAAGGATTAGACTCGGAATGCGGCCTCATGTTTTTATTCAAGAGATCAACACTGCATAATAGGGCCCAGTAGGGTGTATACCACAAAGTGCAACAAGAAAATACCTTGATATCTTCTCTGGGAATTCCCCTAGATGGTGCAATCGGGTCATTATCCGCCTGCACATAATTAAGCAAGAATAAAAAACTATAACAGAAAATATCTAAGCAACCCTTTCAATATGTGATTGTATGGCCTAATCATTTTCTTGGTATAACATGAACCAGTACTGGCAACTGAATACAAACTGTTGAGCATTGACTTTTGCTTACCGGCATGCTTATGGAAGAACAAAACAGCTGTAGTGAAATTTAAAGCCTTCTTGATTTCCTCATTCCATGATTGCTCTAGAATTCAATAGTACTAACTTGAAGTAATGTGTAAATTAAAGTGAGATATCGTGACTGCTGTCATCTAGAATTACTGAAGTAATTTGTCCACATAGCTGAACCTGAACTTCTCTAAAATGCCTAATTTAATCAATTTAGGCTCCATACTGCCAAGACCTAGGTAAGCATTCAAAAGTTTTTTCCCCTGTCAATTCGATTACACAATTAAAAGGCCATGAGTTGACTTGCATTGAGATACTCCTTCTCCATCGTTTTGACAATTTTGACTAGACATTCTAATATGTTTCCCTAAGTAATAAGATAACTGTTGTTCCTAATGTGTGAGAAAAGGTGTTCAAGGAAAAAAAAGTGTGTGAGAAAAGCATAGAGAAGAGAACTAATAGTTTCACCTGTATGCACAATAAGGGTATGGAAACATTTTTTATGGAATCTGAGCTGCTTGAGTTGGAGTAGTAATCATCCACGGACTTGAAACCAAATGAAACTGCACAAAATTGAAGTGTAATTTTAAATGTGGGTGCCACAGAAGAGAAAATGAATAGCAACTGGTAAGAGTTCTGCTTGATGTCACAGCAGACCTCGGGTTAGCCCTTCATCAAAGTCTCTAACTGATCTTGCATTCGCTGCCTTAGGTATATTATATTCACCTTCCAATCCTTCAAAAAGGAGTGCATGTCTAAAATTTTATGAAGTCCCTAAAAATCAACTGTTAGAATTCATTGAAGGAGTGCAGTGTGATTTAGATTTGAGGAAAGGTGAACAGAAGTCTACTTCTTAAATATATTCCTCAGAGCCCTAGCAAGGGCTCTATCATAGACATTGTTGAATCCTTTGTGGAAATCTTCGTCTGCAATTACCAAATTAAATGGATTGCACAAGGACACAGCTCCAGAAAGAACACATTTATCAGTTTCCTGGAAAGAGTGAACACATAGAAAGTTTTGGACAGTCAGAATAAACCGTGACTTGGGATCAATTTAATATAACCAAATGCAGAAAAAAAACACATATCAAAGCACTATGTGATAAAAAGGAGCTAGTCCATAAGTTTAAAACATATTGGATTAAATCGCACACTGAATCAAACAAAAGTGGCAAATATGTAGGTTAACTCCTAAATCATCATCAACCACAAAAGGGAGTATGTAAAGCATATGACCTCAAGATGAAATGGACCCTGACGTGTAGGGCACAAGAAAAAAAATGACATTGTGTAGAACTGTAGGATCATCATCACTGAGTAAAGAACTCACCTCTCCAAGGTAGCGCACAAGAATATTTGCTCCAAGAGACCAGCCAACAGCATAAACGTTAGATTGAGGATAACGTCCTAAAACATGATCAACTACTTGCCGGAGATCTCCAGTAAATGACGCCGAATAGAACTGCACATGACAGAAGAGTGTTAATAAGATGAGACATTGTAGAGTTTTTGCTTTAACCTGTGATTTGACTCCTTCGTTATCCTATACATTCCATAGGTTTCCTCCACAATATTCATTCAGTATTAAGGCCTATGATCATGATGAATGGTGACTTACCAATATGTCTGAATTATATATTAGGTCAGCCGAAAGATGCTGGCAAATTTGAAGGACATAAGATAACCTATTCCCCACCATAATAGGATTCTCTAGAAAAAAGTCAACAACGAAGTGTAAAACCAAATTAATATTTTATTGTTGAGTAAATGTCTGAGTGCCACATTTAGCCCTTCACCATATGGTGCTGAAGCAGGTGGCTCATGTCATACTCCCAGCAAGAGCATAAACAACCTTCATCTTACGAGTAATCAATAGTTCAGTACGAATAAAAGTGCAATCTACATGTATCAGACAGGATGAAAACCTGAAAACAGTACCATGATAAACGACTTTTACAGGCTGAGAGAGTAAAGCTGATCAACTAATTCTGACTTCTATTTTCAACTGTTACTTGATTTTTCAGGGTCTATTGAGTTTATCGCTAACAATGAGATAAATAAAATATTTTAAATACCTTGGCTGTAGTCACTGGACTGTGTGCACATCCACGGCTATTAAACACCACCACACGCCATCCTTTGCTTCTAGCTCTCAAAAGCATATGCCTTACATATGTGTCATCACTTCCCCCTGTTAGACCAGGCTGCCAGTGTCGAACTCAGCATCAGGCATTAACCATAAGCTAGTTAAATACATCAGTGAAGTACAAATAAACACTGGGCATCAAGTGTAAAGGAAAACAAAATTGCTGGTGTCAACAGTACACATCTCCTTCTGGCAAAAGTGTTGAATTTAATAGTACAGCTCTACTTTGTGCTATGTTTGAAACTACCTTATTGTCACCTAGACAATCTATTACCAACAGCAGCATTTCAGTACTTAGAGAAATGATATCCTGAAAGTACTACCCTATTTTCACCTAGACATAAACCCATTACCAGCGTAGACTTTCCACTTAAAATCTCAACAATGTGTGCTCGACAGTAAATGTTGTGAACCTGTTCCGTGTAGCACGTCAACGAAATGTTGGTAGAGTCTCCCGTTTGGGGTAACATAATGACGGCAAAAGCTTAGTTGCATCGCACTTAGCTACGCTGAAGTCTGAACCCTCGACTACATGGGATTCCAGTGATTCTATCAGTGCTATTTGGCCATTTCTATTAAAAATGGAAAAATCATAGCTCAATTCCAATGCGAACCAAATCCCATTCCCAGATGCCATTGATTCATTGGTGCCAGCAATTGCATTCACGTTCCATGTATCCAGCACGCAACCACACACAGTAGGGCAAGCAACATCGTACCAGTAGTATGAGCACTGGCGCGTCCCGCGGAAGCACACGGTCGTCGCCTGAGACCCAGTCGAGGGCGACGGCGCCATCGTCGAGGGTGCGGAGGCACTCGCGCCGGAGCGCGACGGCCGGCAGCGACCGCGCGAAGGCGGCGAAGATGGTCTCGACGTGCCGGTTCGACGCGACGACGGGGAAGGCGCGGTACGGCCGGCGGAGGCTGTCGAAGCCGGCGAGGAGGCCGCAGCGCGCGCCCGCGACCTCGAGGCTCTCGTGCGGGAGGACCTGCTGCTCCCCGGCGCCGCCTGAGACGGGGAGACCGTTCCAAGGAGCCGGGATGGAGGAGGATAAGGGGTTAGAGGAGGTGCTCGACATGGCGGCGGCAGCCGGGAGGAGGGACCGGAGGCGAGGGGCGACAAAGTGGCGGGTGGTGGCGACCAGTGGGGATGGCGTGGGTGGAGCGGCCATGGGGGGTTGGTAGTGGCTTGGTGCTTGGAGTGAACAGTTCGACTTGGGATCCTCTGCTTTTCGAGGTGCGGGGCCGGACAGGTAGTAGCCAGAAGGACCTGGTGGTCGGATTGCAGCCACGTGGCAATCGTGGGAAGAAAGCCGCTCAAATATGGGCCGGGCGATGTTGATTTGGGCCTATTTTAGGCCCTCACTGGATGGGCCGGAAGCCTGGAAACTGTGGTCTCCCGTGAAACTTGAAAAAGGTCCTACTGAGTTTTATTTCCCTGGCGTGATTTGTGCATTAAGCATTTCAATCAAATATCTATGCAACATTTTCTAAAGAAGCTTCTCATAAATGTAGAACTTTGAAATTCGAGAGAATTAAAAAAAAATGTGACCTTGCATATTTGTACGCATCAGTTTCTATCAATAAGTTTTCCTTGCATAGGCTTCTCGGCCAGAACTCTGAACGACAAGTCAGCTTATTCAACATTTACTTCATTATTTCCATAAATCTACACATTTCCTCTTCATTCTGTCATTTGTTGACTGGAAGTATAAAGTCATCCTCGCAGGGTTCACGTTTTCAACGAAATCCAATCGAAAATCACAAAATTTCTAGGTTTTGATGTGGGACAAAAGTAGATTCCGATTAAAATTTTGAATGATTTTGAGAATTCAAATTTAAAACAGTTAAATTCAACCGAATTTGTCCAAAATTTATCAAATTTTAGAGAAAAAAATCATACCGCCTGGGGTTGGAATCCGGCCCTCGATCGAAAAGGAAAACACTGCCTCCGCGTCCAAATAATGCATGTCATGCACTGATCTTGCTAGTGTCATTAGAAACTCAATATATAGGGCCTGTTTGGCAGGGCTCCAGCTCCTAGATTCTGGTTTGGTGGAGCTGGAGCCTAGCCAAACGGTCCAGCTCGAGCAAAAAAATGGATCAGATCAGGCTGGATCGTTCCTAGAAAAAGAACTAGCAGGTTGGAGCGACCTTCTGCCAGCTCCATGGCTCCAGCTCCGTCCATTTTACATATGTACTCATAGAAGTTGTATTGTAATTACCCGCAAATGCCACTGATATACCCTTATCCAAGACCAGCCCCTCGGCCCCCTCCCGACTTCTCTCCTGACCTCTCCCAAATCCCCCTCTCGACTCCTGCGCGCAAGGTTCCAGTGGCGGTGACGGCCAGAGGGGGAGCAGGCGACGGCTGCCGGAGGGTAAGCAAGCGACAGCGGCTGGAGGGGAAGCAAGCGGCGGCGACGCAACTCGCCCTCCCTCTGGCATCTCCATCCCCGCCCCTACCCCGAGCGGCGGTGTTGCGGCAGATCCAGGGACGGCGGCGGCGGCGGAGGGGGAGCAAGCAACGGCGGCCGGAGGGGGAGCAGGCAGCACAGGCAGCGGTGCTGCGGTAGATCCAGGGACGGCCGTGGCGGTCGAGGGGAAGCAGGCGGCGGCAGCCGGAGGGGACGCAGGCAGCGCCTGGAGGGGAAGCAGGCTGCGGCGGCGTGTGAAGGGGAAGCAGACGGCGGCGGCAGTCTCTGTTCGGTCGAATCCCCATTGAAGAGAGGTATTTCTCCAAACCCTATAGCTTCTCCCCACTCTCTTCCATCAATTTTGCACCCAAATTGTTGTATTAATCAGTGGAAATGATTTGTATGAATCTTGTTCTATCATGATTTTGCTTCAAAACTGATTTTGTTGCTCTGAAAGATAAATTTGTTGTTATAAACTGAACTGAAACATGGTGTGCACAACTAGATCCACCTGACTCATATTTTTGTTAGTACTCATTTTGTGATTGATATGCAGAAATTGAACCTATTTAGTTATTGAATTATAGATATTGTAGTCATAATCAATAAGTTGGATCATTTTTTGGTAGGTGATTCTAAATGATATATTAATGTTTATCTTTATTATAGGGAAATATTATCTTGTTGATGCTGGCTATCCAAACCGCCCAGGATACTTAGCACCATATAAGGGTCAAAGGTACCATGTGCCGAAATTTTGAAGATGTACAGCACCAAGTGGCGTGAAAGAAAAATTCAACTACTTGCACTCAAGTCTACGTAATATCATTAAGAGATGCTTTGGTGTATAGAAGATGAAGTGGCGAATTCTTCTCAAGATGCCTAGCTTTTCAATATGGAAACAGAAGATGGTTGTGACGGCAACAATGGCATTGCATAATTTTATTCGTGACTATGATGCGCCGGATAGGCATTTTCAGAGATTTGATAGAAATCCAATTATGTGCCTACTATTCCATCTAGATATAGAAGATATATTATCTTTCAAGATGCATCGGATACATCAACCGAGGGTGCGAGTAATGCATCAATAGATGCATTTCGTGATGACCTAGCCCATCGTATTATAGGATAATGGACAAGTAATGTATGGTTTTTTATGGTCTTTTAGAATGTCTTTAGATAACTATACTACTAATTATTATTATTGAACATTTATTATATAAACGTCATGCATAGATTTTAGCTTTTCTTTTTACGAGTATGAATGTTGTCATATATTTTGTTTTTACCTTTCGCACTTGTGGTGTTGAAAACATACAAGAAAAACTAGCATTTATATATTAGTGATAAATTTCAAAAGGTACATTCATGTCATAATCAACAATTATCAATTAGTAAAAAAAACTAAGGGTAAAATTGTCCATCTTCCCCCACCTATCTCTTTCAGGATTTCTGGAGCTGATCAGGCTAGCCAAACACTTTAAGGCCACCTCCAGATCCTACAGGATCTAACTCTCGTTGGAGTTGGATCCAGGAGTTAGGATCTAGGAGCTGGAGCCCTGCCAAACAGACCCATAAGCTATATATATAGTAAGTGCTGAGTTGTAGTGATAGCCAGCTCAGGGAAATGTCACATATAGACCTTGTTTGAGTAGCTTCTGGTAGGTGCATCTATTTTTAGAATCTTTGGCTCCTAAATAATTTAAATTCTCATCTAAATTTTTAACCTGAAAAATACATTAATAGCCAAATTTGTACCAACTGAATACTAATCAATCGTTTCTCAGAATTTCGAGATCCCTAAACATGGACATAGTTACATCTACACTATGTATAGCTCATGAATATAATTTTTGGAAAAAAAAAGGGCTGATGCTATCATGCTATGCTAATGCGGATTACTGGCCTCATTAAAACTCCTTCGTGGTTTACCACAACCACTTCTGAAAATCACATCATATAACTTATAACTGCTCTAGTTTAGGTTGAATCTTTCAGTACTACGCACGTATCTAGTTATCTACATTGAACTTGTCGTATGTGCTATAAGCAGTTTTTTCTTATCCAACTATGGTGGACTCGGTGGTTGCCACAAAATAAGCTCGCCTAAGCGGTGTTTGGTGGAGAGTTTGTTGGTGGCTACTCTTTCATTTACGTTTTCAAAACTGTTAAATAATACGTTTCGCATAAAAGCTTTCTACATATAAATTTTTTTAAAAAAATTTAAATAAAAATATTTTTCAAGTTTGTAATTCCTAACACCTAATTAATCATATAATAATAATATTTATTATTTTACGTGCATTCTATAAGCTAAGCCTAACCTCCCTACTGATAAAAAGGAACCCCACAAACCTGACGGCTTTACAAGTTGGATAACCTGATGGTTACATGATTATCTTGCAGACCATTCCGTTAGATCCATCGCCATAACAAAACCGAGTAACTGACACAGTGACAAAAGAGGTGCAGATTATGCCAACGAGTTCAAAACAAGCCACATCCAAATGAAATCCATCGTTTTTTTGTTTGCAGTGGAAGAGATATGTGCTCCCAAATTCTCGCCGTCGTTCATCTTTTCTGTGGCCACGAGCAGCTCGCCGCGCTGCACCATCCGACGTGCCAAATATCTGTAGCGTCCCACATTGCGACGAACACGAGCAAGCTACTCTCACTGACAACAATAGACCCACCGTAGCCAATCCCGTTACCGCGTGCGTCGCCGCTCCGTGCGATATCCAACCGGAACGGATAAGCCCCCGCTCTTCCATGGTGAAACCCGGACAACTCAGTATGAACAACTGACAAACGGGCCCCAGGGTGCAGTAGTTCATGTGGGTCCACCTCATCAGTGATATACCGTATACAGATACATCGGTGAAAGCAGGTCCGTATAACACCCCGCGTGACGGCGTAGAGCGTAACTAACGGCCACCCCTTCCCGGTCTCGCCTCGGCCTCTGCCTTCCCCTGTTCCTCATCTCTCGTCGTCCTCCCCCCGACCCCTCCCTGCCGATTCCTCCTCCCCCCCTCGCGCGCGCGCAGCGGAGGGGATCATCCTTCCGGCTCCGAGAGCTTAGGGTTCGGGGGCTCGCGTCGCGTCCGCTCCCACCCCCTTCCTCACATGGCCTCCGCCCCCGCCGCCGCCGAAACCCTCGCCTCGCTCCCCATCGCCTCCCCTTCCCGGTCGCTGCTGCGCCCCCTCCCCAGGAGAGCCTCCTCGGGGGGCTGCTCCTCCTCCGTCCGAATCTCCGCCGTGCCGCCGCGGGGCCTCGGGTTCGCCGTCGTACAGCGCCGCATCCGCTGCCCGCCTGCGGCGCGCGCCAACGTCGAGCGCGACGGGGAGGGAGCGGAAGCGTCCGGACCAGGCGAGGCATCCTCCTCCTCCGCTGGAGATGGGGACCGCGACGCGGTGGCGGAGGCAGGAGGAGGTGATAGCGCCAGCACGAGCACCACGAGCGCGGCCGCGACGCCGCCGCAGCCGCCCTCGTCGAAGAGAGGGGAGAACAAGTGGCGGCGGAAGCTGATTAAGGGTGGTGGCGTTGGGCGGTGGCTTTGGGAGCCCATAGTACAGGGGAGAGAAATGGGGTTCCTCCTGCTCCAACTCGGGTTCGCCATATTCGCGCTCCGCATGCTGCGCCCGGAGATCGCACTGCCTGGCTCAGAGCCCCGGCCACAGACAACTTATGTCAGCGTCCCGTACAGCGATTTCCTGGCGAGCATAGACAAGGACCAGGTGAAGAAGGTCGAGGTGGACGGGGTGCACATCATGTTCCGCCTCCGTCCTGAGGTTGAGGCCCGTGTGGTGGAGCAGCCACAGGTGCAGCGTGGATCAGATGCTGTTGCTGATAATGCTGGAGTTTCAAGGCGAATCGTCTTCACTACGACACGTCCAGTGGACATTAAGACGCCATATGAAAAGATGGTGGAGAATAGTGTTGAGTTTGGGTCGCCGGACAAAAGGTCTGGTGGCTTGCTCAATTCAGCTTTGGTAAGGCTTTGCAGCTGAAAATTAACTTCGTTACACATGTGATATTTATGGCTTGGGTATATTAGTATAAGGAAAGTGCTAATCACATCAGAACATGGAAAAGGAACAACATAGTTTAGCATGCATAATGATGGATATTGTAGGACTGCTGATGGTGTTGTGTCTTGAGATGGATATTTGAATTAGTGGCAGTGACTTCTGCAAAGTGAGCCCTAGCTTTGTCTGGTTTTAATGATTTAGATTGTATATGGTGAACTAGTTATTTTGTGGTTTACGAAACTACATATGGCATACTGCCATACTGCCATACTGGTCAGCTATGAAGGAGAACAAAATGTTGAATGGTGCTATTAACATCAAGGCTCAAGATATTTGCAATTACAAGAGAGCATAGAATCCATGTTAATTTCAACTTATGAAATAGCATTAGCATATCTTTGCTCAATTTGTTTCTGGGCAATTCAGAACCCACATATCCCATTGGTGCTTTGGTGATATTTAAACAGATGTTTTACAAACATGATATTTCAGAGTTAAAATTTATTATGATTTGTGCTCTGGTCATAGATAAGCCGATTATTTATAAGAACATAAAGTTATCATCACTTGCATCTTACAAAAATCCTCGCATTAAATATGAAAGAAAAGGTTCAAAGATGACCTAAAGTAATGTAGGAAAACAATGAATTCTCTGCAGAGTTTTCATATTTTTATGACTCATATGGATATTTTCTGCATGCAATTGTAATATTATGCAGAATATTGAGTTTGCAACCTGATTTGAAAGGCAAATTAAAAAAAGCACAAGTTTAAACCTTAAGACTTAGAGATCACTAGTACATTACTATGTTCCCTTGTGCCTTCATCCTTGTGAATTCTTCAGTCATCACAACTGTCGTATTCCTTGAGTGACAAAACAGGATGGAATGGTTGATGGATTGGTTCACATGAAAAAACTGAACCTCCAGTTGAATCTTGGAACTTACAGTTCATGAATTCATGGGGTTTTCTTTAACTTTATGGGGAAAATGGAATCCTAAGTGGAGGTTACGGATAACAGAGCATAGAATTTATCAGAGATATAACTTAGTTCTGCTGGTTTTTTGTTGTTATCGCTAATTTCTTCTTAGAAATACACAGCTATCTCATTTAGCTGTGTTTTGGCCCTAACCACACCTTATATTTTGCAGGTGGCTCTTATTTATGTTGTATTAATTGCTGTAGTTCTGCAGCGATTGCCAATAAGCTTTTCTCAGGTACTGATGCATGTACTTCATTAGTTCAATCAACTAATGAACACACTCTGCCATGTTGGATTTTGTTTATAGACATAGTTTCTTGTGTATAATCAGCATTCAGCAGGCCAGCTGAGGAATCGGAAGAATTCAAACTCTGGTGGGGCAAAAGTTTCAGAAAGTACTGATATAGTTACGTTTGCTGATGTGGCTGGAGTAGATGAGGCCAAAGAAGAGCTGGAAGAGATTGTGGTATGTGTTTTATGCTGAATGTTACTCGTATAGGCAGTTATCCACCTGATATTGTGCCTTATCTGTTAAGCCCAGGGAAATAAGCTAGTTCTATCTTAATCTTATGTTCAGGAGTTCCTAAGGAACCCAGAAAGATATATTCGTCTTGGTGCTCGTCCTCCTCGAGGTGTCTTGTTGGTCAGTTCTGCAGTCATTTCACTAATGATGAAAGTTGCTTCACTTGATTTTTGGTACTAGGATGTAATTCGTTATTTACAGGTGGGCCTTCCAGGAACTGGAAAGACACTTCTTGCAAAAGCTGTTGCTGGGGAAGCTGAAGTCCCATTCATAAGTTGCTCTGCAAGTGAATTTGTGGAGTTGTATGTAGGCATGGGAGCAGCTCGAGTGCGTGACCTATTTGCTAGGGCTAAAAAGGAATCACCTTCAATCATTTTTATTGATGAGGTAACCTACTGTTTGAGGACACAGTCTAGTTTCATGTGCTTAAATGTGTGTTAACTAATTAGTGTCTCTTTGTAGATTGATGCTGTGGCAAAAAGCCGTGATGGCCGATATCGTATCGTCAGTAATGATGAACGTGAGCAGACACTAAATCAATTGCTCACGGTATGATAGTAATGAGTCTTTTACTCTTGTGACTTGACTATACTTTAGTCACATACTCACATACTTAGTTGGGATTCCAATTGAATCATCTTTGTGTTAATTTTCTGAGTTTTCCTAGGAAATGGATGGATTTGACACCAACTCAGCTGTCATTGTACTTGGAGCAACAAACAGAGCAGATGTTTTGGATCCTGCCCTCCGACGCCCTGGGAGATTTGACCGTGTAGTTATGGTAAGTTGACCTTATCAATACAAAAGTGAAAATCGATCTGTGTCGCCTGAGGTCACAGATGTCTATGTGATAGGTTGAAGCTCCTGACAGATTTGGAAGAGAATCTATTCTGAAAGTTCATGTGAATAGAAAAGAGCTTCCGCTTGGTAAAGATGTAGATCTCAGTGACATTGCTGCAATGACAACTGGTTTTACTGGGTAAGAAACTAAGAATTCTTCCACTTCCTTTTTATTAACCATGTAGCACTTTCAGTTGATGCTTGTTTCACACTATACAGGGCAGACCTTGCAAATTTAGTGAATGAAGCTGCTTTGTTGGCTGGCAGATCAAATAAAGAAATAGTGGAAAAAATTGACTTCATCTGTGCAGTGGAACGCTCTATAGCTGTATGTTGTTCTTTTATCTCAAATTCATTCGATATTATGGTTTTGTTTAAGGTGATTGTATTCAATGAAATTCAGTCTCATCTATACTATACTTAATGTAGCTTGTGCTTAGTTTCTTATTCCTATCCTAGTTTTTCTTAACCATGCAATGTACAGACGGTTACAGGATTAACTGGAACTGCAACTTATACAAGACAGATGTCTCGATATCTATTTTGAAACTATTCTTGACTTGTCTCCCCCAATTGTCTTTATAGTATAGGTAGTAAAGCTGGCAGTGCATTATGTCCACTAAATGCTTTGCTTCCTTGCAATGAATTTATGTCTATCCCATCCTTGGTATGGTCAAATTTTCTAAGGTTTTTGAAATATGGTTTACTTGTGAATTTTCTGGTGATAGAATTATAGGGAAATCCTTTATTTATTTGATAATGGGGACGCCAGTGTGTCAAATGTCATATTATTAGCACTATGCCACCATCGGCATCTTTTTCCTACTAACTATCCATTAATTCAGCATGGAAGGAATTACCCTTCTGTTGATCCTTGCCCTAATTTGATATTGTTATGGAAGATGTATGTTCCAGCTGTTAGACAGAGTAGTATTTCCACGCTGTTTCCTGGAAGCTCACTGTGAAGTCATTTTCTTAGGGCATAGAGAAAAAACATGCAAAGCTGAAGGGTAATGAAAAGGCTGTTGTTGCACGTCATGAAGTTGGTCATGCAGTCGTGGGAACCGCTGTAGCGAACCTGCTGCCAGGGCAACCGCGTGTGGAGGTTTGAACTCAAGCAACTAATGGTAGAACAGTCTAAGAAAATGTTTATATTGGCCACTCTTCATTGCTGTATTTTTTCCCCCAGAAACTGAGTATATTGCCAAGGTCAGGTGGTGCATTGGGCTTTACATACACCCCTCCCACAACAGAAGATAGATACTTGCTCTTTGTTGATGAATTGCGTGGACGTCTAGTAACACTTCTGGGTGGACGGGCAGCAGAGGAAGTAGTGCTATCAGGGCGTGTTTCTACTGGAGCACTTGATGACATAAGGCGCGCCACTGACATGGCTTACAAGGCTGTAGCAGAGTATGGTCTTAATCAGCGCATTGGTCCAATATCAGTAGCAACATTGTCAAACGGTGGGCTAGATGACTCCGGAGGCTCTCCATGGGGAAGGGATCAGGTCTGTCTCAAATTGTTCCTACACTTACCTTACAAATGCGTAAGCTACCATCTGCATGTACTGTGCTCACACTGTAAAAGATTAATCCATATACAGGGCCATCTAGTTGACCTTGTCCAGCGGGAAGTAAAAACTCTTTTGCAATCAGCCCTTGATGTTGCCCTTTCGGTTGTCCGTGCTAATCCTACAGTTTTAGAAGGCCTTGGAGCATATTTAGAAGGTATTCCATCATGGGCCTTGTTTCATTAGGTTAAAGATGAAAATTGTTAACGTATGCATAACTGTTGATTTCCTTGCCCCTTTCAGAGAACGAAAAGGTTGAGGGCGAGGAGCTTCAAGAGTGGCTGAAGTCGGTTGTTGCACCAAAAGAATTGACCTCATTTATCAGAGGAAAGCAAGAGCATGTTCTTCAGCTGGAAGCAGGCTCCTAGCACCCGGAGTATATATTGGTCTTGTAGAATCAATTAATTAATTTAACAAAAACTAGCTTCACCAGTTTAAACTGTACCAGTTCTGAGGTACGCAACAGAAAATCTCACGCACAAGATCCTAGTGATGCTGTATATATCTAAGTGCCGCTCCACGACCCTTGACTACAGGTCTACAAGAATTCCAGGCATGATTCATAGCGAACTGTAAATTCCGGAGTATTGTAAGTTCCTTCGGTTTCCTCGTTTGCCCTTCGATGTTGTTTATAGATTAGATGGGTGGTACACATGTAAAAGAATATTCATTTTTCTTCTGTGTTCTTTCTCTTTCAGTTCATCCTACGGAAGAAATTTTTTGCTATATTGTCATCTTGACAAACATTAATACGAATAATTCATATACGTCGTTGGTTCTTGTATTTGAGTGATTACCCAGTGTCTTCCCCCTTGGTTGGCTTGCTCAATTGCCTGCTTATAGAATCTTAGATGACGTTTCCCTGGACAAGCTTTTAATTTTTAAATATTTACAGAATACAGCATTGAGATATTGTCCGGAAGACATTTGTACTGTGAGAGTTTCAGATAATTATATCAGATGACTGCCTCGACCTGGTACAATCCTAGTCCACAGATTTTAGTAGTTCTAAGAGATTACAAGAGATCTCCACAACTACCAGAATACTATATCGACCGGGAAATAAGAATGGCAGATTCTAGATCATCCAAAGAATGTGAATGATGGACATGGTTCAATGGTACATGCTGATTGCTGAGAAGCAGAATGACAGAAAAGCAGATACCCAAAAAAAAAAACACTTCATCGGCAAACATTTATTTTGTACGGAGATTACTAATAATTAATAGCACTTAGCACTGGTGCACTTAATTGACAGTCCGACACTTGACCTATAGTAAACGGAACCACAGTCGCCGCGGCTGGGGTGAACAAAACGCCGGTCGCACCGGCGATTTCAGATTCTATATTCAGATGATTCCAAGAGGCCGCCGGCCTGCAGCAGCGCAGAGGAATCCACAGCGCCACCAGCCACCTGCCACCTGGCTCTCCTCCCCCTACTCCGTCCTGGTCTTGGCGAAGTTCTGGAGCGCGAAGGCCAGCCCCAGCAGCAGGACAGGCACGAAGAGCTGCAGCATCGTGAGCCAGGTGCCCTGGCTCGTGGCGTCCGGCTTGGGGCTCACGTCCTCGGAGACGACGCGGTAGGCGGGCTGGGCCGGGATCGTGGAGGCGTCGACCTCGCCGATGCAGTACGTCGGCATCAGCTCCTTCGCCGTCGCCGTGTGCCCGATGTCGTTGAAATCCGCGGTCGCGTCCTTGCCTGCAGAGGCAGTTGGATCAGCTTGTGTCAAGTCCCAAAGCATGTGGGTGGAATCAGAGCACGAGTTAGGACGGCTCACCGGTGCATGCAAGCAGGACCTCGTCGCCGCCGGGGTGCTCCTCCATGAACGGCGACACGTCGTACACCTGGAGAGCAGGCAAGATGAAACGAAACCATATGAAGCATGGATATCACGCCGAATTCAGTTCAGGAGAAACCGATAGGGAGGAGGAGGAGGTGGTGGCAGGGCTAACCTTGCCGGCGATGATGAGCCAGCAATCGTTCCGGTCGTTGTGCTTGCTCACCTCCTGGAACGAGTACACCTTCCCTCCGGCCATCGCAGCAAGCCTTTTCGCCCGGAACAAACTGATTCGCTGAACTGGAGCAGTGGAGCGACGATTTCTACAACTTCGTGGACCAGACAGGCGACGACGGCTTCCTGGCTGCGCTATCTATCCCACCGTTTTGCTCATCCCGTGTGCCGGCCGGCATCTGCCGCTGCTGACTAATATAGCCAGGAGATGCAGCGCGGTCTCGTCACGTGTTGGCGTTGTGCGGTTCGGTGTTGACCTCGTGCCTTTGCCAGGTGTCAATTTCTTACGTGAGGCTCACATGGTAAGACATTTGGTAATTAGGACGCCACAGAGGCCAGAGTAAGCTTCCACACGCTGGACTGGCGGGGTAAGATCAGCGGAAACTCATTAGAATTTTGCGCCTAAATTGGTGGGTCATCACAATTCAGTCCGCCGCATGGTCAACAGGACAAGCCGTGGCGTCATGTTATTTTTTTGACTGGCAATATTGCTGTTTGCGAAAGCGTGACAAGGGTGCTGCAACAACTCTTCAAAACCATAGATAAACTCCAGAACTGTTCTTGAATGCCGAACGGCACATGTTGTTGGTGTTGATTGATACAACACTTTCCTTGCGAGGACATATCGCCAACCTCGGGTTCAAAAGGAAAGAAGCGGATGCGACCATAGATCAGCTTTTTTTTTTTTTCTGAAGCACCATAGATCAGCTTCGCTCTGCCTATAGCTCACGGGCAACAAACACAGATGTAGCAGAAGGCAGCGAATGAGGCATCATATCTTGTAACGAGCGATTTGAGCGAAGTGGATGACTCGATGTTCAGTCAAGTACGTACGCGTGCCACAAGTATCATATTATTTGTCTGACCGGGGCCGGTGGAGGCTGTCCACGGTCTTCCATTTTCGAATTAATTAAGAGTGTGTGGACGTGTGGTACGCATCGGCGAAATGCTTGGGGGCAAAGGCCAAGAGTTCCCAGGAAATGCACAAGAATTTCTCCCTTCATTTTACTGCTGATCCGGGAGCAAACCAGCGGCGACATGGCAGGTGCACCAACCTGTGGGCGGAGGTGGAGTGGAGAACTCTCGAGGAGTCTCAGCGTCAGCGCGCGAGTTTGGCACCGCAGGGGAGGTGCGCGCCACGAGGGGAGCATGCCGGGATGAAAACGATGATGAAAATTTCTGACCAATCTTTTTTTATAAATATACTATTTCCAATGTTTCTCATCGTTTCTGATTTTAGCTATACATAAAATCTATTTTTTTAAATTTCTTTAGTAATATTATATTGCTGTTAATACTAAATAGTTAAATTGATAAATATGATCGAATTTTTGACCGACCGTGAATCGTATTCGAAGAGGTGCGATAGTTTTCTACTGTTTTCATCATTGCAGCAGCGAGCCGCGTTCTCTGGCTGCGCGGGCCGCACGCTGGGCTAGTCGGCCGTTGCGCTAGGCCTGTGACTTTGGGTGGATATGGATGTGAAGTTGTGAACCGAAAGTTGCTTTGCAGAGGACCGACCATATATCAACGTGGACGAAGACGGGTCGTGACGCCGATGCGCAACGGTCACGGAGCTCAGCGGTCGTCCCGCTCCGTCCGGCTCAGGCAGTGCGGCATCTTTAATCTTTATCCACCGCTGCGTCGTGTCGTGTAAGTACTAAGCAGTAGTAACGACTCGAGCGACTAATCATGCGTCGGGTAAGCTCACACGGCTTTTGCTCTTCAGGCGACGCCGATGCTTAACCACACGGTGCTCGCTTTCCCATTCAAGCAAAGTGAAGTTTTGATGAGGCAAGGTATCAAATTTCTATATGGTTTTTTGGCTCTCCTGTAACTGAACCTCGTATACGTGATGCTGACTGTAAGCCGATGTCCCCAGCATAACTCTTTCTGTTCTTCTTTTCTTTTGTAAGAACTATATCAAATCCCATTGCTATTTTCCATCGAGTCGAGAAAGCAAAGCTGAGAGCTCTTCACCGGCCTGGGACGCGGTAGGAGAGGAAACCGAAGTTGCGCCAAATGGAAGTTCCACCCAGAACCCGGCAAGGATGATAATCATATTCCAGGTTCTGAATGAATACACTCCAAATTACAATATGTGAGTGAGGCACTGCTACTTGCAAGCCGATATAACTTATTATTCGACGGAGTTATTAGCTACTAACTCTTTGGTGTAGTCTTTAACAGTCTAAGAAACGCGTACTAAAATTATTCGTGTTTATCCTTCAAAATGGTATAGAACTACAAGTTCTCTATTATGTACAAAATACACAACTGATACCAGCAGTCTGAAGAACCACCTCCCTCTGGAAATACATAGGAAAATGATATTCAAAGACACCAACAGATACAACCTCTAAAATGGTGTCTCTTTAATACTTGCCAAACTTGTTGCGTATTTATCTTTCCAAAATAGCGTGGAAATTGTAGTAAGTGATGGTGGCTTTGTGCATCCCAGACACATCGGCCGGTTTATCCATTATCTAAAAAACAAATAACCTCCAATAAGCACAATTCATAAAAAGGAAGAACACGGTAACAGAACATCATTAGTATGCCAGAAAGATTAGTCGTCTCACCGATCATACCATGTCACCTGTTTTCCTAGCTTCCGGGAGTGAACTTCATGCAGATTGGTGGCTTAACCTTAGCAAGAGAAAGCAGGGAAGAAGGGAACGTCCATATACCATCTCCACAAATAAAACCAGACGCAACTGCTGGCAATAGCAGCGCAGCCTCCTTGCTGTTGATTTTGTGCCAGGCAAAGACTATCAAGCTTCCCACACACATGTCAATTGCAAAATTTGCACCAACAAGGAATGGCACAGCCATTGCCATCGGCAGTGGCACATAATCCCTGTACTTGAGTGGCAAGAAGTCCCTCATAAGGTTGATGAGCACAGAAAATGCGAAGAAGCCAGCAGACAGCTCAAGGCAATGCTTTGGTAGTGCGGAAAAGCCCTCGACACCAAGAATAGCCATGTTTCGAAATATCAGCGCATACGGAGCCTTCCAGTATCCATCAGGGTTCCCAATATCAAATGCTTTGTAGAAGAGCAAGAAAGTGAGTGGAGCGATTATGCAGCCCATGGCTGTACCAATGGCCTGCCCAACAAGCATGGATCTTGGTGATGTTAATGTCAGATGACCTGTCTTAAAGTCATGCATCAAATCAGCAGAGACCTGTACTAGCTGCTTCACTATCCCACAGCCAACAAGACCAGCAATGACACCGTTGTCCCTGCCTCCCCAGGCTGCAAAGATGAAGAGAGCAATCTTGCCATAGTTGTAGCTCATATTCATGTCAGTGAGCCCAGTTCCATAGGCATTGGAGAACCCCAGCACAGGAGCAAGTACATAGGCTACAACAACATAGTACCACTTCACCTGTCGGAACATTACGGGTATGGCAATTATCGCAACGATGCTCAACAAGGCATATCCAGCATACGCTAGCCAGTTTGGAATGTAGTCTTTATTGAAGACCTCATCACGCTGCATATCATCAATTACAAATGTATCCTCATTTGTCACTGCAATTCAGTCAGCTTCAGCTATTTTGGTGATACAAGGGGGAGAAAACGTGGAAAGTATTAATTTTGCAGAGCACGTTTACCTTTCTTAACATGTCTGCGATTGGATCGTTCATGCAGGCTCTTAGCAGTGATACCTGTTACTTTTATGAAGTGGTAAAGGCCATCCCCCATGATCAAAGCTACACACATGAAGGACTGACAAGGAGAAAATTTGAGATACTATACTATATTTTGAGAAAAATGTAAATTGTATGGCAGACCTTGTAACCAAACAAGCTTGTCATGCTGCTTTCCAGTACATTTCCAGGATACCAGTTACCCTTTTGTTTGCTAATCAGTGGCCACATTATCCCCCAAGAAAGTATTGCACCAAAGAGGGTGGAGAGGTTCACAAGGTGTGAGCAAATCATCCCAGCACCAACATATGTGAGGCTAAAATCAAAATAGAACCTGCACCCAAAAAACTTGATTGTTAGGAGAACCTGGCTGCCTGACGAATTTGCAAGTAGTACAAACAATGGGTGACCAATAGTGAATACGTTTGTTTCCAAGCCTTTAGACCAAAGGTAGGGAACTGAAGAAACCCACAACTCTCGCCACCAGTGTAGAACCACTGGAAGAAGCTCCATAGAAGGCTGATCCCAAAGCAATTCAGAAATCCACGGACTTGCTTCCTGACATGAAAAGTAAAACTAAGAATTCATACCACGAACTGTAATGATGTATTTAGCACAAGTGAGACAAGGAACGTACTTTGCATCATTTTCTCCTTGAGGGGTATGGAATCCGTTTATAAGAACAGCAGTTGCAGTCCCACTTGGATAGGTTAATTTATAATCTATGATCAAAGCCTGAAAATGTCATGAAAAACATCAGGTGGGACAGACAAATGCAAAATTGGTTTTCTGTCTTCAAACTAAAATTATAATGACAAATTTTTAAGACTTGAAGAGTAAGTAGAAGGGAATTCTTGCATACAGTTGTCTCATTTAGTCTACGAAATTTTGTTTGTCCTAAAAAGTTCATTTTATTTTAGCACTTTAGTCAATTTGTTGGTTTGAGGGTAATGGAAATGTAATATGGCGTACCAAATGTTAGTATGTGTACTGTTTAGAACTCCCAATTGGTGTTGAACTGTGGCAGGTTAGTTGGGTTTCCATGCCATGCACACGATATGTGAAATTAGTTTAGGCACATCCTCATTACTCTGGAGTTTGAACAAGTAGTTTTGGTTAAAGTCAGAAAGATAAAGCAGGCCCAGAAACCTAACAAAGTAAGACACATAGTGGTAGACTGATGGGCTAGTTCCTACTAGTCTTTCTTGAAAACATGATACTTACACTTATCCATATCCTGAGATAAGACAAATTTACAAATGTAACAGCACCTTGTTTACATAAAAATAAAATCAACCTTAAAATTAAAGCGGGTCCACAAACTAGCAGTGTTTGATATCAGCAAAAGCTAAGAATATGCTACAGATTCACATACAACAACTGAACTACATGGTAAAATCAGAACAAAACTGAGAAAAAATTCCGTTCACTGATAGATAGCAAGTCCCAACAATTTGACGAACATAATAGGCATATCACTAGCAGGACCACCGGAAAGTCCTGAATTTGCAGGTACAGGGTTTAATCCGTAGAACGTTCAGTACCAACAGAACAAATTTGTGAACAAAGCAGGCACCTTTCTGAGCGGAAGCAAGTTAAGGAGCCCGACGAAGCTAATCGCAAATAGGAATCCGGTCATCCACCCGACCCCGGGTTCCTTGTATTTCCCCGGCGAGTTGCCCGGCGTGCTCACCCCGGCCAACTCGTACGTCTTCTTGTTCAGAGCCAGCAGCGACGACCCGAACCCACCTGTATCCGCACTATCCCCATTTTTATATACAGCCGCAAGCCCGCGAACAAATTAAGAAAGACGCAGCAAGAAGTGAGCGCGCACCGCCGAATCCCATGGTGTAGCAGGCGACGGCGCAGGTCTGAACGACGGTGTTCTCCTGGCGGGTGAAGGGGCGCCGGGACGCGGCAGCGCCGAGGAGGAAGGCGGCCACGCGCGTCCAGCCGCGGAGCGCGAGGAACGCGAGCAGCGCGGCGGAGACGTTGAGCGTGGGGATGATTCCCGTGGTGAGCGCCAGCTTCATGATGATGACGGTGTAGACGAAGCCGATGAGCAGCGCCGCCACCAGGCCCCGCGCCGTCACCTGCTCCTGCCATGTCGGCACGCGCTCAGCTCCGGCGGCGTGGTCGTGGCTGTGGTCCGACTCCATGTCGCCGGCGTCGCACTTCTCTATCTCGGGGGCTGCGCCCCTCTCGGGAGCGGTTTCCATGGAAGGTGGCGGCACCAGCTTAGCCGCCGCTTCTCCTCCCCTTCTCCCTATAAAGGTAGGATTGCGCCGTTGCGCAGACCAAGGAGGCTAATCAATTCAGGATCCATATACTATACCAGTCGCCAGCCATCATCGTACAGGAACACGACAACGCAAAGCCGATATGCCATATTGCCATTGCCTGCCACCTCTACAGACTACAATCACGAGTGCTCCAAATCAAGCGTCCATGGAAGTATCTGCCGCGGCGATGACACGCAGGATCGACCGATCGAGGAGGAGTGTTGCATGATTGCCAGTGGAAGAGCTGCTCTACGTCTGCCAAGAGTTAGCGGTGAGTGAGTATTGCTTCTGTGCCACATGGGTGCATGCCATCCTCTTATTTGTGTCAAATACGGAGTAGTTTGTTGATACTGCTCAGATGCCACAAAATTGATGGACTAATCTCTTGTCTGCCACATTGGATTGAGTATCTTTGCAAATGAACCAAACAAACGGCTTCATAAACTACTCCGTACGGTGCACCTGGCCACCTGCGGATAGGCGTGGCAACGGCAGGCGAAAAGAACCAAATTGTTGCTGGCGCTATCTTGTTTTGCTCTTTACCGACAAACACAGGGTCTCTTTTGGAAGGTTAAGATTCTAAAAAGTAGTTGGTGAGAAGGTTGATGAGAATTTGAAGAAGCTGAATTTCTAGTTTTTGGTTTCTAATTTATTTTCTGAATTTTATAGCTACGAATTCTCAAAATCTAGATAAAAATCTAGACTGTTTGAGTAGTTTCTGCCAGTTAGAGATTTTAAAATAGAGATTTTAAAAGAAATAACAGTTGGTAGAAGCTCCCTAATCAGTACCTTAAGCCTCTTTGCTATTCGGCACCAAACGATTGAGCTGCAAAGAAGATAGCGAACAAAATAGGAGCAACAGTCCTGATATATATGCAGTCGAAGAAGCACCGAATCTGACGTTTCCTGCTCAGCGAGCACCATGAACGTGAAGAAGCCGGGGGACAGCGATACGCATGGAGCGCCGTACATGAAGCCGTGGATGCCAAGGATGGCTGCCGTGTCCTGGTATCTTGCAGTACCCCGCTAGAGCCACGGCAAGATGCTGCATAACAAGATGATCCAGAAAATAGTAGAGAACTAGAGAAACTCGCGAAGTTGATCCATGAAGTCGATTGTGAAATCTTCAGAGTTGGGAATGGAAGTATGGAACCTACTGAGACCACGTTTGGTGTTTGGATGGGCCCAAAATTCGGCCTACAGACATATGCGTGGGTTTAAATTTCGGTCCTGTTTTCTGGCCTATACCAGAGTGGGCCAGAATTGATGAGACCCGTACAAACGAGGCCTGTTTGATAAAGATCGTAAGAGATGTAGAGCCCTTAACTGGAGGAGGAAAAAGTCTATTTTAGCTAACCTCAATTATGGTCCGAGTCTAATTTTTCTCCCTCAACACCACGTACAAAGATTCTCTCAATTGTCAAAACAAGTTTATTTTTCCTCCCCGAGCAGTTTTGATTATGGTTTCATCCTACGTGGCATCTAAGTGGCACTTATGTAGCATTACATACAAAAACAAAAAACTTAATAAGACCCACTGTCATCTCCTCCTACCTCTCTCCTCCCTTCCCGAGTTTGTTGGTGCCTGGGCGGGCCTCCCCCAAGCAGTGGCCGATCTCGCCACCACCACCATCAACACCCTGTCAAGCCGCCCCTGATCTGCTGCTCCCAAGCAAGAGATAGGAGAGGAGAGACGGGTCACCGGCAATTATGACCTACTATTTTATTTTTCTAATTATAATGCCATGTAAGTGTTATGTTAGATGAAGCCACCATTAAAACCGCTCCAGAGGACAAAATAAACAGGTCTTAATAGTTGAAGGAGGTGGCATATCTGGTTTTGCAATTGAGGGAGGAAAATCAAACTTGGGCTAAAACTGAGGGAAGTAAAATAGACTTTTTCTGATTGTAGGATGTAAAGTCAGGTGGTGTCTTAATTCAGGCCTTGGTCATGAAATAAAGTAATGTACTCAAGTGACCTAATTTGGCATCTTGGGCGAAAACGTACCCTCCATCCCAAAATATAAGAAGGTATTAAGAAAATAGGTAGAATTAAATTAAGGATGATTGAGACTGGTTGAGATAAGAAACTAGTTAGAGAAATTAAATGAATGATGACGGTGATTGATTGAGATGAGAAAGTGGTGGAGAAGTTGCTATATTCTGACACAAAATTTGGATGTTACAAGTTACATATTTTGGGATGGAGGGAGTAACAAGTGTAGCAAAGTCAAACTCCCATTGTTTAGCATCAAATAACATCGATTTTAGGTGTCATCTTATATGTGATTAATTTCTTAAAATGTTTGCATGTTACCCCTTCTATTCACAAATATGAGCATTCCAAGTGTTTGAAATTTATTCACAAATATAAAGATTGAGAAAATTCCTTCTATGCCACTGAAATTTTAGCTGATCTCTTCTATGCCTCTGAGTTTTGTTCATTCTTTTGTATACCCCTAAAATTTGATTTTGATCTCTTCCATGCCCTTTTCATCAATTAATCATCAGTTCAAAAGGTTGGTTTTACCTTGGACATTTCAGAAATATAGAAATTTGTGTAATCTATCTTTGAAAATATAGTAAATATTTACAAGTTTGTTGTATGAGGAAGTATTATATATTAAAATTAAGGTATGTTTAGCATTTTTAAAATTGTACAAAATAACCGTTTTAGTTTTGGATGGCATTTTTTCAATAAGATATATAACAAATGGCAAATCTGTTGTATTACCATAAAAATAGCAACATATACTTTTTTAATAAATAAAAGATAAATATTTTATTATTATCTAAAAGTAAACTTTGCCGTGAATAATACCTCGCGTGACAAAGTTATGAATATAATAGTCACGTACAACAAACTTACATCCATAATGTACTCCATAATTTTCTATGTTTTTCTTCCATGCATAAGGGCAAAATTAACCTTTTCATAGGAATTAAACGATCAACTAACGGTCAACTAAAGAACTGGGTATGTAAGGGATTAAAACTAAAATTCAAGGGCACAAAGGAGGAAGCAAAACTTAGAGGCATACGAGAGACTGGCTGAAATTTTAAGGGTAGAGAAGTAATTTTCTCATAAAGATTCTTAAATACTACTTGTCTCATAAATCATCTCTTATTTAAATTTTTTTCATGTTACCCTAACCATCCTTCCACTCCCTAGTCATCCATCATTAAGTAAATATGTAATAAAGATTTTTTCTGTAACATTAATCTCTGCTAAATAACTTAGAAATGTTTATATTTGTGGATAGATAGTAAGTACAAAAATGTTTCTGTCCGCATAGAGGAAAGAAGATCTAGTGCTGTCTCAAGGCAAGCAACACATGAGTAATGAACCAAACTTAGCCACTTCTCTGATAGGAATAAAGGAGGAAGAAGCCGCCAAAGCTAACCGCAGGAAGAACAGCTCTGCAAGGAGTACTCTTTTGAATAGTCAAAATCATCAGTTTTGTTGCTAAATACTTACTCTATTTTTTAATATACAATGCTTTAGTTTTTAGACATAGTGTTTGATCATCATCTTATTAAAAATTTGGTATAAATGTGCAAAAATATAAGTTATGCTTAAAGTACTTTCAAAAATAAAATAAATCACAACAAAATAAATGATACTTCCAAAATAAATTTTGAATAAGACAAATGGTTAAACATCATATCCAAAAATCAAAGTGTCATACATTTAAAAAGAGAGGGAGTAAAATGCTAAGCCTAGCTATCAGGCACTAATGTAGCTGAGAGACCAGTGATAAAGTCAAACATGTCGCTTGTCTTGTCGATGTCAAATGTAGCCCCTCTATCCATAAATATAAGCACTTTTAGAATAGTGCTAAGTCAAATATTATTACCTTTAATTGTCAATAGAAAAAACCATAAGATAAAAAACCATAAATATTGATGACGTAAGAACGATGTTACTAGATTTATCACTAAACAAACTATCGTAATATGCAACTCTTTTTATTTGAAATAATTTACTTTTATAGATATTATTGGTCAAAGTAGTACTATGAAGACTATATCGACCTCCAAAAGTGTGAGGACACCTTAAGACTTGTACCGTAGTTTGCAACTCGCCATGTCAACGCTAACTATTAGAATGGTGGGGTCTTAAATAAATTCAAATAAATACTGTAACCACCACACCTCAAAGCAGACTTAACATCGTGAACCATAAATACGTTACAAACTCATGGCGCCGAACCTGAAATAAATGAGATACTCGATAGAATAACCTTTCCAGTCCTCCCTGAGATATGCCCGTCAAACCACACGGTGATGGCAACCAAGAGACTACATATCACAGAGAATTCGATCCACACCAGCTATTAAGCAAATATTTCAAATATTTCAAGCTCATACTTGTATTCGACTAGCTCTTAGGAAATATACTAGTCTTACACGCTCATCTCAAGCAATGATATACAATAATAGGGTATACAAGTAAATAAACTAAATCTATAAGATTAGAGTTACATAGGCCAATCGGCCAAATATTATGATTTAGCGAAAACTTGTCTACCCATACCACAAGCAACCGACTAGGGGTAAACCCCTTAAAGAATCAATCCTAAAGAAGCAACTAGTTTCCATAGTACTCAACCTACAATAAAGTTAAGTAACAACAATACAAACAAGAGTCAGTACATCACCGAAATAATGTACTGGCAACGATAATCCTATATCTCTACACGCCAGCTCTAAATCAAGGAGAGGGCTATTTATAGTTTCATCTTTTCATAAAGCTAATTTTTGTTCACAAATATTTGCAACGGTATTTGACAGAACAATAAAACATGTACAATATGTAAAGAAGGTGATCAGCATAATATAAGTATCACACTTGTTACCCTCCCCGGCAACAAGTCATCAAAATTCACCAATCTATATCCCAATTTCATAAACACATTTGTAAAGCACCAAAACTATACTCATGACTCATCCCTACATCGCTCATGACCGCGAGCATGGCTAACCGATTAGTTTTGACTCTGTAGAGTTTGTACAACTTTACCCATATGATGTGAATTCACTAGTTTGTCTTGTGCTGCGCGAAGCACTACCAACTCTACACGTTGAGTGCGATCTAGAGGTCACAATGAAGCCGTTATATTATTTACTTGTCTAACCTTGCATGAGCATAATGAGTGGACATCCACACTAAGTCTAGATTCTTAATGCCGTCACGGTGGTTAGCCAAACACCGAGACACTGTGGAGAAACAACCCACGTGGCACTCATCGCTGTATTGGACACGCTTAGACCCCCATGCTGTAAGTAGAGAAGCAACCTACTCATAGAACACACGCACCCTTGGACGATTCTGGTCCTGTAAAAATTTTAACACACGTACATGGTAGCTCCAATAAATCATCACCAAGAGTAGTTCGTACTACAACCGCCTCCCGAATGCAAGGTTAGACGCATATACAACTTAATAGACTAAGGCCATCCCATACTAGCACATGTGGTTGTATTGTAAATAATAGAGGGTGACATAGAGTTTGGTCCTTAATCGACTTAAGTGAACACTCCCTCTATCGGTGTGCAACTACTCCATATGCACACCACTCGCCGCCCAACTCTAAAATCTCATTTTTCTATTATTTTAGTTCACAAATAACCAGAGGCTTTACCTCTGTTCAGAAGTTATAAAATTCCTAAAATCTTATTTATAAAGTGATCACAATCTATTTTAGCAGAACTCTAAGCATGGCTAAGCAATTTACATAAATATAGCATTTATAATCCCAAATGAGCACAGGTAAAATGCTCTAACCTTTTCTAAAGTTGCAATCAGCAAGGATTACAAGTTTTCAAGGTTGATTATGCAACAATTAAGTTATAACTACCAATTTCCGTATTTTACATACCGATAGTTACAAATACGCATGTAACTTTGTAAATAAACACCTTTCATTCTCCAAAACATAGGATTCAAATTGTTCAAAGAAAGAGGAGAGAATACTTGCCTTACTCTTGAATACCTAGAGCAATATTTACTTCACTCCTTCACCGACTTCGAATTCGTCCCTTAAAAGAAAATTATCGTACAGTCGTATAAATAGCAAATAATGCATAAAATCCAAAATGCTCTAATATGCGTGAGGTTTACACAGTGCTTAGGTATTGACCTAAAGTGAATTTAGGTGAAAGAATTTCTATTTTATCACTTTTCATTTGGGAGTTATGAATTTTACAAGTTCTATATATGTAATATGTTATTTATATTCTAGATGGATTTTAAAGTTACTTTAGGAGGTAGTTTTGTCAAATTATTATTTTTAACTTTAAAATTTCTACTTTCAAAGATGAGTGGTGTGGAAATTCCTAATTTAGCATTTTTATCTTTTGAGAAATGTTGCATTTAGAATTTTTATATGAGAATATGCCCAAATGCAAATTCATTTTAAATATCCAAAATACCTTAGTGTATGGGGAACTAAGCAATGAGTTGGTACTGGTCATAGATGAATTTTAGTGAAGAAGCTTCCATTTTATCAATTTCTATTTAAGGGATATAATTTTGGCAAGCTCTAGACACACACACACACACACAATACCTATACGTGTATTTTAGTATACATATGTTTTAGGACTAGGTTTTATGAAATTTACCTTTATATATTTTAAAGAAAGATGTATTGGGAACTTACTGTTATTTGAATGAAATCCATTTAGAGTTAAAATAGAGTTCCTATGATTTTTGGAAGTTTTGTACATTTTATATCCTATACAAAATATTTATCTATTATACAAGTCCTAAAGGTGTTTTGTGTACTAATTTTATCAAATCCTCAGCTTACAGAGGTAAAGAGAAAAATATTCTGAAGCTAACAAAATTGGTTTAACCTTATTTGAAGCTCATATGAATTACCCCATGAATTTTAGAAGTTAATACATGTTTTATACATTAATCAAAGTATTTATCTATTACCAAATTGTGTAAAGGTGTCTCTTGTGCAAATTTAACCAAGTTTTAGTTTACCACAGAAAGTTCCACATTTTGTGAATGTAATGATCGCATTTTATTTTTGTGCCAAACTATTTTAATAAAAATCTAAATTCAAAAACTTGGCTCTTTATTCGAGTTCGGAATTTTTCTGCCTTGTGTGATCTCAAAAACTCTTCAAGGATCAACTCCAGAACATCTACAAAAGTCTCCAAATTTTTGCAAAAATTATAAATCCCATTCAAATCCATTTTCAAAAATTCAAAATCCTCAAAAATCTATTCAAACAAATCCCTGGAAAAGATTAAAGAGCACTATGCTTGTCGGGCCGCCTCCTTGCTTTCTCGGCCTGCTCTTGTTTGCTCGCTGGGCGGCCCGCTCGGCCCAGCTAGCACACGTGCACCCCAGGGAATTAAATCCTCACGGGGCCCGCGTGTCAGCCGCCTTGACTCCGCTGTCTCCTCGGCCGCCCGATGCAAACCATGGACGGTTGAGACATCACTGCCGCTTGGCCCCGCATGTCAGCCCCGTCGTCATCGTCATCTTCTTCCTCTCGCCTCGCTGTCTCTTTCTCTCTCTCATCTCTCCCGAACTCTCCCGAGCTCTCCTCGGCAGAAAAGAACTCGCCCATCCCTCCTTATCTCCCTGCCATTATAGAGCGGAGCTCACCGTCGTCAACCCCGCCGTCCCGTCGCCTGGCACAAATCCCGCTCCGCCATCCCGTCCCGTACGCCCTACGTCACCCACGCCATGGCCGCCACAGCTTTTCTCCTCGGCGAGCCCCCGAAGTCAAACTACACGCACAAGCTCCCCGTTCCGTCGCATCGCCATCTTCTCCGCGCCCCATTTTTCCTCTCTGGAGCACGCATGACGCAAGCTACAGAGCCGCGCCATGGACGAGTCTCATTGGCCGAGCTCGAGCTTATCCCTAACTTCCACCGCCTTTGTCTGCCGTCCTCTAGCGCCCCAGCTCCGCTATAAATAGAGCCACCACCCCTTTCCTTCGGTCACCGAGAAGCTAGCCCAATCCAGCCTCATCACCAAGAACCTCTCTCCGCCGCCGCCATTGGAGCACTGACCCGAGCTCCCACCGCCGTTCCAAAGCCCCACTAGCCCAGCCACCGCCACCGCCGAGTTCCTTGGACCGCCGCGAACCTCCTTCGCCACTCCCCGCCGTCGATTAGCCTCTGTACCAAAAATTGCCAATTTCCATCGCCGCCGTCCGCCATCTCCGCCGTTTCGGTTCCAGCCGTTAACGAAGGTATAGCGCAAATTAATTCCCTCCCCTAGCTTCCTCGTGAGACACTACAACCGCACAACCAAAAATCCGAGCCAACCGTCGTCCTAATGGTCACCGGCGATGTCTTTCTCCCTCCTCCGCCGCCGCCGGTTCAGGATGGCCGTTGCCGACCGTCTTCCGCCGTCCCCTAGTCTAATCCGAGCCGTTCATCCGATTCTCCGTCGTCCCCGCTCCCCGTAGCCGTTGGCCGCTTGCCGAGATTCGCCGCCGCCAGCGAGATCGACTCCGGCGATCGTCGGCCGTCGATCCTCCGCCATGTCAACCTCGTCGGACCAACTGACGTGGCCGTGCCGCGTGGGTGCCACGTCAGCCGACGCGGGCCACCCTCGGGGCACCTCGGTTCCCTCCCTCAGTCACTGACAGACCGGGCCCACACCACAGCGTCCCTGTCCTCTCCCATCTCTCCTGACAGGCCGGCCCCACCTGTCAGCGCCCCACTCTCTCTCTCCGCCGCTGACACCCAGTCCCACTTGCCAATCTCTGTCCCCTATCTCCCTCACTGTTGCCGGTCCCATGTGTCAGCCACAGTACTCCTTCCTCTCTCTGATCCAAGGGTCCCACTTGCTAGCCTCTGGTTTTCTTTCTTTTATTTCTTGTATTCCTTTTCTTTCCTAAAAATAATTTTAATCCTTTTTATTCCAAAGAAAATAGCTCAAGCTTTGAAAATTCATAACTTTTAAACCGTAACTCCGTTTGAACCCATTCAAGTCTCAAAATTTTTCTAAAAATAAGATCTACACATTGGCACTATTAATTGTATGAGATAGGTTCTAATTCTTGGTGTTTTTTTGCGTGTTTTCTTTTGCGACGCATAAAGGCTGTTTCCGAGGAGTCGCCGAAGGACGATTTTGTCGAAGACTCGCAGGAACTTGAGCAAGGCAAGTCATCCTTGACCATATTGGACCCATGATTTTAAATTTTATTTTATTTCTAAAACTTGCATAATTATGAACACGACTATTTTTCGGCCGTAATTCGAAATCGGATCCTTCAAGCCTAACCTATTTGCTGCATTTGACCCTGCCTTGGATAAATTGATGCCATGTTCTTTGTATCCTCGTCATCTTGATGTTCGTACTTAAGTACGAATATCGATGGCCCCTTTTTACCTAAACTAAAAATGTGACGATGGAAAAATCAGGGTTTTAAATAGAATGATTTCTTTTAAACCTCGACACCCTCGGTCGAGAGTTTGCGAAATAAAATAGTTTTACAAAAATTGGCCATGGGTCGTTGCTGCCTATGTGGCTTCAACTTCACGTGACCTTTAAGGAATGTTTCCTTGAGGAATTGCACTGAGCATATAACAGTGTGACCACACAGGTGGAATGGGATACCCTGGCCAAGTAACTAGTGTTCCTAGGATGGTTTTTGGTTGCTAATAAATGTGGGAGCGGTTGGGTGCCAAGAGGGCGATATACCCCCGTCCCTGAGTCTAGGAAATGAGTTCCTGGTACTTGGTTGAGAGAACCCATTTATAGGACAACGTGCTATCTTGGGAAGGCTCTGGAAAGGCCTTGTCGCCAACCTCCCCACTTGGCCAGTGTGGGAGTAATCTCGCGTCGTGTGGAAAAAGTGTGCACCATTTACAAAAGTTTATAAACTGTTCGAACAGCCGTGCCCACGATTATGGGCGGATGTGAAGTGATTCCTCTAGCGTAGATTTCATTACAAATATCTGTGCAATTGTTTTGCGGGTTGGAAACCGTTACCAAAATCAATCTGTGTGACTGATGGATGGCCTGTGTGGCCTAAAACAGGCCTGTGTGACCCGGGGTGTTGGATAACACCGTAGTTAAGTTTGTCTGAGTTAAATGACAAGTTATGAGATAAAGAGAATCCACCTAAATGGAGGTAATAGAGAATGGTACGCTCCGAATCGAAAATTATGACAAGTCTCAGACTTGTGGAATGGGTTGAGACACGAATCTCTTTCCGACTAACTTAATTGTGGTAAGTTGTTGCAAAGCAACTCACGGAATAGATTGAAGTGTGAGCTTCTTTCCGACGACTCAAAGAGCACACTTAGAGTTTTAAAACTACAAAAATCTTCGAAAATCTCTTTTACAAAAATAACTCTTACCTTTCTTGCTAAACCTTGCATACCACATAATTTCTGTGACTTGCTAAGTACCTCGTGTACTCACCCTTGCTTACTCTCTCTCAGAAGTCTACGAAGATGAAGACCCTACCCTCAGCCAGTTCTATCAGGATCAAGTCAAGTACGAGGAGTTTTAGAGTTTCGGTCTAGGTCCTCAAGCCGTGCTTGTGGGTATAGGTCTACCCGTATTGTCCGCTGCTTACTTTTGTAATGTATCGTTGCATGTCTCGGGTTCTGTCCAAGACTGCAACTTATGTAAGGACTATGTATAATAAATAAAGCAAGTTTGGCTGTGATCCACCGATGTCCTGTATGTACCAGCTGGTCTCCTGGGACTGGTACAGGTATTATAGGTAACAACGTTTCTCCTCTGTTAACCTGTTCGGGTTAACAGAAGAGGGGCATTACAGTGAACCTACTGCCATTTGGTTTATCTTATTTGGAGTTAAGTTAAATTTTCTATCAATTTTAGAAGTACTTATACACCTTATATACTAAATAAAGTATTTATCTTTTCTACAAATTTTAGAGTCATTATCTGTATTAGTTTGGCCAATTTTTTTTAAAATATACAGGAAAAGGGGTCATAATTCCTTATGTTCAACAAAACTAAGCTCATCATTTTTGAAGCTACTATGACTTTCCTATTAATTTCATAGGTTATGGTATATACTATGCTACACAAAATTTTCGAGGTGTTTTCTCTATAGATGGTGCCAAATTTTGTTTACAGCAATAAATTATGAATCTAACAAAATTTAGTTTTACTCAAAAAGGAGTTATAATGAAATAATTATGGATTTCCAAAGTTTGGCCATTTTTCTGTTGTAAAATGAATCATGTAATCATTTTTCTTATTTTTTATTCTTTTCCTTATTTCTCTCCAGCCTGGACCCACATGCCAGTGAACCAAAGTAGGGGAGGCGCGCTCGGGCTCAACCACCGTCTCTGTTTGCCGGCGTCGGCGGTGAACCGTGGCTCGGATGAAGACGGGGCCAAAAGAGAAAGTAGAAAGGAAGACCTAGCGAGTTCATTGGTGGTCGCGTGATGACCGGCGGTGCACAGACGCTCGCCGGCGACGAGGATAAGAGGAGGCTGCTATTGGGCTGCGCATGCATGTGACCATGCAGCCGGTCTTTGAGCAAGGCAAAGCATGGGAAAGCTGCTATAGGACATAGCGAACCTCACCGTGCTGTTGGCCGAGGCAAAGAGGCTTCGATGAAGTGCAGCGACGATGATGTCCTTCGGGCGGCGTGAGGTAGCTTCGGGTGTGCCGTCAGTAGCTTGATCTAGCCCATGGATTGCCAAGACATCACACTCACAAGGTCAAGGATAGCTCGAGGTTACTATACGTGCAAGGAATCGACAACTTCCTCACCGAATTGATGGGAATGGTCGCGGCGGAGTGATGATCGGAGTTAGGGAAGAACACGTTGACCTCGAGCTTCAGGGTACCACAGCTCGATTCCTTCGATCAGCGGGCTCCTAGGGGCAAGGCGACGATGTTGGCGCGAGGACTCGGCCAGCTACGTCTTGGACTGGCCGGAACGGCGACGATGTCACGGCGGCAGTCCAGCGGGACAGAGAACGAGGATGGCGGTGCCATGGCAAATTCAACTAGCAAACCTAGGGCAACAGGGTACAAAAATGGGATGATTAGAAGGTAGGGATCATGTTCCCAAGGTCGAGAGAGGATGGAGCTCACCAGAGTAGCATCGGGCTCGATCGAACACTATCGGCGGCAAAGAAGACGACTTCGCCGCCGGTAATCCTAGGGATTTCCTTTGGTTTTCTCGGTGGGGACGTGATTAGGCCGAGGAGAAGGTGCTAATGATGAAGCATTATCTCCACTGATGAAGTTTGACATGGAGATGGCCGGCTATGGTGGCTCTGGGCGATGTCAACGCGTGGAGAGTGGCGTGGCATGTTCCTAGGCGTGAGAGCGAGCTGGGGCGGTTTCCCTGGCTGGCAGGTGGGTCCTGGGAGTCAGTGGGTCCTACATGCGAGTTTGAAGATAGGAGATCTCAAGAAATTGGCTAAGTCTGTACACTATGTTAGTGAGCTATTTTGTAACCTCGAGTTCATCAACTTAATTTATGATTCCTACTAGGGAAAATTTTCTGGTAGAAGAGAAATATATGGTTTAGCTTCTCACCAAGTCCCAAGGCCAAAAGCCTTTTGGTTTTACTGTGGTAAAATTGTAAAGTAGACATGGCGGCACTATTTTTCCTGCAGTTAAATTATTTCCTAGAGCTTTGCACTTATCATTTCATGTGTTTCCTTTGAGAATTAAATCAAACCAAATTTTTTGGTTGTAAGATACATTATTGTACGCATTTTGGTACGAGGGCACTGCCTGAATAGTTTTCATTTTTATTTGGTAAATTTAAGAAGTAAACCAATTTATTTTAGCTAGCTTCCTAGTTTTGCTGATTTGAAAGATTTTGTTGAAGTACCAATTTAAGTGGTAAAATCATGTAAAATTTACAGTGGATTAATTGTGTTGTATAGTGCTTATAGAAATTTTTCCATGATTTTTTGTTAAACCAATTATTTTTAGAAATTCCTTAGGCTATACAAATGCATATGCATCCTATTATGGAAATACACTTTAAGACCCAAAAACAATCAAAAGAAAGCATGCACATAAAATGTTAGTGGATTTATTTATCTCCATATTTTTATGTCAAACTTTTATTTATACAACTTTAGGCTTATTATACTTTCTATTTCCATAATTTAACTCTTAAAGCTTTATACACCAATCCCTATGTATTTTAATTTAGTTAAATTTCTTATGCATAATTGAGGATGTATTATTCCCATTTTCCATTGACCCAAGGAAGTTTTTAGGAATTTGTATTACAGATTCCTGTGCCATATTTTATATTCCCTTACATTTTTTTATATTTTCACCTAGGGTGAGTTTTTAAGTAAATTAAAAATCCGACTATAAAAGTTTGAGCATATCCTTTTTAAGATTTAGTCTAGTCAATTTACCCCTCACTTTACTCCCTTATATAAAATCTATAGAATTTTATCTCTGAGGGCTTTTTATTATTTTATTTTAGTTCAAATTCTGAAATTCGAAATTTGGTATGTTAAAAAAGTGTTTATATCGATTGGACGGAGGGAGTCCTAAACAAAGACTTAAACTCTTTTATCCTGAGTATACTCAAAGTTGAGATGACGAGGCGCACTACAAGCTATCAACAGACAAGAGGAAGCCCTTTTCTATAGAACATTAACTATATTTAGTAGCTATTTTTATGTAAGTCAAGAAAAAAGTTGCAACATAGTTTTATGCATACCAAAACAGAAAACTCTCAAGATATAAAATATACAAGTGTTATCCTATATATTCGGCTAATTCAATAGGTAAAATACACAAATTCAAACATCGGCATGAAAATTCTGCTTCACTATATTGTGACCATCCCACCGTCAAAACACAAACATGACTTGGATCATAGACACCAACTGCCCGAAGTACAAGGAGAACATCGGCTCACTACAAGCAAGGATACATTTACAATTAATCAATCACCGTTTATTTTTGCAATCCTCCATCCATAAAACACTCTACCCTCTAGCTTCCAGGTGTAAACTTCATGCAGATCGGCGGCTTAATCTTGGCAAGAGCAAGGATAGAAGAAGGGAAGGTCCATATGCCATCCCCACACATCAGACCAGATGCAACAGCAGGCACCATGATGGCAGCCTCCTTCTTGTTCATCTTGTTCCAAACAAACACCACCAAGCTCCCAACACACATGTCAATAGCAAAGCTCGCTCCTACAAGGAACGGCACAGCCATTGCCGTTGGCAACGGCACGAACTGCTTGTACTTTGCCGGTAGGACATCTCTCACCACATTTGTGAGCACTGCAAATGCAAAGAACCCAATGGAGAGAGAAAGGCAATGCTTTGGCAACGCCGAGATGCCCTCGATTCCAAGGATTGCCATGTTACGGTATATCAATGCGTATGGTGCCTTCCAGTAACCATCAGGGTTCCCAATATCAAATGCTTTGTAGAACAGCATAAATGTCAGGGGTGCAATGAAGCAGCCTATGCCTGTCCCAATGAGCTCTCCCACAAGCATGGATCTTGGTGATGTCAAAGTTAGATGGCCTGTCTTCAGATCATGCATCAGATCAGCAGAAACAAGCACCAGTTGCTTCACCAGGGTACCAACCACAAGGCCAGCTATGACACCATTGTCCTTGCCAGCCCAAGCTGCAAAGATGAAGAGAGCAATCTTGCCATAGTTGTACCCCATGTTGATGTCAGTGAGCCCTGTTCCATAAGAATTGGCGAATCCCAGCACTGGACCAAGTGCATAGGCTATAATCACGTAATACCACTTGACTTGTCGAAACATTATTGGTATGGTAATTACAGTGATGACGCTTAATAGGACATAACCGCCGCATGATATCCAAGAAGGAACAGTACCCCTCTTGAATACCTCATCACGTTGTAGATCATCAAGTGAAACCATATCACCACCATCGTCTGATCCTGCAATTCATTTACCCATTATCAACAAAGTTACACTATAAGGTGATAAAAGAGTGTGAAAGGCATATAATTAAATTTGCAATGGTTTTATTTCCTCACTTGTATTGCTAACACGTTTGCGGTTTAATCGGTTATGTAAGCTTTTAGCAGTGAAACCAGTAACTTTAACAAAATGGTACAAACCATCCCCCATGATCAGAGCAATGCATAGAAAGGACTGCAAAAAAAAAGCAATTGATGTTAGTAATTTAAAGGTTTGTAAATAGTACTACCTCTGTCGATGATATGGGAACCAGGGTTCCCCACGTTGCGGGCGTGGGACAACCAGGCACCACGTCACCTGTTCCCCTAGCACGGGGGACGGCGTGAATCCATCTAGGAAGCCATGCCCCCCTGTGCTCAGGAAGAAACTAGAGAATGAGAAGAGCATGGAGCCGCAACGACACCTGAGCGGCCATCAATCAGAGGAGAAGCCATTAACGTTTGAACTGGTGTCGTAGTACTTCTACATGCCGATCGAGCAGGCATGCAGGAGATCAACATTAGGCCCACGTTGCTGAAGAGGCAAGGCAGGGTGCTCGGCATCCCGTGGCGCAGCCGAGTGTCACGTTGCCTATTCCTTGAACTCGGGACACCTCTCGGGGCTCGGGAAGAAGCATGACTCAAGGTTGGGAGCTCGGGAGCTTGGGGTCCCTAGAGTTCGGGGCCCCGCGCAGGCCGCTCCCTAGCACTAGCCATGACTTCATCCGGATCTACTCCAGACGGGTGGCCCCGAGGACGGCGCCCCCAAGCACTTGCAGCCCCTGTGGGTCTGTAGGGAAGTGCTCAGGGGCCGAACAGCTATCGGCGCATGTAATACGCCGAGGCGAGGCGTGCTAGCATGCTTTGTCCTTCGTGCGCCTCCCCAAGGAGGAGTGATGTGATAGATATCTACCGCTAGGGCATGCAGCATAGTAGATAGGTCAGGCCATATCGCCAATTAATTAAAGTCCTGTGCAAGTTGGCAGGGGGTGTGGGTTGTCAGACGGTCTGTTGGACCCCAGACGGCTTACCAGCTTTCTCCACTTTTTACCTACTCCACCTAGGCACCGATAAGTGGGACCGTGGAACAGTAATGATAACCAATGTTTTCTCCACCAGAGCTCCCCCACGTGAGAGTGGGTGATGTCTAGGACACGTGGCAGGTGACCGGGGAACGTGATGGGCGTCCACGGACTCCCCTGGATGAGGAGGGGGAGGGGACTTTGAAGCATTCTGAACCAAGACTCTAAGCATAACACAACACACACAAGAATACAATATTACGCCTCCGTACGGCCCGAACCTAGCTAAACTCTTTGTGTCCATCCTTTTCCACCTTTTAGGCAGGCTCAAGAACTGCACCCCCAGCCGAACCTTAAAGGAGGTCTGTCTGGATCTCCACTTTCAATATCCATCCACCGACAACCTCCATATTTTAATATATGGCATTTAAGACAAGCTAATTAAGTTAATTTTTTGCTTAATTAGCTTGTCCTAAATATCATATATTATAATAGGGAGGTAGTATCTACTTTGTATTTAGCACTGAGAAAAATAAGGGTGAGCTATAAGACAGACCTTATAACCATACAAGCTTGTCATGCTGCTTTCAGGTATATTTGCAGGGTACCAATCCCCCTTATGTTTGTTGATAAGTGGCCATATTATTCCCCATGAAATGACAGCACCCAGGAGGGTAGAGGCGTTCACAAGGTGTGAGCAAATCATCCCCGCACCAACATATGTGAGGCTAAAGTCGAAGAAGAATCTGATATCCAAACAAATTCAGACTTAAGAAAATTTGTTAATAGAGTACATGCTACAATTTATACAAATCTATGATGAACAATTAGGAAATTACTATGATTCTTACGATTGTTTCCAAGCTTTCAGACCAAAAGTAGGGAACTGAACAAATCCACAAACATTGCCTCCTGTGTAGAACCATTGGAAGAAGCTCCAAAACAAGCTAAGACCAAAATATTTTAGAAACCCATGGAGTTGCAATCTGTTATTGAATGCAGAATTAGTTCACTGCGGGTCAACGATTCATGACACGTTGCTCAATCAGTTCAGCAACAACAATGTAATAAGCATAAGTGAAATGAAAACATATAAATACTTTGCATTCTTATCTCCTTGGGCGGTGTGGAACCCGTTGATAAGAACAGCTGTTGCAGTCCCACTCGGATAAGTTAATTTGTAGTCTACGACCAACGCCTGTAAGCATTTAGTAACAATTGATTAGTAGGAATAGACAATTGAGGGCCATTTCTCCTTAAAATTGTTTGTGTGACATCACCACCTATATAATACTATACTACTATAGTCCATGAATGTTTTCCATCATTTGGACTATGCTTTTTGAAAATTGCTGCCAAGTACCAACTGCATCTTGAATTTGTTTTTCCATAGGTTTTTATAGTTGATTGTCATTTCTAGCTGAGTGTACGACAGCTCTGTCAACTGTCAACCAACTGGCTTTAGAAATTAGGAGAGGAAGTAGGAGAAAATTAACTAATTAGTAAGCAAGAAAGAAGAAAGGCACACCTTTCTGAGGGGAATCAAGCTGAGGTTACCCGCGAAGCTAATCGCCAAGAGGAATCCCGCCATCCAGCCAATTCCGGGTTCCTTGTAGCTCCCCGGCACATTGCCCGGCGAGTTCCCGGCCAGCTCGTACGTCCTCTTGTTCAAACCCAGCAATGTCGATCCGAACCCACCTGCATGAACCACACACACGCCGATCGATCAAGAACTAGCAATACAAAGCACAAACCAACGTAGACGTAGGGTTCACAATTTCGGAGCAAAATTTACTAAATTTCAGGTCTACCGGTGGAGCTGGTGAGATGGTCTCCGGCCAAAAAAAATGATTTTGTTCAAATTCAACAAAAATTTACTCTTTCCGTTATACTACCTCCGGTTTTTAAAATATAACACCGTTAATTTTTATCGTGGCGTTTGATCATTCGTCTTATTCAAAAAATTAGTGTAAATATAAAAATTATGTCATGCTTAAAGTTTTTTTAATGATAACTTAGATCACAACAAAATAAAGCATACTTCAATTTTTTAAATAAGAGGAATGTGTCAAAAGTCAACAGCGTCATTTATTAAAAACTGAAGAGAGTATATATATATATATATATATAATAAGATGTTTTAATTTTTTTTAAGTCAAACTTCTTTAAGTTTGACTAAATTTATAGAAAAAGTAGCAACATCTATAATATCAAATTAGTTTTATTAAATTCAACATTTAATATATTTGATAGTATATTTGTTTTGAGTTAAAAATATTACCACGTTTTTCTATAAAATTAGTCAAACTTAAAGAAATTTAACTTAAAAAGTAAAAACGTCTTACAATGTGAAAGAGATGGAGTATTTCAAATTTCAAATTTTGTGTTCAAAATTTTCGGTACCAAAAAAAAAAAAAACCATGTGTTCACGTAGCGCTCAACGATGTTTAGAGCAGAAGCTACACTGCTACAATGAGAAGAGAGAGAGACCGATGCACTGCATGCACCGGCCGGCGACGTACCGCCGAAGGAAATGGTGTAGCAGGCGACGGCGCAGGTCTGGACGACGGTGTTCTCCTGGCGGGTGAAGGGCCGCGGTGAGAAGCCGAGGCGCTCCAGCGCGCGCGTCCAGCCGCGGAGTGTGAGGAAGGCGAGCAGCGCGGCGGAGATGTTGAGCGTGGGCACCAGCCCCGTGGTGAGCGCGATCTTCATCACGATGACGGTGAACACGAACCCGATCAGCGTCGCCGCCACCACCCCCCGCGCTGTCACCTGCTCCCACCACGGCTGCAGCCTCTCCAGCTCCCGCTCCCGCTCCCTCGCGGGGTCCGCCTCCGCGTCCTCCGTCGCCGCGGCCGCCTCATCGTGGCTCCCGACGATCTCGGGCGCCACCCGCGTGCGGTCCGCCTCGGCGCGCTCCATGGCGCGGCGTCGATCGCTGCTCTGCACGACTGCACCACGGAGCCAACAAACACGAAATCTCCCTCTTCAGCGAGATCGGATTCCGGCGAGCATTTTGGGCCAAGATCGATAAACAAACACGGCAGGATGCTTCACCTCAGCGATCAAGTTCGCGCTGCTCGATCGATCGGTGCGCCACTGGAACAAGTGCTCAACTTGACTGCAGCTTGCAACTTCGCAACGTTCGAGAGTGATATAGGGGTGGTGCTAGCTGTGGTCGATGGTATGAATTTATACTGACAATCCCTGGGAAAAGTCTACGATATATGTTTTTTTTGTCCAATTTGTCGCAAAGAATTTTCCCGGATTATTTTTCTTGTGTTGAACTAGTTTTACTTCTTTTATAAATGGTTTGAGCGAATGTTGCTGTATACACAAACGCAAACAATCTTTGCTTCCTCCCAAATCTTATCGTTATATTGGATATCCGAGTGACAGAGTGATTCTATTCGCGGCTCCATTTGACTGAGCCCCATCTACAAACTTTATATTCATGTGAATGTCGCTATATATTACTAACGTAATCAGTGGCGGCACTTTTCTTGCCGTCGTATCGTCGATGTGGAATTCACTTCGACAGTGCCATGTACTCATGATTTTGTTGAATCTGAAGTTAATATGATATGTACCGAGGAGAAAAATTCATTAATAGTACCGCAAAGTGCAAAGGCAGACGTGGCTACATTGTCTCAGACCCCAGCTCAGCTGTTAGTTTTGTTTTTTAAGTGCTCTGCAATGGAACATGAATTATTAAGCCACATCAATAACCCCAGTGTTTTATGGCAGAGCAGAAAATTTGCCGTGGTCAGTTTCAATTTATATGAAGCTCGTAACTTAACCTGATAGTAAGCTTTGCTTGTATATTAACCTGCTAATCTATTTATTTATTATAAAGATAGCTCTAAAAGCAGCCACCATGTTCGCTCCAGAGACTAAAAAGTATCATGTTAATCTAAAAAAATATAAAAAAAAACATGGAGGAAAATAAATCAGAAAATATTGAGATGGAGAACCACACACACGATAGGCTGCACACTCGAAGACTTGGCATGTTTTCTTCTTAAGTTGGCTCTGGACCACTACTTAAATTAAGTGATCAATATTCAAAAAGAGTAAGTGACTATAAATAACTCTTTGTGCAGAACGACTATATAAAAAATAACCACAGCCACACTGACGGGGTTATTTGATGAATAAAGCAAGTAAGCAACTGCAGCTTTCGGAATGTCAACCGAGAGAGAAGCGACGCTTATCACGCAACGCCAAACGTATTAATTCAATAAGTTCGCGGAGTCAAAAACTATGCCGCTTTGCTCCTTGTCCATTTCATGCCGCTTTGCTCCTTGTCCTAGTGGCCTCTGCGCCTTGAAATGTTGGGTTAAGGTATCAAGCAACTAACACGTTTATGCTTGCTCTCTCTTTTGATTTTTTTTTTTAAGACGGAAGGAACTTTTTATTAACCAGAATCTCTAGGCAAGTCACCGGAGACTAAAAAAGACACAAACTCCGGGGCTTGGCTCATGAACACCGAGCCAGAGTCCGAAACATGAGCTCCAAAGGAGGCAAGCGAGTCTGCTACCCTATTACAGGTTCTAGGACACACTGATATAACACAACTATCAAAGTGAGAGTACATAAAATTCCTAATTTTCCGAAACAAACCCCCAAACAAGCTTCGGTCCATGTCCTCGGATCGCAATGCAGCACCCAATGTGGCAGCATCCGTCTCCAGAATGATGTTTGTCATTCCCAAATCAGCTGCTCGCTCTAGGCATCATAGGGCAGCAAGTGCTTCAGCATGTAAGACAGAGGAGGCATTGACTAACTTACTAGCACCCCCTTCTAGGAAATTGCCGTGTTCGTCTAAGCCCCAACCCCCCTCGTTTGTTGCTTGGTTGAAGGCGGCATCCGTATTCAGCTTGTACACTCCCTGAGGTGGAGCTGACCAACGTTTGGTGCACTTCTCTGTTTTCGCTCTATGTTCCATGAACTGTGCTACAAAATCCTTTAGGTTTAAAGAAACTAACCTACAAATTTCCTGACAACTCAACAATCTTTCCCCTGCATTCTTCTTGTTACGAGCTCCCCACCACCTCCACAAAAAGATGAAAGTTTTTAACTGAATGTCAGTTTTGAAGCCCCAAATTTTCTCTATCACCTTCCTTCCTGATTTTCCCTGTTCCAACTGTGCTCTAATATGTTCCATATCCAGCTCCCTCCAACACTCCCGGGCCTTCTTACACTTGAAAAAAATGTGCCCACTATCCTCATCCAACCTTTGACACAACGGACAGAGGTTATCCAACTTCACTCCTCTACTAGCCAAGTTACGCTTAACTGGGAGAATGTTATGTCCAAATTGCTAGACAAAAGTTTTCAGCTTATTTCGTCCAGGTAACTGCCAAATCTTGTGCCATGGAAAAACTTTCTGCGCATGCTCGGGGTCAGAGGTTGATGCATCCCTTTGTGACTCTTGATCTCTTAGCTGTACAGCCAATTTGTAAGCAGACTTTACTGAGAAGTGTCCTTTTGAATCAAAGTGCCATGCTGCCCAATCATCCACCTCGCTGTCCGTGGCCATAGCCAAAATAAGCACGGCATCTTCCTTGCAGAAAGTGTCTAACACCAGTTGCCTGTCCCATTTGCCGTCGTTCGGGTTCAACAGCTCTGCTACTCGAGTCAGTAGGGAAGGGCCTCTATGCGTTGCCGATTTGCGTGTGCAACTATTTGGTATCCATGGGTCATTCCAAATGCTGATATGTGCTCCATTTCCAACTCTCCAGATTAGACCTTTCCGCAGAAGGTCAACCCCCCGCAAAATACTTCTCCATAAATAGGAGATACCATCCTTCTCCTCGCAATGCAAGATATCAGAGTTGGAAAAATACTTTGCCTTCAAAACTTGAGCACACAAAGTTTCAGGATTATTCAGAATACACCATGCCTGTCTTGACAACATTGCCAAATTGAAAAGGTGTAGATCCCTGTACCCCATCCCTCCTTTTTTCTTTGAGACTGTTAATTTGCCCCAGCTGAGCCAATGAATCTTGTTTTGATTGTCCTGTTGACTCCACCACCATCTACTAATCATGGAGTTTAGTTCCTCACATAAACTTTTTGTTAAATCAAAACATGACATCGCATATGTGGGAATGGCCTATGCCACTGCTTTGATCAGAATTTCTTTTCCCGCCTTTGAGAGCAGTTTTTCTTGCCATCCCTGAATTCTTGCCCAGGTGCGTTGTTTTAAATACTCAAAAGCTTTCCTTCTTGACTTCCCCACTGAAATTGGTAGTCCAAGGTATTTCTCATTCCTAGCTATTTGACTGATTGATAGGCTTGATCTCACACTGTCTATCATCCAATCACTTGTGTTCATGCTGAAAAAAACTGAAGATTTATCTCTGTTGATCATTTGGCCCGATGCATTTTCATAGACCTCTAGAATTCGTTTTAACTCTTCAGCATCTTCCAATCTTGCTCTCATCAAAATCAGCTAGTCGTCTGCAAAAAGTAAATGGTTAACTGGGGGGGCGCTTCGACAGATTTTGATTCCTTCCAAATTGTCATTATCCGCAACTTTGTGAAGCAAGGCTGAGAGACCTTCAGCACATAAAATAAAAAGGTAAGGCGAGAGAGGATCTCCTTGTCTTAGGCCTCTGCCCGGAATAATGCGCTCTGTGTACTCATTGTTCACTTTAATTCGGTATGTTACTATAGTGACACACTTCATCACCAGATCCATCCATTCTTGTGTAAAGCCCATCTTCTCCATCATACCTCTGAGAAAATCCCATTCTAACTTGTCATAAGCTTTACTCATGTCCAATTTTATTGCAGCCAATCCTGTGTTTCCTTTCCTTGTAGACTTTATGTAGTGGGTCATCTCATAAGCAATCAAAATATTATCTGTAATCAATCTTCCAGGGACAAAGGCACTCTGAGATGGAGATATAATTTCTGGGAGGATCTTTTTTAGCCTATTTGCAAGGACCTTAGATACAATTTTGTACAGCACATTACAGAGGCTAATTGGCCTTAGGTCTTTTAGCTTCTCAGGTGACTTTACTTTCGGGATAAGGACAATTACTGTATCATTCCACCCTATTGGCATTATGCCTCCGTTCAGCACCTCCAAAACTTCAAATTTGACACGCTCCCCAACTAAAGGCCAGAACCTTTTGTAGAAAACAGCCGGGTAGCCATCAGCCCCAGGTGCTTTGAGGTCCCCAATGGAATTCAGGGCCTCCCAGATTTCCTCCTCTGTATATTGTGCCCCTAGAACTTCATTCATCTCATTTGTGATGCGAGGTTGGACACAGCCCAGTACCTCCACCATGTTGGCACCAGCATGTGAGCCAAAAAGCTTTTGATATTGATTAGTAATAAAGACCTTCAAGTGTTTTCCTAACACTACCCCGCCCACATCATCTTTCAGTTTATGCACCATATTCCTTTTCCTTCTTTCTGATGCTTGAGCATGGAAGAATTGGGTGTTTCTGTCCCCCTTTGTCAACCACTGCACATGAGCTCTTTGCTTCCAGTAAACATTGTGCTGGTCCTTTAATCTCTCCAGTTTGTACCCTAGAATTTGTTCCTTATTGATTTGATCTTGGGACATCTTTCTTCTCCGGCACTGTTCCAGCTATCTCTTTGCCTGTTTTATCCTCTTATCAAGCTCGCCCAGGATCCCATTCCCACAACTCCCCCAACACCTTCCTTTGTATTTCCATCATTTTTAACCCTCCACTTTCTAGGGAGCTAGCCCAGGCCTCCCCAATGCGAGTACCACATTCTTCCTCATCTAGCCACCGAGCCTCAAACTTCCTCATGACTTGCATTGGCCTACTCCACTCCTCTGCCCCTCGATCCCCAGGTTCGAGAATAATGGGACGATGATCAGAGTGGCGAGGGTCGCCATTGATCACGTGAGCCAATGGGTAACGAGCCCGCCATGCACTGTTTGCTACAGCACGATCAAGCCTTTCCCTAGTATAGCTGCGAACATCATGGTGATTGTTTCGCCATGTGTATGGATCGCCCAGAAAGCCTAGATCATGTAAGTCACAATCTTTCAAAGCTTGCCGAAAATTTAACATACATGATTCTGGCTTCATTGCTCCTCCCTCCTTTTCACAGTTAAAGAGGATTTCATTAAAATCCCCCGAGCACAACCAAGGCATATCAAACTGGTTTTTGAGGATTCGTAATAATTTCCAAGTGAGATGCTTTTTATCTATCCGGGATTCACCATATATGCCAGTAAAACGCCACCTTAAACCATCATATTCCTTTATCACAACATCAATGTGGAGCAGTGAAAGGCTTTTTACAGTGAGGTCAACCTCCTTCCGCCAAAACAAAGCAAGACACCCCTTGTGCCCTCACTGTCTTTTGCCACCATGTTAGTCAAATCCCACCTCCTTCGAAACCACTCCATCCACCTTCCATCATGTTTTGTCTCAGACAAGAACAGGACGTCTAGGGCCTCCTCCTTCTGGAGTTCCAGAAGGTTACGAACTGCCGGGCCATTCCCCGCCCCCCGGCAGTTCCAGGCAATTAGCTTCATTTGTTCCCGTGGGACTAACCCTGCAGTCCCACTTTAACATGGAAAGACTCCTCAGCAATCTCCTCTAACACCATCTCCCTATCCTCCACAAAAGGTACTGCTGCTGTTTTTAATTTTTTATTGTCCTCCACCTCAAGCTCCCCTTCATCCGGCAGTGCTCTTTTTTTAACAGAGGCAACAACCTGTGCAGCTGATTGCAAAACAGGCTGACGAAGCTGCCTTTTGAAAGTGCCCCTCCCCTTTTTTCCAGCCACACACGCCTGTCCTGAGAGCATCTCCTCATTCTTTGTCTTTCCCCCCCCCCCCCTTTTTTTCCTTTATTTGTTTGTTCTTTTGACATGTGCTCCACGGGGTCCAGGTACATGTGCTGAACCAGCCTCCTCTCCTATCTTTGTTGGTCCCCATCTGCATCAATCTCCATGCCCCCATTGTCCTTTAAACCCCCCACATGATCTCCATGCATGGCACTGTGTGTTCCTGCTACGAGCTCATACAACGATGAGTCATCCTGCTTCTCCTTGCCATTTCCTTCACCATTGTTAGCCTGGGCCACTTTGTTTGCCTACGACAGAGTAGAGCTCGGGTTCGCCCCTTCATCATCCACCCCAAAGGAAAGTTTGCGGGGGATTCTGTGGCGCCTCCCGACTAGGTGGAAGGCCACCATGTGCATATGGCACCCGATCCCAGGATCAGTAGTCGGGTACGCACAACAATGATATAACTCAGAGTTACAATAAATACATATCAGAGTACACATATATGTACAAGGAGATCCATCCAGGACAGACCCGGGATGGGCAAAAATAATCAACAGGTAAACTAGCGAAAATAGCAAAAGCAGGGCGGAAGCTGGACAAAAACTACTCCACAGGCTCGGTTGGGAACTAGGCTCGAAACCTTCAGAAGTCTTCGTAGTCGGCCTGGTCTTGGAGGAACTCGGCAGCAGTCGGATCTTCGTCTTCTTCTCCAAAACCTACTATACATATATATGAACAAGGTGAGTACTTTCGTACTCAGCAAGCCGGAAATGATGCCATGTCGGTCAGACAAAAAGGGCTAAGGGTTCATTTGCGAAAAACTGCTTTTATAAACTCTTTTCTTTGCAAACACTAGTGAGTTCCAAATTTTAGTTGTCGGACAGAGGCTCACGCCTCTATCCATTCCGCAAGTTGCTTTTCAACAACTCGCCACTTAATGAAATCAAGCATAATCATACATGTTCTTATCATCTTTTACTTCGCATTTGCTGGTCTTGTATCTCCCGAGTAGCTACAACCACTCGTTGACCCTGAGACTCGGCTACAACCAAATCTCAGCTGTGGCACTTGATGCCCGCTACACTAGCTACAACCAGCTAGCTAGTCGGCCGCCCTGGCTACAACCCGGGGGCTCATCATTGCTGCCCTGGCTACAACCCAGGAGCATGATCATGGCACTAAATGCCCGCTAGGCTGGCTACAACCAGCTAGCTAAAACACTGCTGCACTGGCTACAACCCGGGAGTGTGCTCATCACCGTCTTCTGGCTACAACCCGAAGACTGAATTGCCGCCCTGGCTACAACCCGGGGGCTTAAACTTTGCTGCCCTGGCTACAACCCGGGAGCATGATCTTCATCCTGTTTACTTTTCATACACTTGGTTATGGTGCTTAACACCCCAGATCACACAGATCCGTTTCTGGCCACACAGGCCTTCCGCTTGCTTACTCGGCAAACTCTGGTCACGGTTCCCTTTCCATCAAACACTTTTCACAAATCACTGGCAAACAAATCTACGCTATGGGAATCACCTTGCATCGCCCTTAACCGTGGGCACGGCTGTTCAAACAGTTCTGCTAAACTCTGCAGAGGGTGTGCGCTTTACCCATCCGACACGAAACTTACACCGAGTACTGGACTGCACCCGGAAATTCGTGACAAGGCCATTTCCAAAGCCAGTCTAGGGTTACCCAATGCCAGCCGAAAGATCCACACAGGATTCAGTGATCGGCACTGAACTTCCCTAAACCTACTATTTACTCGGCCAGGGGCATCCCATAATACCCGTATGGTCGCACTGTAAGATGCTCGGATGGAATCCCCAAAGAAAACGGTCCTTATTGGTAATACATAGCCATGCCACACAGGCGCTGTCTCTGTACACCAAGATTTTCACAAGCTGTCTTTATTTCACAAAACGCGCCGATACACAAGGTATCGAGTTTTTCAATCAGTTTAGTGAAACCCAATGTTTTCCCAAACGACAAACAACGTTGCAGAGCTAAGCCATTCTACTCGGCATCGTATCCTCAGATAGGATGCTAGCGTGCCATTTGTGGGGCTCTCAAGGGAGAAATATACCAACATCCTACCAAAAATGTGCGACTACTGGGTAGGTCCATCGGTTTCGCTTGTAAACCGAGGCCAACAGTTTAAAAAGGTGTAAACTAAACATGCATAATATTTTCCAGACAACATAGTTTTGCATATATGGGAAACAATATGTTCAAAGAGGCTTGCCTTGTTCCAAGGAGGGGTCTTCTTCGGCGAAGGCGGCTTCTGGATCGTCCACCGGTTCAGCCTCTGAACAAGCAGAAAGGAAACACTGATAAGCAGGAGAAGTAAAACACCAAGAAAAAGATCAAGAAGTAGTCGGCTGCAGAAAAGGTGGCAGTCGGCTAAACCAGGTTTACAATCCGGGCGACAGAGCTCCAAAGCTTGAGAGAAGAACAAGAACTCAACAGAGCTGGAGCTGACCGGTTTGCAAAACAAAGGAAGAAGGAGCATGGATGGCTCAATATATAGCCGGCGTGCAAGAGTGAGGCACGGTGGAGCTGGGCAACGGGTAGGGAGAAAAAGTCAAGGTGAACTGACAAAGGATTTGACAGGGAGTGACCTTGGAGTCCAACTGGTCAGAGGAGTTGGTAGGCATTGTAGCTGCGATGAGACATTAAGGTCAAGGCTAGGACAGATTGGAGAAATCTCACTGACAGGGCTTCGAACTGACCACTGGTCCAAGCGATGCAGCAGGTTATTGTCCATCGGTCCAAGCGGTGCTGCGGCAGGTGAAGACTGGTTCTTTTCCACTTCGGTAGTCGGCGTCCAATGGGCGGGTGCAACTCGGGGGACAAAGAAATAACAGGTCTCAACAAGGTAGTCGGCCACTTCACAATGCTTACTCGGCAGCAAGGAAGTCCGAGTAAAACAAAGGAAAGGACAGGATACAAGGACTGAGTAGCAATCTACTCGTCTCAAGGGAGAAGGTAGTCGGCTGGCCGGGGAGAGGGAAAACGGAGGCACAGCTGACAGGATAGGAAGGGGGCTCGGGAAAACGAAGACTAGCGGGAAAAGAAAAACGGGTCGTTACAGATTCCACCACCATCTCCCCTCTCAACTGTTTTCAAAGGGCTTTGACCATCAACTCTCAGCTCAGGATCAGTGCGGTCTGATTGCCCATAAGTGGCATTAGACAACTTGCTTTTCTCTTTCTCAGCTGGGCGCCATCTTCCCTCACTTCTTTGCTGATTAGACAAACCTCCTGAAACATTGCCTCCTGACCACCTGCTCCTCTACTCTCCAGCAAAGCGTTTCTTCCCCGGGTTCACCCTCAACCATTCCCCATACTGCTTGGAAGAATCCACTCCCTCGCAGCTATCACATTCTTTGTCAACGTGTCCCAAGCGCCCACAAATATAGCAAAAGGTGGGAAGAAACTCATACTGAAAATTACACCAGATTTCACGTTCATTCTCCACGTCCTCCACCAGCACTCCACGCGCCAACGGTCTTCGCACATCTAGTTGAGTTTTGATTCTCAGGTAGCCTCCCACCGCTGACCCATCCTCATCAGCATCTACCTCCAGGGCTTTGCCCACCTTGTTCCCAATTAACATCCCTGTTTCCTCATTCATCAGCCCCAGTGGAAGATCAGCTACTCGGATCCATACTGAAAAATGGATGAACTCCAGGTCCTTCAGCCTCTTTGTTTCTTCAAAGTTGACAACGATCAGGAGGTCCCCTCCGAACTCCCATGGTCCTTCCACGACGGCGCGGCGCTTCCCACCAGGTTGCAAAAAAGAGAAGAGGAACAAGTTGTCCCCCAAAACCTTGCAGCGGATTCCAGCTCTTGGACACCAGATTCTACCCAGAGCTTGCACCATCCCTTTAGCATTTCCTATCTTTCCCGAAGAAAGCTTCCCCACAGCCTGCGGCACCGAGTTCGTCTCCTTCTTCCCCATCTTCCAAGCACCCCTCACCCCTCTCCTCTCCTCCTCTGAAAGCCTCAGGCCTCGCATGAGGCCCTCAATCTCGCTGCCCCCTGCCGACTTCTCTGTCTCCATCGCCTACCACGTACTTCCCCAAACGGAGGGGACAAGAGAAAGAAACAAGCGAGAAAGGATGGCCCCCCACAAGCAGGGTGAGCAGAGCAAAACCAGAGAGAGACGTGGGGATTTTGGCTTGATTTTGGTGGATTTTTTGGGGATTTTACCGGCAAGAACCCTAGCTGAGAGAATCAGGGTTGGGACCTCTCCGAGTCGCTAGAGCCAAGCGACCGGAACCGAGAAAATTTTACGGTCTTTGAGGTCTCTCTCTTTTGATTTTAAAGCATGATTCAAGGGTGAATAGGAACTAATTGCTTCTTTAAGCGACTTGAGATCCACGAAACTCTGGTAGGATACTGAGCAGAGAAGTATCTGTCACACCACTGTCCATTGAGTCATTCATAAATAAAATTAAGGATCGTCTATTGGTTAAACGTTTGAAAAAAATAAATCCATCAATTGATTATAGTTGTATATATTTATAGCTGATTTATACAAATTTATAACTAAAGTTACGAGTTAGATTAGTTACATATATTTATGATAAATTACGTATGATCGATAATGGTAACTATAATAAGTTGAAAGTGTAACTACAACAAGTTGAAAGTGTAACTTAGAACTTGCTTTCCCTTCCTGAATCTCAAAATTTTATCCAACAGTCGATATTATTATTTGATAGAATCAAAAAATCAAGCGTTTAATCAATAGTAAATCTGATAAAATTAATACAGAACACTATGGAGAAACACAGAAAAGCCTCAATAAAAACTGAGCATGTTTCAGTAGCCTGAATCCTCGGTTCGGCCGAAATACCAATAAAGTGCTGTGCTGGGCTGCCCGCGCGGCCGCAGGCCCACAAAGGCAAACGCCGGCCCACCTCGCCGCAGACGTTCGCGCCATCTTCCCTCAACATAACGTTGCTTCCAGCTGTCCTCAACCTCAAGCCAACCATCCCCACCGGCCACCGGCTACCGCGCAGGCGCAACTGCGTGCGAGCTCTGGATCGGAAGCAAGCACCAATCACCAGCGCGGTTTAACCCCCTCTCCCCTTGCCATTTCTGTTTCCGTCTGCCACGCGGGAGAAGAGGGATATGGAGGGGGAGAGGTCGGGCCATGGACGGGCTCACCAAGGGACTGGTCGACGTCAAGCTCGACGCCGCCGTGGTTGTCGAGCCGAGGACATCATATCTCGTGGTTCAGTGCAGCCCCGGTGGTTCTGGAGCGGGAGGAGATGCCCCGGGCGACGTGGGGGCGAGGTGCTCACCAGCTGTTCGATACAATGCCACGCCTGCCTCTGGTCATCTACTTGTGGGAGGGATCAAGGGGGGTGGAAGAGAAGTCAAGTGAGGTCGCAGGCTTAACACCTTGATTCAGGAAATGAGGCAAGTGTTATTAGTCATGATTGGCATAGCTTCTTACCTGAAAGAGGTTATGATGGCATCTTCTGACTGAGTCCAACGGCAATGTGGGCTATAAAGGTTACGTATTCCTGACTCCTGAGGAGGTGCATGACTTCTATAGAGATGCAGGGAGCTTGAGTCTATCTGTGATCTGAAAACTTGCATGGCATACACCTATCTCGTAATTCATAACTTACAAGCTAAATTGTCAAATGCTGATCTACAGCTAGACTCTCAGAATCGACTGCTCATTAAGTCATTATTTAGTTTCAGTGGCCTGGCTTGCTGAAGTATGTGTACAACACATTGACTGGTGTCAGCCCAGAGTTAGTTTGCACTATAGACACTCTTCTCCTTTGCTGAACAGGAAGATAACCATGTCAATGCGGACTCGTGTTTTGTGAACATCAAGTGCAACGGGTTGCCAAGATTGGATCAGCTTTCCCTGAAGGCCAGAATATTGCTTATGTTGATCATTTGGTGGCCATAATCTGAAGATCAGCAGTTCTTCTAGTTTTATTTTTAAATGAATCAATGCGTTAAAGATATTGATTGATACTAAGGGCATGTTTGGTTGGTTCCCCATAAATAGCCAAACTCTCAAGCCACAAGTTTGGTATGCTGCAATTTTTGTGGTGGCAAAAGAGTTAAGTGCCCTTGTGGCAAAGTTTGGGTAAGAGATGAGCCTGTGACATGTGACAATTAGGGATAGGAAAAGGTGGCATATATGGTGTGCAGCCAAATGCTTGCCACCGTACGTCAAATTTGCCCTAAAATGCCTGCCACCGTATGTCAATAAACCACAAACATGCCCTAAAATTCATGTTTACTAGCTAAAAAATATTTTTCTGCCATCATGTTCCGTTATGCACTTTACGATGTTACACGGTGGTAGTTTCTAAGTATTTGGAGTGCTTTGTGATTAGTGGTTAGTACATAGTGTTTTGTTTTTTTCAACGTGGACAGAGATCCTTTTGCCAAATTGCCCGTCAACAGAAATATATACTACAGTATAGGGAGCTTCAAAAAGAGACACATAAAAGTTCTTAATCTTCACTATTCGTAATTGAAAGCAAAATTATGATTCACATGGTAGATTCTCGTGAGAAAGGGAACTGTTACAATTAACCAAAGCACTTATTCATGACTTACAATAGAAAATATCAAAGGGGAAAAAGAATGACAATTTGTTGAAGAAGGGACAAGAGATCGGTTTTAAGTTTTACTTTACAAATTACAATCAAGAGTAGAGTGCAACATAATGCCATGTGCAAAGTCGTGTTTCTTACTAATGGATGCAGCCAACATATTATGATCAGTAACTGCAAGATTTTTAGTTAATGGAAAAATTAAATCTAGTATACAAGTTTGAACATGGAAACATTTTCAGAGTCTACATTCACAAGCTCAGACCTCATTACAAAAAGAGAAAGCAGAATTACATTTTGTATCTACAATGATAATACAAAGAACTCCTCACAGTAGCAACTACAAGGCTGAAGTTTGACTGAGCCTACAGAACTGTGAGTTATCTAAATTAAGCAAAATGCTGGATCTTTTAAAATATTTATAGTGATGAAAAAGTTGACCAATGGGCGTATCTTCACAAACACATCAGAATATCAACAGTCAAGAATACCAACTCTTGCAGAAGTTTATGTTGGAGTTGGAGCAGCAGCAGCTCTCATGAGCATGAATCTCCTCCTTGCAATACTGTTTGCATTTTCACCTAGCGCAGCCAGGTGAAGCATCCGCCGTCTTGCTGCCGCCACGGCAACATCATCTGTGGTTGGCTTCCCTGGAACCTCATGAGGTGGTGAGCTCTCCCCTGATGCCTCAATATCACCATCCAACTCATTGTGCTGCATCACTTGCTTTATGCTCTCCACAACCTCTCTCATAGTTGGACGGTCTTTTGCGTGCTTTGCAAGGCAGCTGTTGGCCAATTTAGCAATTTCTCTAGTGCCCTGCTTAGAGTAATGGTCCCTGAGTCTGGTATCTATAATCTTGTTGAACCTTTTTGTCCCAACAGGATACTGCCTCACCCATTCCAGGAGTTTCTGCTCGTTCTTGGGACGGTTCCTGTCCATTGAACGGTGTCCAGTGAGGATCTCATATAGGACAACTCCAAAGCTCCAAACATCACTCTTGTCTGTGAGATGGCCTGTCTCAACATAGTCTGGAGCGGCATAACCATAAGTCCCCATAACCTGATAGCAATAAAGCAAATTGTTCTTGGTGAGCAATGAAATCCATGTCCATTATCTATTTCCACAAAAATTGGAATGTGCAAAAACTGCATAAAGGAATTACTTTGCTTTGATCAACGAAAATAGATCAGTACTTACCGCTGTGGACACATGAGTGTTATCCGCAGTTGGCCCTTCCCTTGCTAATCCAAAGTCTGAAAGTTTCGGTCTAAATTCCTCGTTGAGTAGTACATTTGAAGCTTTGAAATCACGGTATATGACCTATAAAATTTTCAATTATGAAACAAGAATTTCTGTGTTTCCTCAAGCAAAATCAAAACCATCATTGACAGGATTGCATTTCCAAGGATCTATTAAAAGCTTTTTTACAAGCTGGAGGTAACATTCACGGTGGTCATTTTCTTTCAACTATGCCACATTCAATCAATATGCCATATGATTACTCAACAGAACATTTTAAAAAGAACTTGCAAAAAGAAATATCGAGTAATATGTCCATCCAAGCTTATGATTGTATCAATGCCAGATCTCCAGACAACAACGAAATATATAGTTAACTTTATAAATTCAGCAAGGTTGCAAAAAGATCAACACAATTGACTTGTAGACAACCACTCTTGTACAGCATTTGATGAATCACAACATTAATATGATATGGCTTAGGGACACACACACACTGAGCTTTTGGCAAAATGCCGCTATTAAAGCACTCCAATTTCAGATTTTAGGGGAAAAAATAGGTACAAGTATGTGTTTTTTCCCATGGAACTAAATTAAGCCCAACTGTTGGTGCCCTTTACATATACCAGAGACAACATAAATCACTACAACTGTGTCTTTGTGTGTATGTATAATGTATGATGGAACTAATAGGTAGCACAGCAGTTAAGTTCCAAATCAAAGAATGAATTTGACGCTTCCATATCCTAAAATTCAAAATAGCATGCTCAAATTTATCAAATTTCCATGCTCAAATACACAAGCTAATCCAGTAAGATTAAGCAGAATAAATGCATTTTTTTATGCAGAGTTGCCAGCATTTGTTACCTGAACTTCCAATCCCTCATGGAGGTACAACAACCCCTCAGCAGCACCCAATGCTATCTCCAACCTGATGTCCCATGGCAGGACGGGATATGCTTTATTGAATAGATGATCATCCAGGGTCTTGTTTGACATGAACTCATAGACCAGCAGTCTCTGAGGGCCTCGTTCACTCTGAGCGGCACAATATCCGATGAGCTTGACGAGGTTCGGGTGCTCGACAACCCCTAGAAATTGAACTTCTGTCAGCCATTGCTTGTGACCCTGATCAGAATTGGAATAGGACCGAAAAGGATAAGGTTAAAAACTGAATGGTTCCTAGAATCTGCAAATAAGCAAGTTAATCCAATGAATCTACAATTATTATTACATAGAAGGCATGCATCTATGTGCACCATTAGAGACTACAGAAGAAAAAAATAAGTAGACAAAACATTGAAATGACACACTAATGCCATCACACATATTCTGATTTCCTGCATTAGCAGATTGCATATTATCAGAGGGTCTCCAGCATTCAAACCAGTGAAATACTAGATGGTACATACTTATGCAGGCCATACTCAGTTTAGGAATCCAATATGCCACTGCATAATTCATATATTATGAAACTGCACAACTGAATTCAGAAGTACGAATGCTAATCGGCAGGCATTTATAAACTGTAAAACACTGACCTGTGATAAGGGATGCAAATCCCGGCAATAACCGGCCATGCCAAAAGAATTTTTTAACTTAAAAACTGGCCAAAGTTTTTAATTCAAATTTCGGGTTCAAACTTCTGTCCGATAACCAGCCGATTAGGGGTTATTCGTAGAGGCACTGGTAATTTTTGTCAGAACCGGTATTCGATATTTTGCTAGTGATTACTACTATTTGGATTAACTCGGAGAACACCACACAATTGGACAAGTTAATCGCACAAGAAGTACCTGTCGGCCGTTGGGATTGAGCCTTTTTATGGCGACGACGGTGCCACCGGCGGGCCCGCCGGGCAGACGGATGACGCCCTTGTAGACGCTCCCGAAGCCGCCCTCGCCGATCTTGAGCAGCCGGCTGAAGTCCCTGGTCGCCGCCTGGAGCTCCCGTAGCCCGAACTCCTGCAGGGAGCTCGCGCCCCTCTCCTCGTACAGCTCCGGGATGCTCCGCACCGACGAGACCGACCCCGACGACTTGCTCCACCCTGCGGGAGGCCTCACGGTCGCGCTCGAGTCCTCGGACTGGCTCGTCGCGACGGCCGACGATGACGACAGCGTGGAGCAGGCGGCCGTGGAGACGGTGGAACGGGACGAGCAGGCGAGCGGCGACGTCGGCGCTGGCCCCTCGTGCGCCATCTTCCCCTTGCGCTTCTTGATCTTATCCCTGACGCGGCCGAAACAGCCCATTTCTGAGGAGAAGCTGAACAGTAAGCTGGAGGGCGGATTCGATTCAGCTCGTGGTGCTCTCTTGCCTGGTCTTCTCCATGGCCTTCACCTCGTCAGCTTGAATTGCTGGGAGAAAAATGACCAACCTTTGGCGACAGAAACAGAGCCTTCTTCTTCCTTCTCCTTTCTAATCGGACTCAAGAACTCTTCTTTCCTCCTCCTCGAAACACGACGACAAACGGAGACGAACAAAAACTCTCGGGACTCGGGAGGCAAGAACTACGCGTCAAAGGCCCACCAAAGAAGAGTCAGAACTGACGCAGAATTGTTTGACGCAAATGAGGACGAGAGCAGAATGACACCAATTTGTGCTGGAAGAACAGAAAGCTAGTGCTCCTAGTATGTCCATTTTTTCCTGGGAGGCGGAGAATTTTGAGCCACGCTTCCTAGACAGGTACGGGAGTACTTCAGGTTCAAGACGCAAGGAAGCAGAAAAAGAGCTGGTTCAAGTACAAATCTCGGGCCTAGATAGTTTCTGAACAAATCATAAGAAAACTTGGTTAGGGTCAAATGAAATGGGCTGAAAGTGACAGGCGAGGAGATAAGTGGGGCCGTGGATGTAGAAAGCTGCAATAACACTGGCCCGGTCGCCTCCCACCGCCCTACCGAATTGGGATCACATGCAGTCAGTATAATAACTGCAACTTTAGCAGTCTTGTAGTGACCGTTCGATCAAAAGTAACGGTCCAGATCTGCGTGAGTATTGTTTGCCTGCTACTGTAGCAATCATGGCACTGCAGACACTGCTGTAGCATTTACTGTTGGAAACTACTGTGGCTCGCTTTTTTGCGGTTGATTCACTCGATCTAACGGGGTTGAGGCGTTGAAACTGCTTAACGTGCAGTCCCTGTACAAACTGCACCAGATCTCTATCCGGTCCTACTAGACTTCTTATGGTTTATTGTTTATTGTTTTACTTAGCAACTATACTCCTCCTTACTAAAATACAAGCAATTCTAGAGTTTTTTATAGAGATTAAAAAGATATGTGAAATTAAACGAAAAATGATTGTGGTTGGTTGAGATAAGAAAATAGATAGAAAAATTAAATGAGATATTATGATTGGTTGAGACGAGGAAGTAGTAGAGAAGTATCTATATTTTTTTTGACAAAATTTAAACGTTAAAAGTAGTTTTTATTTTGGTACAAAGGAAGTAGTCATCTTATTTGATAAAATCCAACCACGCTAAAAATTATTGTAGGTTTGACACTATTTTTGTTTGAAGTGTTCGCACACGTGAACAACCAACCACCACAAAAAAGATTCACACATGGACAAACTATGATTCGATCATGAACCTCTTTTTATGCTCTTGAAATACAGGTTTATACAAGAGAAAAGGTGCAAGTAGATTGAAAAGTGTACATATTCTAAGCATGCACACAATGTAATTAAGGTAAGTCATAGTCTATATGGCATTTTGCTAAAGAGTTTGAGAAATCTATCAAAGTTGTGGTCATGGAATTACAAATGGACGACCCAGATTAATCCTCACCTCCTATATAAAGTTCACCTAACCCTCGCAAACCCTAATTCCCTCATTCCCATCCCGTTGGTCGGCTTCGGCCGTGCATCACTCAATGCCGCCGCCGGCTCCAATCGCCCTTCTCTCCGCTGCTTGCCTCTCTCCTTCCTTGGCTCTCATGGCACCACCACCTTTTTTGTTGCTCGCCTCCCTCCTTTCTTGGCTCTTATAGCACCGCCGTCTTTTTCACTGTGTCCTCTTGTTTGTGATCGACCGCCACAATCACCCAATCTATGGTTGAGGCAGCGTCACCGGCCCTTGCCACTCCTCTTTCCCCCTCCAACCCCACTCCAACCCCAAAGCTAATCAAGCAAACTTGTAGGAGAAGATGGCTCACTGGACTTGAAGAGACGATGTTGAACCGTGGTTGGAGCATGAATCCGCATGTCCATCCTAAGGTTAGGAATTTTACTTTTAAAAAAATTAAAAAAAATATTTTTTTAGTTAAGCACTAAATCGAAATAATTATGATGTGACATATGTTAGAATTCCTGTCTTCCAATTAGTTTAGGGGCTCATTTCGAACCCATGGATCTAAAAATTCATAATTCTATCCTTGCGTCGACATCAGATCAGTAGATCACCCTCTCTGTGATACTCTTAGCGTTTTTCCATGATCCTGTCCAATGATCCAATCCTCTGTAGGGCTCTCCCGTTTTCTCGGCAGAACAAATTCCCTAGCAAGGGTTTAGCTTATAAACCAACATACGTAGCTTTCTCTCTTTTTCTTTTTTTCTTAGAGGTTCCCCCTTTCTTTTGCTACAGAGCTCGAGGCTTATGACGAAGGAATTGTTGTCAGTGTAAAATTTTGCTGCTGTTGCACAAGAGGATGGTGCATATAGCCAGTATACATACATAAATAACCAAAGCAGTTTTTTCCCCTCTCGAGACAAAGGTACTTGGAAATGTTGACAAGTTGACACGGTAGTCGCTTTCGACATGCCTTCTGACATAACCACGTTTGACTTCATTTTCTTCTTGACCTGTATATATCAGTCAGTACTGTATCATGTTGATCTCTCATGAGAGAGAGATTCATTATGAAGGAACTGATGGTCTCAACTCTCCAAACAGGACCAGGACTAACTAGGGTGTGCTTGTTGGAGTTTTTGGCCATGCAGCAAGGTTGTCTTAAAAATCAAACTCTACATCGAACATCACTGGAATATTCCCTGTAAGCTTTTACCCTTTCTATTTTACCTATCCGTTCTGCTGCTAGTTATGGATCGATGGTTTGCCATGATAGTGAATACCTAATGATCATGACAGTTACTAGTATGAGAGGCTAGTGGTGTTTAGAAGGGTTCACAAATTTGATGAATACCGCCAGGTATTTAGTAGAATTTGGAAATTTTAAATTTGGCTCGAAGTATATAAAAAAATTGGAAAAAAAATATATAGACATATGATCATGGTAATACTATGGGGCATCAAAATCTGTCAAAAAAAGTAGGTTTATGTGAATTTTGGCACTTCAACGGAATCAAATAATTTAAAAAGGAAAAAGCAACACTATGTTATATTTTGTTGTATCAGATACTTTCTGTTGAGGTCATGGACATTATAATATTCTGTTGTCATATTACATTTTTTGATACTTTCATCGTCCCAAAATAAGTTGATTTATAGAGTTCAAATTTTGTCCTAAAATAAGTTGATTTCTACCCTCTTATCAAACATTTATCCTAAAATTGAGAAGTTTTATCCCTTCAATACCTCTTACCTATTCCTTCACTAATACTACTTTCAATTAATAAACAACACTTTAGTCCTTTTTTCTCTCCAAAGTTTCCTGGGGATGTGAGGGTTACACTTACTTTGGGTCAGAGGGAGTAGATAGACATTACTACTATAATATTGTGTTGATGATGGCATGGACTTTAAATTTTTTCCATCGTTCTTATAATGATTTCAGTTCTATACATATGTTACATACTCCCTCCGTCCCAAAACAATTATCATTTTAGAAAAAAGAGGGTAAAATTAGTAATGAAGAAAAATGATGTAGGTGTACCTCATTAAATAAGGAATGTTTAGGGTTAGAAGGGTGCCTGGGGTAAGATGGAGAGAAATTTGAATAGAAGGTAATTGATGTAATAAGTAATACTCTAAAGTGACAATCGTTGTGGGATCAATTTTGAATGATAAAGTGTCAATAGTTTTGGGATGTCCAAAACATAGCAAAGGTAATGCCAAAATGTTTCCTCGTTTTCTGCAATTTTCTTCAATTTTCTGGATTTTCTCACATTTATTTTGTAATTTTCAACGAAATCTTATAGTTTTCGACTCAAATTGAATGACTTTTTGCACATGGTTTGATATGTCTTTGTTTGGTTTTCAAAAAAAATGCTTTGAACCGATTGGTTTTCGTGGGAATTGATCGAAATTTGTTCATGGTTCACTCAAAACTGGTTACCGAGATTGAAAATTTGTTTTATGAATCTCGTTGTTTTCACGCATGTCGTTGGCTTCACAATGTTGGTCTAGAATATCCGAAATTTCAAAAAGCTTTCCAAATCTTTGTGATTGTGTACAATATAAATCTTAAATAAACCATCTAAAAACTACCACCTCCGTTCTAGAAAAAGTTCGCTTTTATACACGAATTTGAACAAGTACCGGTCTAAATTCATATAGAAAAATAAACTCTTTTTACAACGGAGTTAGTATAGTAAATACTTAGGATCTTATGACTACACGACAGAACAAAGATCACCCATCATATCTCTACTTAGTAAAATTCCAGTTCTATAGAAACGCATAAAAAGCTGGCAGTAGGATTAGCTGTTACTACTACCATATCCCGTTCTTAAATCCAATGATGGCTGTATGGGCAGCGTCCCTGGTACTAGCATGATGATTCACTGTACTAGCGAGTCATTTCGGAGGATCTTCTTCGGGGAGGATGAACTAGCTGAGCTCTGAGCAGCCAGCCTACGATCCAGCTTCCGAGTTCGAGTGATGTTTTTTGGCAAACATGCACATGCTGAGGTAGCAGCAGCAGTGCAGGAGGAGTAATAAAGAGCTTTGGTCTTTTCCAACAATCGGCCAAGTGGCTAAAACCCATTTGTCACGTCTGTTTCATGTTCCCCCTCACTGACATGCGGGGCCGGGAGACCTGGGCCATCGATCCTTTCCCTGACGCTGACACGGGGGCCCACCTTCCGTTACGCTCCTGCACCGGTGGACGCCCCTTTCTCACCAGGCGATACGGTACAGGTATCCATGACAGGTGGGCCCCGCACGCGCGGACCCTAGCGTGCACGACTGCGACTCCGACTCCGACCCCTTTTCCCGTTCTGGCATGTCGAAAATGCCTTCCGCTAATGCGCGCCCGTGCAATCGTAAAACCCACCACCACGCCGACCAGAGTCGCACCCGGAAAAACCGAAAAACCCATATTGCCCGCCGCTTCGCCTACCGCCGCGATGCGCCGCCGGCCGGAGACGCCGGTGGTGTTCGAGGTACCCCCGCCGCCGAAGAAGCGCGTGCTCATCGTCCTCGACAGCGACGACGATGACGACTGCGACCCGCGGGAGGTGGCGCGCTCGATGATCACAGCGCGCGGGGAGGGCGGCAGCCGCACGCGGACGAAGAGCGTGGGCGAGAGCCCGGGGGCTTCTGGACGGCGCCGGGCGGTGCCGATTGCCGGCCAGCGGCCCCGGAGCTCCCGCGCGGAGTCGTCGCGGCCTCCGGCGGTCGCGGTGGCATGCGCCCCCAGGTCGCCGGAGGACACCGCCTTCGACGTCGACAGCAAGAAGCAGCTTGAGGAGGTGTTGCTGATCGACAAGAGCCGCAAGGGTGTGGTGCGCGTCAAGGCGGAGCCGTATTCCGGAAGCGATTCCGAGGACCGTGGGGCGGGAGGTCGTGCGGTGGTGCCGGTCGCCGCCGCGAAGCAGAGGAAACAGGGAAGAGGAGCATCAAGCAGAGCCCAGGAGCGGCGGGTGGATGTTCGCGTCAAGGAGGAGCCATATTCCGGAAGCGATTCCGACGGTGATGGGGCGGGAGATCGTGCCCCGGTGCCGGTCGCCGCCGCGAAGCAGAGGAAGCGGGGAAGAAAAGCCCCAAGCAGAGCCCAGGAAAGCCGTGTGGGTGTTCGCATCAAGGAGGAGCCGTACTCTGGAAGCGAATCCGACGGCAATGGGGCGGGAGGTCGTGCGCTGGTGCTGGTCGCCGCCGCGAAGCAGGGGAAACGGGGAAGAAAAAACCCAAGCAGAGCCAAGGAGCCCCGGGGGGGTGTTCGCGAGACTCCCGCATCCACTGCCCGGTCCAATGGTGCTCCCTCCGCCTGCAGGGCGAGGGGTAGAGGGCGTCGGAGTTGCGCTATGCCGGTGAGCCGGGTGAGCACTGGGGTTGGTTCGAGGACTCGGTCACGCTCCTCCGTGCAGATGAGAGTGCAGTATGCAAAGTATTTTGCACGGGAGGAAGAAGTACAGGTGAAGGACGAGGACGGTAAGGAGGAGGTGGTGGCAGAGGAGGAGGAGGAGGAAGAAGAAGAAGAAAAAGAGGAGGAGCACGAGGAGATGGAGGTGGAGGTCCGTTCAGATTACAATGAGAATGGCAATGGTGAAATCAGGGAAGAAGGCAGAGGTACGGAGGATGATGTTGAGCAGACAGAGGAGAAGGAATCGGGGACGGATGACGACGGAATCAGAGATGATAGCGACAAGAGCTTCAGTGAAGAAGGGGATGAAGAGGAATTGGAGGAAGAAGAAGACGACGACGACGACACCGAGGAACCGGATGAGGTACCTGATCAACCAGGTGAGGCTGCCGGTGAGGAATTACCTTCCAGTTCAGGACACAGGGCAAGGCAGCTGATCGGGAAGAGGATGTTTGAGGGATTGTGTTTTCCAGAACAAGCGGACACCTCCGGTGGCAGGGATATCAGTGCTCGCACACGATCAAATTTCAAACACAAGAAACTCTTGGACAAGAAACTGCTCAAACGTGGCACATTCAGCAAGCCTTATTGCATCGATGTGTCGGAATCTAGCTCGGAGTCGGAGGAAGATATGCCACAGCCGGAGAAGCCGCCGTGCAGTGGCGATTGTGTGGATGAAGGCGGCAGCGATGACAAAGAGGAAACCAGAGCTGTGAAAAGGAGAAGGAACAGGAGACAAAGTGCCCATAGTGACAGCGAGGAGGATACACTATTTGTGTGTGATGTCAGGGAGGGATCAGGTTCTAGGAGGGGACAAAAAGGAGCATCCCAACGGCAGGCTTCCAGGGAGGGTGGCAAGAAAAAGAATGGTTCTACTCTACAGTGCGTCGGAAAAAATGTGCCAAAAGCTGGGAGACAAACAGATGGGTTCAATGGACAGAGTGATGTATCCTTCAAGAGAAATGCAAAGATTGCTCAGAAGAGGAAGCGGGGGCGAGACCAAGAAAAGTATGGTCATCTGCTCGACCCCATGTTTGATGAAATAGAGAGCAATCGATATGAGCCTGTTCCTGCAGAGCAAATTGACAAGAGATTGCCCCTGATATTCGCATTCGGTGATGAGGATGAGCTGGAAGAGAACTCCAAACATAACAAGTTGCATGATGAAGATGAACTGTGGACAGAGTTTGATTTTGCTCTGGAATCAATCATTGTTTGTTCTCACAACTGCGAGGAGGTACATCACTCTCTGCTACGAAATGTAGTTAGAATTATACTTCTTACCTAAAAAAGTAGTTCTAATTATGTCAATAGAAGTGCACTATCAGCCCTGACTTTTGTGTTTCTTGAATGGCTTTAATGTGAGGTTTATTATTCAATCAGGAATAAATAAATAGCTAGGAATGATTCTATATATATCTTAGAAGCCAAGTAAATATTTCTAATGACTTATTTTGAATTCTAAAACTATTATTGGAATTAAATTGGTCTGTTCCTAACTTTAAGATCATTAATTTATAGAATAGTAAACTGATTTGTATATGATAGATATTTCCGTTCATAAAAATTCGAAACAAAGAGTAACTAAGAAATAAAAAGTTCATCTGTATAAGAATATGTATGTAAAAAGAAAGTCTTTACTCACAAGGTTATTCATAGCTGCTAGTATTATTTAGTTTGTAGTAAAATTTTATATGTATATAGTTATGCAAATAAATGCATCGTCAATAGTCCTTGCTAATGCACGAGTTAGCGATTAGTGCTTAGCAGAGATCCATCAGCCTCAGGAAGTGGTGGTCTGAATAAGTTTGTAAAGCCTTCCTATAGGGAGGTCTGAGTTGCCTTATTTTTCTTCTCAGAATGTAGATGCTAACATGCTGACAATCGTTAAGTTCTGTATGCATTCAAAAAGGTTAACCTCTTTTGGAAACTCTGCATTTTTTTTTATCTCCAGTAAATAAATCTAAATACAGAAGTGATGATAAATTCGTTGTTTTCAGGGTGAAAAGAATGATGGGCAAGAAATCCCTGCAGACAAAGCAGCTTCATGTAGTCAAGGGAAGCATGAGCTCATTATTGATGAACAAATAGGACTTAGATGCAAGCACTGCCACTTTGTTGATCTTGAAATGAGATACGTACTTCCCTCCATGGTAAGCTACTACTGTTCACTCCAACAAGTTTCCAGAGACCTGCTTAGACTTCACTTGACAGATGCAATTGCCTTTCTTCTGATTAATCATCTATTTTCTCTTCCTCGCAAAAAATTACATATGTTTTCTTTTTTCTCTCCTTCAATAGTTGAAGTCCTGTACTGAAAGGGAGATGAAAAAAGATCACGAGTTAGACTTGTTTTTTGATAATATCCTAACATCAGCTGGATATCAAGGACCACGCAATTTTGGTTGTCATAAAACTGGCCTGGTTTGGGATCTCGTTCCTGGGGTCTGGAAAGACATGTTCCCACACCAGCGAGAAGGTTTTGAGTTCATGTGGAGAAAACTAGCAGGGGGAACTTACATTGAACAGCTGAAGCACACAGCAAATACTACTGAAGGTGGTTGTGTCATTTCTCATGCCCCAGGGACAGGGAAGACTAGACTGGCAATCACATTTGTTCAATCGTACTTTGAGTTTTTCCCACAGTGTTGTCCAGTGATAATTGCTCCTAGAGGGATGCTTGCTACATGGGAACAGGAGTTCAGAAAATGGAAGGTAAAGGTCCCTTTTCATGTATTGAATTCTAAGGAGATTAACTGGAATGAAGACAAGACCATCAAAGATCTGGCTACCATGGATGAAAATCTGGCCCAAAGTTTAGCCAGAAACAAATTGGATCAGAAATTTAGGCGAAAGTTGAAGTTGGCATCATGGCGTAAAGGGAGCAGCATAATTGGTGTGAGTTATTCGCTTTTCAGAAAACTAGCGAATCATGAAAGCATGGATGGGCTCATGGTGAGGAATCTGCTCCTTGAGAAGCCTGACTTGTTGGTCCTTGATGAAGGGCACACACCAAGGAACAAGAAAAGTCTTATATGGAAGGTTCTTGCAAAAGTTCGCACCGAAAAACGAATAATTCTATCAGGGACTCCATTTCAAAACAACTTTCTAGAGCTTTATAATGTCCTGTACCTGATTAGACCGAATTTTGCAAGAGATTTTGCTTCTAAAAGTTTCAAGAAAAGAGGCTTTTCTTCAAGAACCTGCCGGTCAAGAGATATGCTTCTTGAGGATTTCTGGACTTCTTTAACACTAAATAACATCACAGAGGAAAATATAGATGAAATCCGGAAAATACTCGATCCAATTGTGCACATCCATAACGGTGACATTCTTCAGAAGTCTCTTCCAGGATTGAGAGAATCAGTTGTGATTCTGAATCCTCTTCCTCATCAAAAGGAAATCATCACAGCGATGGAGAACACTGTGGCAATGGGGACTCTTGATGCAGAATACAAGATCTCCCTTGCATCTATACATCCATTCCTCGTCACATGTGCAAAACTGTCGGAAGAAGAAACATCTTCTGTAAATGTGCCTTTACTGAAGAGATTACGGCCAAACCCATGCGAGGGGGTCAAGACAAGGTTTGTTTTGGAGATTGTCCGTCTGTGTGAAGCCATGAAAGAGCGAGTGCTTGTGTTCAGTCAGTATCTTGAACCACTCTCTTTGATCATGGACCAGCTTAGTAAAATGTTCAATTGGACTGAAGGTAAGGAGATCCTGCTGATGAGTGGAAATGTCCTAGTTAAAAATCGAGAAGCTTTGATGGTGGCCTTCAATGACATGAAAAGCGATGCCAAGGTAATGCTTGCATCAACCAAGGCGTGCTGTGAAGGCATTACACTCATTGGGGCATCACGGGTGGTTCTCCTTGATGTTGTATGGAACCCTTCGGTTGGAAGGCAGGCGATTGGCCGAGCCTATAGAATTGGTCAAGAGAAGATTGTGTATACATACAATTTAATCACAGAAGGAACAAAGGAGAAAGACAAATACGACAGACAAGCTAGGAAGGATCATATGTCCAAACTGCTGTTTTCAAAAGAATCCCAGACTGCAGGGTTAAACTTGTCTCAAGAAGTGATATTCGACGACAAGATAATGGAAGCAATGACATCGCATGGGAAGCTCAAAGATATGTTTGTGAAGATTCTCCATTCTCACTAACAGTAAACTTACAGCTAAATCAGGTAGTTTGATTCTTCTGAGACTAAGATGTAATTTGATTCTTCTGAGATTAAATTTTAATTTGATCCTTCTGGAATTAAAATGTCAGTTTGATCCAGCTCAGACTAAAATGTTTGTAGTTTTTTTTTATGTTGTTTGCAGAAAAGTAGGCATGGCAGGCTCTAAGTTTCATCATTATCTGAACTTTAGATTTCTCAAGAAGAGAAGCACCTGAATTTTGGAGGATGGTAAGCTCAGGGTGTTGGTGTGGATAAATTATTCATTGTCAGGCTATGGACTTACATTGAAATGTTGATTGCTTGGATGTTAAAACTGAGATTAATTGCTACCGTGTTATGCGGTGATCTGCACTCTGTTGAAAACTGTAGCAATGAAAGCATGAAGTTTGCCTACTTTCATGTCCCTATGCTCTGGCTGAAGGTTCTGAGTTCATACTATGTATGATCTTATAACTGAACCTTACGGTTTTTATAGGGAGGTTGCATATCCTTGGTAAGTATGGAAAGGCATCAGTATATACACTTCCAACAATAGTTGATCAGCATCTATATCCTGTAACTGGATATTTTATTGTACCAGTTACTTATGTGTTTTCTTATTTAGGTAATGCAGCAGAGCTTCTTATCTGTGGAGAAGAAAATATATGTATGCACCTTCATAACATCAAGATGTTGCTGCCTGGAATATTGCTCAGCTAGATGCTCAAAGGATTGAATAGAAATTGTAGAAAACCAAGGGGTAGTTTCTTCCTGAACCTGCAATGCATGAGATTTTGGGAACTTTCTTAATTGCTTGAGCTGCAGGGCTCATTGAGTTCTTAAGCTAGATGCATTAATGGATGACCCTGAAGCTCGTATACTGCGCCATGAGATGATCTGTTTTTAAACCTGCCCAACGGATTGATCATTGGTTGTACTGCTTTTACAATACCCAGTTGGAGATTGTTTTGCTGGCTACCTTTACATTCTGGTTGCAGCGATAGTCCTCATTTGACTAACGCAGTCTGTGCCTCTGGTAGGCTGATGCATGCTGAGCTGCTGGAGGTGGTGGTGATGTCGTGTGTGTTTGTGTTGCCAGTTTCTCTGCAGTATTGGGGTATAATAACCTGTCTCATTTGCTGCCTGCGACTGTGAGAAGTGGTCAGCAGCCGGCGAGCGTGCACGCGGCACGCAGTGTGGCACGGGTGCTGCACGAGTATCATGACGTTTTGGTGTTCGTATAAGGAAAACTCGAGAGCTCAATGCACGTCAAAATCGTACTGCGTGTCTTGGGCGGATTGCCATACTCGTTTGGGGGTTTACCGCCCTCCTCCAGTTTGGCGATAACCGTTCAAAACTGCACGAATTTAGACCTCAAATATTTGAATTCAAAATCCACGGTTTCGTCATGGTTTGGCATGGTTGCCGTGCGGTTTGGCGTGGTAACCACGGTTTGTATTTTAAAAAAATGTCCGAAGGAAAAATGAAGGAAAAACTTCAAAAAATTAAGAAAAATTTAGATTAATTGCAAGAAGATATAGCAGACATTTATAACATGATGAAACGACATATTGAGAAAATATAAAAAAATTCGGCATGACCTTTGCTATATATTTAATAGTTAAACAATTAGGATTTACAAAATACGTCGATAATCTCATATTTCACAAGAATTAACAATACAATGTTCACAACTACAAAAATTGCGGCGTCCATAATATAATGTCCAAAATTCGACATACACGGTACTAGGTTCATTACACAAGTAACATTAATCTTTTACGATTTTAATATTTTCTTCTCGATTTGAGTAAAAATGCAATGTTAAAATCATTTGATTCGTAGAATCTTTACCACAGTGATCCATAATTTAAGTACTACCTTATAGAATTTTTTTAGATTTTTTTTTGAAAATTTGAATTCGGTTGAAATTTACTTACACCAAACCGTCGGTTACCTTAACCGTACCCTGGTGGTATGGGCAGTTACCGCGGTAACCGACGGTTTAGCAATCACTGGTCTTAGCCCTTAAGTAGTTGGGTGGTTGCGTCTCCGGCTGGCTGCAGCCACCGTTCAACCACGCAACCTGACGTTGGAGCTTCACATTTTAGCATGTGTTTGCACGGCGTAAGGCCTGACAATGTGTGAGAACTGAGAATCGTTCAAAGGTCCAGGCTCTCAAACGCTTCTTTTCCAACCGAGACGCCGGCCCAGGGCCTCTGTTTATTGAAAACGTGTCCAAGAATTAGTACCTTCTTCAAGTACAGAACTGCAGATCAAACTGAGAAACCTGTAATGCTGTGCTTGGTGTCTTCACAGATATCGTGCTTGATGTAGCGTCGAGAACTATTGACTCTCGTATGGATTGAGCAGTTCGATCCACCAACCAACAGAACTGAAGAGAAAAAATGCAGAAAAATAGCATCAAAACACCTTTCTTCTTCGACGACCCAAAATTTCCAGTACTCTAGTATTCTTCTCTCATGTGTGATGCTGGGTCGCCGAGCCCAATAGTCTAGTTCCGTCTCTGCTCTCCACCAAACCTGTGCTGTTTCTTTACCCAAAAAAATTGTCCTGTTTTTTTCCGGCACGCTTAAAAACCATCGGATTCCAGATAAAAAAGGCACCCTTTGGTTTGCCAAATTCCTGTATCGTGAGCTTCTCGTTGTTCTTGGGCTTGTTTCCGTCGAATCCTCGTGCGAATTCTGCGAGAAAAGAGGGGGTCTTGAGTGCTGCCATGAACGCGCTAGCCGCCACCAGCCGCAACTTCCGGCAGGCGGCGAGGCTGCTCGGCCTCGACTCCAAGCTCGAGAAGAGCCTGTTGATCCCTCTCCGCGAGAGCAAGGTGCCTTCCTCCCTGCTTGCGTTGCATAGATTGATAGATGCACTGTGTCTCGTTTCCTGCTTCTCTGTTTCTTGCACTTTGATGCTTGATTCAATGATTCACATCGCCTTATGAACCATTGGCCCGTGTGATCAGGTTGAATGCACCATCCCTAAAGACGACGGCACCTTGGCGACGTTTGTTGGGTTCAGAGTGCAGCATGACAATGCCCGCGGCCCGATGAAAGGCGGCATCAGGTATCACCCTGAGGTAAGGGACGATGCTGTCAATTCCTTTAATAAACGAGTAATAAAATTATCGCATTCCAAATGAGCTCTTTAGAAGGATCAATTACTCCCTCCGTTAAGAAATATAAGACGTATTTTATTTCGTTAGGACAAAAAGATTCCCGCATTCCAAATGAGGTCTTTAGAAGGATCAATTACTTTCTCCGTTAAGAAATAAGACGTATTTTGTTTCGTTTGGACAAAAAGATTCTCGCATTCCAAATAAGGTCTTTAGAAGGATCAATTACTAGTAACTATCAAGGTTTCTGTCTACAGGTTGACCCAAATGAAGTGAATGCACTTGCTCAGCTGATGACATGGAAAACTGCTGTTGCAAATGTACCTTATGGTGGAGCAAAGGGAGGCATTGGGTGCTCTCCTGGTGAACTGAGTAGAAGTGAACTGGAGCGTTTGACGCGTGTATTTACACAGAAAATTCATGACCTCATTGGGATTAATACAGATATTCCAGCCCCTGACATGGGAACAAATGCACAGGTGTGTCATCCAATTCCACTTACCTTATCAATTATCATCTAATGTATTCATATTCTGCTTCTTACATGTTCTTGAAAATATTTTTTCAACTGCCACAGACCATGGCATGGATACTAGATGAATACTCAAAGTTCCATGGACACTCTCCAGCGGTTGTCACAGGAAAGCCAATAGTAAGTTTACATAACATTAGTGGTGAAAAAACGTAGTTCATCTAGATAAGCTCTTCACGTTTTCATCGTTAACTTTGGTTATTATTTTCTTTGATATAGGATCTTGGTGGATCATTAGGTAGAGATGCTGCCACAGGACGCGGTGTTATGTATGCTACTGAGGCTTTACTGTCTGAACACGGCAAGTCGATTTCAGGATCAGCCTTTGTTATCCAGGTTAATGACGAAACATTATGATTGACTTAACTAATTTTTTTAATATTAGGATGCCAACAATTATATAGCTTTATACTTGATTAACTACTAATCTTTGCAGGGTTTTGGGAATGTTGGTTCTTGGGCTGCCAAACTTATACATCAGAAAGGTGGCAAGATAGTTGCAGTTGGAGATGTAACAGATGCAATCAAAAATAAATCCGGGATAGACATATCTGCTCTGATGAAGCACAGGAACGAGGGTGGATCTTTGAAAGACTTCCACGGTGCAGAAGTTATGGACGCTGCAGAGTTGCTTGTGCATGAATGTGATGTTCTCATCCCTTGTGCCTTAGGTGGAGTTCTCAACAGGTAACAACAGCAACCTGCTTTCTTACACCTGAAGTTTGATATACTTTTCCATGAGTAGCATTGCTGATGCATTTGATTATTCTCTTATTAAGGCGAATTGATGCTCTTGTTAATTTGCAACCAGTTGCCAAGATCTCATAAACCATTATGTATTTATGATTCATATAGATATTAGCACCTTGGTAGTTTTGGTGTCAGAATACCCAAAAAAAATGTTAGCTCTGCATTGTGGAGTGTTTTGTTTTAGTTTTCTGTCTGCATCTAGAGGCTTGCTGCAGAATTATTAACTCGCTTGAGTTATCTGAAGAGAAAATGCGGCTGATGTGAAGGCCAGATTCGTAATTGAGGGGGCTAATCATCCCACTGATACAGAAGCTGATGAGGTAAGCTTCAAAACCACAAGAAGAGCTTTCTATCAAAGAATATGAATCTCATCAAGACATCATCAATAATAATTTAGAATTCTGATTTTTTGAGCTCGTTGTCTGCCTTGTAGATCCTCGCTAAGAAGGGAGTCATTGTGCTGCCAGATATCTATGCAAATTCAGGCGGCGTGATAGTCAGCTATTTTGAGTGGGTCCAGGTGATAGAACAAAAGATTTTGGCCTTCCTCAATCCTCACATCATTATCGATCTTTCCCATGAATCTGATTATCTGACGGTGTTTTTGTGTGTTGTACCTACGTTGCAGAACATTCAGGGCTTCATGTGGGATGAAGAGAAGGTGAACATGGAGCTCCAGAAGTACATGAAGAGCGCATTTCAGCACATTAAGGACATGTGTAAATCGCAAAACTGCAACCTTAGGATGGGGGCATTTACCTTGGGGGTTAACCGGGTTGCAAGGGCTACTCTGTTGAGGGGATGGGAGGCATGAGAATCTTGAGCAGGCACATCAATTTCTTCATTCATCCAACAATATATTGGAACAATTTGGTACAGTATTGGTTTTCTTGTTGGGGGTCACTAAGTGGGTCCAATATAAGAATTCTAACTGAAGGCACCTTTTAGAGAGTGTATTTTTTTTTCTATTTTTGGCCACCCCATTGTGATCATTCTGATTGTCATTATTTTCTTGGCACGGAAAATGTAACGTAATGTTAAATTTGCTGGACAAGCATGCACACTATCTTGCTGTACATGAGTACATCAACAGATATACAACCATTGGTCAGGAGCATGCTAAAAAGAAGTCTCAACTCTCAATAACATTGTGTTTTTTCCTAGTTACTTTCACTTTGTTTCTACCTGTTGCAACTCCAGAACTCAAGCTACAAAACGGTGCCATTCAAGTGCACAATAAATTTATATTTCAGTCTGCAAGTTTACAGATATCGTACAACTTCTTGCCTATTTTACATCCTACATGACTAAACTTGCATCTCAGAATGCATTTCTGAGATGTGCCCATACTGCTCTGAGATTTTTCAATCTCCTTAATTGCTTGTTTCAGTTTGCAGCTAGCATCACCCAATGCCCATGCCAATGATATATGTGGCCGTGGATTCTGCCATAAGTTCAAAACACTAGTTAAATGATTTTCCACAAATGTGGTGATGCTACGAATGATAGTGATACTGGGAGTGGGACATTATAATTATCCTAATCAGTCAGTGGTTGCTGTCATACAGGTGTTCCAAACCAACCCAAGGTAGTGCCAGTGTGACACTCCCCTTCTATTTCAGCAATGTATTAGATTTCTGTTTTAGGTTGCAATTATGTTACTCACAAGTCACGACATGTTGTGAAATCAAACTATAAGTTATATGTGATGTGGTACCATCAAGTAAAATATGCAGAACGCCAGAGCAAACATTACTTAAGAATATATTACCTTATAGAACTCAGGAAGGCCATGTAATCGATATACATCATCTACCATGGCTATCTGTTTACTAATCTGCAAAAAATGTGACAACAGTAAGTCAACAGTACACTTCATTAATGACATATAGTATGGCATTTTTATCATCAGACTTAATAACAAGATCCATCAATGCCTAAAGATGCTAGGAAATGTAAGTGGATAGTATTAAGCACCTCTGGCAACCCAGTACTTGTAACTTCTAATGAAAGAAATGACCGTGTACAATCATCATTGATAAAATGCTCCCATTTGTTGAAGTCCATCCAATACCTGATTAATATATGGTCGCTTCTATCAGTGCAAAATACTATTACCCAAATAGGTACATAAAAATCTCGGCAAGTATAATCTGTAGACAGGCACACATAATTTGCCCACTGAAAGTAGTAACATAGTAAGCACTCAGCAATAAAGTTATTAGAGATGGCTAACCGTTGTTGTGAGCGAAACTTTTGGCGAAGCATTGCGACGAGAGATTCAATTTGATGCACCTGAATTGCAACAGTTCTTCCTAAACTTACATGAAATTCCCTGCTCAGAAGCACTTTCTCAAGCTTTTGTTCATCCTTGCACAGCTCAGAAAGAGCATAATCTGCATCAACAGCGTAGAGATCTGGCACAAAAGACGCTGCTCTTTCCATAACATGGGCCAGGTGTTTTATTGCCTCCGAAGGTATGACAACTGCATGAGAGATCTATATGTAAGAGCAAAGGCCTTTCAGCATGTAAAATTTTGCATGCCCAACAGTGAGAAAGTGAATCTTCCACTATATAAATGAGAACATTCAGATGAAAATGATGTAATTAAATTTTTGTTATCTTACAAATTCTACAAACTTAGGATGATGAACATGCTGAAAATCAGTATATCAACAGCATCATATAGCAAGTGCCTTTTGTTGCTTAATGTTGGCAAGGTGAGCTTATTTCTAGAGATATATGTCCTGTGCAGACATGCAGTAGTGTTCCCTCAAAATCATGTTTCCTTAAGGAACCCATGAAACCAGATAGGTAGGACTAGGCTGATCCTAGTACCCTACATATCTAACCTTAGCATTAACCATGCATATTCAACCTTGCAGTAACATGCAACAATAGATAAACAGCCAGTAATATCCATTCACCTAAGCACAAATATATATAGCAAGATCAAGGACAAAAAAAGAAGAGAACAGACCAGGGATGTAGACATGTAGCGCATAGTTGCCTTCCACATGGGGGAAGCTCCGGACGCGACTCCCCTGCGCCATTGTCGAGTAATCTGCAAACATATATTGTCCCAGAACGGTCAGCAGCACATCACCGGGAACGAGGAGAAGAGGCTCAGAAGGGTAAAAAGAAGTATCGTCATGCCTACGAAGTTTGGGGGCTGGAGGAGGTCAAGCGGCGGGGGAGGGAGCAACGCGGAGGATTCCGGAGGCTCCAGGGCGGTCTCTCCCGCGATTACCACCGGAGCATCACCGTCGGAGTCGGAGTCAGATGCGTAGTTCGCCACGAGCGCATCCATCGGTCGGTCACCACTATCTTAACCGGATCAAATCAGAGGCCAGGAGGGGCGGAATCAGATCACCGTTGATTCTAGTTGGAGATCTAGCCCCGCCTCTAGCCGGCGGACCCCAGGCCCCAGATACCCTCTCTTCCCCGCCAGCGGCCGGTGGCGCAGCAGTGGCGCCGGGGGCGGTGAGCCTGGAGGAAGATGCTGACTGGTGGGCTTGGAATTGGATGCTTGGTGTTGGTGGGCCGGATGCTCTTGGATACTAGGCAGTTGCCTCAATGGCCCAACTAGAAACGAAGTAAGAAGGGAAAAATTATTTCTCAGCCAACGTAGTAGTAGATTCCGAAGCTAAACAGTTAAAACACCAATAGATTCGAGTGCCTCCGGTTGCCCATTAACTGTACTAGCCACATTTGCCCGCGCTTCGCTGCGGATTATGAATTTTCAAATACCATAATAAAAAGTGTCCTAATATTTTTTGTGCAGCTATTTTGGCTTGTACCAATCAAAAGATTGTCATTTAAATATTTGTTGTATTTTTTATAATATATAATAAGATAGAATCATGTTTATGTTGTGTACATTGTACTAAATATAAATCCATAGCAAAAATAATTAGCTAACTACTTACGTATTTAGGTTTGGATCCTCTAAATGTATACAACTATTTTCATGGTGATATATAATAAGATGGAACCATGTGGCTTGGGTGCCACTGAACCACATAAAGCAGAGGCACAGATAGAGATGTAGGGCCTATAAAGCCAAGGGATATGAAGAGCCCTCTCGGAAAGAAGTCCACCCTTCTCATTGGAACACCCAAACACCTTAGTGCTACCCCAATCTTCCTATTCAAGATGGAAAACTCCTCTAAGGAAGCCTTGGAGTTCTCATCTAAAGCCGACCATGGCGGTTACGCCGAACAGTGAGCTACTACCTATCGGCGAAACGGGACTGGGGGCCCCACATTCCCCCGGGACGCATGGGTCTTCGGCCATGTCAGCTCCTTCGGGGCCTACATTCTGCACAAGTGGCGGCCGGCTACGGCCATTTCCCGCTAAGTGCTGGGGCCCGGGCACTGTCCGGGCCCGAGTGCACCTTCCCCGGGCGCGTCGCGACGACCCGTCACATCCACCCCGGGCGCGTATGCTGGACTTGCTCCCCCAGCAAATTCACGACGTTTTGGTGAAGGAAGGGAGGGAGCTCGCCGCGCGGGTGGCGGAGTACGTCCTCGGGTGCTACCGGGCCCGGGACGCCAACTTCTCCCTAGCCCCGGCACTCGATGGATTCCCGGCCAAGGGGAAGGAGGATGCACGGAAAGCCGTGGGCGAGGCCGCTGCAACGGTAGCAGGGTTCTTCGACCGCGGCGAGCACCTCGAGGAGCCGACGACTGATGAGGAGTCCGAAGAAGATGGCAGTTCCCTTCGAACACCGCCCGGGGTCCGGCTCGAGGAAGATGAGTGAGCCCCCCCCGGACGGCAACATCTCCCGGCCTCCGCTCGTGCTTGTGCTCCGATTTTGCCTATCTTGTACAAGGAAAAAACATTTGTATATGTATGTAATGATGTTTATATTTTTGTACCTTTGCTTATTGTGTTGTTCCGGAAGTTGCTTGTGTCTGCTGCTGCTGCTGTTGTTTTTTTTTTTTTGATTTCCTGGGCCCTGGAACGCCGAGTACCAGGCGCCATCCGACTCCGAGCGCCAGCAGCCACGAACGGTCGTCGCGCCTAAGTCCCCTTTCCGGTTCCTGGGGCAGCTGCTTGCCCCGGGAGCTCGGTCCCCGAGGGCAACGACCGTGACGATTGCCCGCCCCGGGAACTCGGTCCCCGGAACGATTAAGTCCGTCTTCCGAGCCCCCGCCGCCCTGGGAGTGCGGCCCCCGAGGGCAGCGAGCAGCTGAGCGCGAGTCTTCCGGGCCCGGGGGCCCTCCATGCCCCCGAGCGCTACTGGCCCTGGGGGCGCAGCGAGGCCGCGGGAAAAGACTGCTAGAGAGAGAAAATATGAAGAGATGCCCCGCGTGGGTTAGGTATGGCCGAAGTGCTGAGCTCGTGCCTTTTGACTCGCCGGGAGCCCCTCGGGAATCGACCTTGACCGTGCGCGGGGGTCGCCAGACAACGAAGCACCCGGCGCCTCGGCGGTGGTCGGGGTGGAACTGGCCAGGCCGGGCACCGCTGCCCGCCACGGGAATCTAGGCTGGCCCGACGGGGGGCTCTGCCCGAGACCCCGAGGCATCGACAGTGCCCGGGGCACGGTCCACGACCCGGCCATCTGGCCTCGGCAACCGGGGCAGCACTAACCCGGCGGCCCTCGCGCCCGGCTCCAGCAAATTCCGCTTTGCCCCCGAGGCCGAGGAGAACGAAGCACGCGGCCATACAAACGGGGGAAAAAATAGGAATTGAGCAATATGTAAAGTCGGATAAGATTACGTATCTGGATGTTGAAAAAAGGGGTGGTGTGGCTCCGCGAGCACGATCCCGGGGCCAGGAGCGCTGCCAGCCCCCGAGCCAGGAATTGCGCGGGAAATGAATCTGGAATGGGGCCCCCGGCCCGCGTCCAGGTTAGGAAAGAAAACCGGCGCAGGCCCGAGTGCCCTATTTAAGCCTGCCGAGGATGGGTCTAATCTGCACACGATGAACTGTGAGAGTACTTGGCTCGTTCCTTTGTCCATTCTATGCTACGAACCGTGGCGTCTACCACCTCCCAAGGGCCTCTTCGCGGTCGCGACCGTGCGGAGGAAAGGATTGCGCATAAGTATTTTGCCCCCTAGCAGCAGAAAAAACCGAGCCCGAAGCCAACCAGGCGGGACACTGCAGGCCTGCGAGGGCCCGGGGCGCCGCGCAGAGCGGCACACCCACGGCCCCGGGGCTTGGACAATGTCCGGGGTTTAGCAGGAGGGGATACGGTAGCTCGCTGGTAGGGAACCAATAATTATGCGCAAAACCCAGCTGCCGCACGGGCGCGGCCCAATTATGCCCCCAGGGGGAGACCGCCATGAACGCAACACACAGAAAAGGACAAAGGGCACGAGAACATAAAGCATACTGAAAAAGCTGCTTAGGGGATACATATGGGCTGTCGGAGGAAAGGATTGCGCATAAGTATTTTGCCCCCTAGCAATAGAAAAAACCGAGGCCGAAGCCAACCAGGCGGGACACCGCAAGCCTGCGGGGGCCCGGGGCGCAGAGGGGCGCACCCATGGCCCCGGGGCTTGGACAATGTCCGAGGTTTAGCAGGAGGGGATACGGTAGCTCGCTGGTAGGGAACCAATAATTATGCGCAAAACCCAGCCGCCGCACGGGCGCGGCCCGATTATGCCCCCGAGGGATGCATATGGGGGCTCCCAGCCAGCGCTAAGATTTGGAGAAAACCGGCGTTGGCTCGAGCACCCCGCAACTTACAGGATGTATTTACGGATAGAATTTGCGGAGATGCTCGATGTTCCAAGGATTGGGAAGCGGGGTCCCATCCTCCTGGCCCAGTCTTATCGAGCCCGGTCGGGAGACACCGATCACCAGGAAGGGGCCTTCCCACATAGGGGAAAGTTTATTCTTTCCGGCACGTGTGAGGACACGGCGGAGGACTAAGTCCCCGACCTGGAGTGATCGGGCCTGAACCTTACGCTGATGATAGCACTTGAGGCTCTGTTAGTAGCGAGCGACGCGGACGAACGAGGTCTCCCCGGTCGCCCGGCTTGGTGAAGCCGTCGGACTCCTCGTCGAAGTCCCGCGGACGATGACCTCCTGCCATGGAGCGTGCCGGCGTTGGGGACGCCAGCGTGCCACCTGGGAGTGAAACTCCCCCTACCTAGCACGCCAGCTGTCGGAGGAGGGAACTCCAACCGCGGGGAGTCTGGGGAACCCCCTTTGAGGTTCGGCCAGGGGAGTTGTCCACAGGACGGCTGCGGCATCGGATCAATGGCACGCAAGGGAGACAGGAGAAGTAGACAGGTTCGGGCCGCGCAGAGGCGTAATACCCTACTCCTGTGTGTATCTGCTATGTGGGAGATGAATATGGTTTGTTCTTACAAGATGTTCTTGAGGGGTGCTCAGGAGCTAGCCCTAACTTGGGAATGCAGACTTTCTAGAAGCTGAACTCCTAAGTGTTCCTTTTTTTTTGAACCCTTTTCCCATTGGCATGGATCCTCCTTTTATAGTCCAAGGGGAGTCCACAGTGCCTAGTACACACGCCAAGAGAAAGCTTTTCTAGGTATGATATGCCTTGTCGCACGCACGCAGCCGCCTGCTGAGCCGCGCCGGAGGCACGTCTTGCCGTCACGTTGCTCGGCTGCTGCGGGTGGCCAGGTTATGAAGATGTGACAGCGCACGCCATCGCTACCAGAGTGTGGAAAACTGAAGCCCTCTTAGTCAAACACTCTCTGACTGCACAGGGAGCGGGCCCACGGGGGGCCATCACGAGCCGCCCACATGTGGCCAAGCGGGCGACAAGGGCGACACGCCCCGTCGCCTCATCATTAATGCGGGTTGTTGGGACAGTTGATCCGCTCGAGTCAGGCTCGTGCTCGGGGCAGAGAGCTCATCGAGCCCTCCGCGCGCACAAGGCGCCGAGTTCCTCGGGGACGAAAGCTGTGAGTCCCGGGCTCGGGAAGTGCGCCCCGGGCCCGGGAAAGCCCCAGTAATGTGCCCCGAGAACGCGACCCGGGACCGAGCCAGCGGGTCCCGGGACCGGGTGCCGAGACCATGGTTCCCGGGACCGGGGGGCGAGACCCGGGGCCCGGGAATGTCCCCAGGCCACAGGGCCCGAGGTGGATGCGAGCGGTCGTCGCGGCGCGTCCAGGGAAGATGCACCCGGGCCCGAACAGTGCTCGGGCCCCAGGCACTTAGCGGGAAAATGGCCGTAGCCGGCCGTCACTTGTGCAGCATGTGGGCCCCGGAGGAGCTGACGTGGCCGAAGATCCACACGTCCCGAGGGAATGTGGGGCCCCTAGTCCCGTTTCGCCGACACGGTGGACAGGAAGAGGAGAGGCCCACATGTCGGCGGTGTATGGTCCATGGACCGAGTGCAAGGAGAGGGGGAAGGTGGGATGGTGCACGGGGACGGCGTACGATGCATCCAGAGAACATGGGCCCACATGTCGGGCACTGGGTTCACACAGATCGGGTGTTTGCATGGGAAACGGGTTGCCGACTCAGCGCACGCGGGCCCAAGCCATGCCGAGCTAGCGCCCTCGTGGCGTCATCTTCCCCGACGTTCACCGGACGAGAGAGGGGGCTAGCGAAGATCGGACGGCCGAGGGCGGCAGAAGCGAAACAGCGAACGACGGCAAACGGCGACAATCGGCGGCGAGAGGAGGCCGAGGGAAAACTTTCTAATTGTTCAGATCTTCGCGAGGCTAGGCGACGGCGGCTGGTGGCGAGAGCCCGAAGATGCGAGGGGAGAGAAAGGGGACGAGGGGCCAGAGAACCTGTATGCGCAAGGGAAATAAACAGAGGAGCTCACCGGCAATAGGATTTGACGGGCAGCGGAGCTCGGGATCAGGAGTGGTGTCGATAACTCGAAGGACTTCGGGAGCGCCATGCTCTCGGGTCAGTGGAGACTGAGCATAGAAGAGGGAATTAGAGTCGACGAGAAGCGGCGTTCTTGGCTTGGGGCTCGAACCGATGAGTGAGGCTCCGAGGGGGAGGGGGTCAAATGGCGACGATGGAGATCAGCCGCGTTTCAGGAAGATCCGCGGCCGGCAGCGGCTTGATGTGGTGATTGTCGGCGTTCAAGTGCGGAAGAGGTCAAGAAAGAGAAAGGAACTCCCGAGAGGGGGTATTTATAGGGGAGGCTCAGCTGGGTCGGGTAGAGGGGGAGGAGCTCCAATGATGGAGTCCAAATAATGGAGGTGAGAGAGAGAGACTAGGTGCCACGGCGCAAGAACTTGCTCAGAGAATTTTGGGTCGACGATGGAGATGCGAGAAGCGGCGAAAGGCAGCGTATCCGAAGGTGAATTTTGGAGTCCTCGCGCGGGAGGAGCTGTGCAGGGCGGAAATGATTGAGAGAGAGAGAGAGGGAGATTCGGGAGGGAACCTCATCGACTCGGTCTTCGGTCAAAAGGAGAAGAGGGAGGGGAAAAGGAATGCGGCCGTGGCGGTCCAAGCCATGGCGACTAGTGGCGCCGGCGGGGCCGGGCGTGGGGCCAAGGTGACGTCGGGTGGCTCGAAGGAGTTTGGCCGAACACTTTGCGGGCAGAAACGAGAGAACGGGACGGGACGGAGGAGGAAGAAGCACAGTGCGGAGGTGGATCAGACGGTTGCGCATGGAATGGTGACACGCGGCCGGATCTAAGCGGCGCGGGTGGGCTCACGCGCGGCACGGTTGAGCGAGGGAGATCGAGTGGTTAGGCACGGCTCGGTGGTGCATGTGGCGTGCATCCAGTGGGGGCGAGCGGGCTCACGCGCGGTTGCGGCGAGCGGGAGGAGATCGGCGGCTGCGCACTGGCTCAGGGGTACACGTGGCAAGAATCGAACAGCTCGGGGCGCGCGCGTCCGTTATGCGGATCGGACGATGAGGGGCGGGGAGCGTGGCACGTGTCTGGGATCCGACGGCGCTCGGGTGGGGGTGAGCGGCTGGTATAGGCCTTGGGCCGTGCAAGAGAGGGAAGGAAAGGAAATAGGCCCAAGGGAACAGTGGTATTTATCAATTTCTCGGAGGGGGTTTTGGAGGGATTTTTAGGAATTTGCTTTGAGAATTTGAATTCAAATTATGCATTTGGACTCAGGGAAAAACAAGGAATAAAGGAGGGAGTCCCAGGGGATAAATTTGGCAGTTTTGGAAACAGATTTTGCACATTGGCCCTCAAGGATTATTTGTGGGAGATTTTAATGGGGAGAGAAGTTGCAAATTCAAATTCTATTTTCAATTGGAATTTGTGGTGCTTGTGGGGAATTTTGGATAGGTTTCAAGGGGCGAGAGAAATCAAATTCAATTTAAGGGTAAATTGAATTATGGGAAACTTACATGGATTTGGGGGTTGATACATGTATATATTTGCATGTATACATATACATATATATATAGAGAGAGAGAGAAAGAGAGTTGGGCTATGGTGCTTCGCAAAGCACGGATTGCCCCGTGCTTCGCGTCCGTTGCTACAAATTAGAAGTTTAAATGAGCGATCCAAACCGTTCATCATGATCTCCATATTGAAACAAGGTTGGAGACCAAATTTTACATTTTTTGAAAATTTTTTACTATTTTTTAGATAGGTATGAAATCTTGTTAATCTAAAGACTTCAAAACTGTCCAAAACCTATAAATTTGTACCCCTCTTAAAAATAGTAAAAAAATTTCAAAAAATGTAAAATTTGGTCTCCAACCTTGTTTCAATATGGAGATCATGATGAACGGTTTGGATCGCTCATTTAAACTTCTAATTTGTAGCAACGGACGCGAAGCATGGGGCAATCCGTGCTTCGCGAAGCACCATAGCCCAACTCTCTCTCTCTCTATATATATATATACATATTGGTGGGAAGAGATTGTCGAGTAGAGGTTGATTCCAAGTTGCATGTCCAAACCTAGGATTTTATCTGGGGATTCAAGGGAGAAAGAAAACAAGGGAATTTACGGGGAGGATTCCAAGGGGTTGTTTAGGGTTCCGATTCGGATCCTCGAAACGGATTTCGAAGTAGGAAGTTTTTGAAGGAGAAGATCGGGGAACTCACCGTTAGGGTTTTAGAAGCGGAGTTCGATAACGGCGATTCGAACTTGGAGATTGTTTCGGAATAGAGGTTTTTGAGAGGAGGGATTTCTCGAGATCAAGGCAGAGAGACAAACCGAGATCCATGGCACAACATACAACACAGCACACAAAAATCGAAATTTTCACGGGTAGTTTTTAGCAAAATATCGTTTAACGTCTTGCTGAAAGTGGGGCGTTACACGGGGGGCGGGGGGGTTCATTTGGATGATGATTTACTTAATTAGATAGATGCTTTGTGTTGACTGTTGAATTGATGATGTGTTGTTCAGCTGAGCACTTCAGCTTTTTATCATTTGATGACATTGCTGCTTAGTGCTTACTTATGTACTGAACTTGTTTATTTATGTATGGCTTGTATGCTGGGCTGCTGGTATGGTAGCTATGATTTGCTGGAATGCTGATTCAATTATGTATTTATGTGTCCTTGTTTAATTACATACTTGCTCTAGCTCTAGTGCTCTAAAAGTTCTTTTTTTCTGCTACTTAATTCGTTCTTGCTTATTTTCAGCAGCAAATCAGCAAGAATATGGTGCCTAGGACTGGGAGCTGGAGTTATGGATGCTTCACAGATCAAATTTCACAAGTAAGTGACCATCTGACCATCAATCAATATTTCCTTGGATGCTTGCTTTATAGGAATATAGGATATAATATACACCATATTAGTTGTGGACTTTTGGTACATATAGGATCGATTAGCCTCGATTAATCATCCTGATCGATGATTAATCGGTCTGATCGACCTTATCGGTGCCTAAGCGATAAGGGTCGATCATACGATTTGAAAACATTGTAATAGGTGCAACCCTTTGACGTTTGTTCCCTGTGTATTATCATCACAAAACACTCTTGACTTAATATATGATTTGGCACATAAGGAGTCTAAATGAAATAGCAAACAGGGGATTGGATAGCATATTTATGACATTCTAACATTTTTCATGGATTAGTTCTTGGTTCAATGTTAATATACATGGCATACCTCACAACAAGAAATTTCAATGACACAATAGAAAAAAGTATCACTATAGGTCTATAGCCTATATGTCTGTCACCACTATAGGTCACAAGAAATTTCCCTCTAATATCTATCTATTGATAAAATTAACTGCTCAATTTGTGAAAAATCTCAAACCAACATATAAGTAGTACTATTTGTTTGTTTACTAATTAAGTAACAATATCAAACAAACTGTAGAAATACGAATTCAGTGTCTGTAGTGCATTCAATCTTGTTGACATCACGCACCGGCCGTTCAACAACTTTTACACCTCAACAACAGCAGTCTGAGAAGCGATAAATCGAATCCCAAATCAGAAGGAAGAGGGAAAATGGAACGACGAACTCACCGACGAGAGGAGATAGGAAGGTGAAGGCGGCAAGCGACCATACGCCGTGCCTAGGCCTCCAGCGCCGCAGATGGAAGCACGCACTCGCCACCGATCCAGATCGAGCGGGCACCGTCGCACGGCAACTGGCGGTGTACGAGGGAGGGGGTCCGAGGAGGATGATCAGGAGGGCCGGCGACAAGGCGTTGATTGGACTGCGGCCAGGCACGACGTTGGCAGGGTATCGCACAGCGGCGCCTAAGGAGGGGAGGAGATCGCGGGCACACAGGGGTGGCGGCGACGACGCTTCTAGGGTTTCCACGGGGATGGGAGGGCGCATGAAAAGGTAGGTGGAGGAGGATCGGGGGGCGAGGTCGATGGTTGAGGGAGTAGAGACGATTTGTGCCGTTAAATCTACCGCAGACGATATCAGCCGTAGGATATGTCACGTTAGCCATGAGTCACAGTTATTGGTGAACTATAGGATAGATTTATATATCTAATTATATTGAAAAATCGAAACACCAAATAAGTACAAACCTCCTAGTTTCTAGCCTGAACGGAATCAAATCTAAAACCTAGATCTTCCAAGTTTAGATAATTCCTATAGAAATTTGATCATTATCTTATGAGATAAAAGGTAGTGTTCGTATAACCTTGTTCATTAGTTTTCAAGATTGAAATTTGGATCAGTTTCACAGGATTTCCAAGAACCGCACACAATTAATCCTTACCTAAAAATGATGTAGCAGAGGCAGCCATCAAGAGGACCAACTAGAGTGCCCTCTCTAGGATCGATGGCGGGCGTGGCGATTGATCGTGAAGGAGACGGGCAGGACGCGGCGATCCTTTTTGGGGAGACGGGGCAAAAGGCCCCCAAAATCCTAGGTGATGTAGCAGAGGCAACCGTCAACGGGACCAACTGGAGTGCCCTCTCTAGGCATCAATGGTGGCGGGTGATCGCTAAGGAGACGGGTAGGATGCGACGACAGTCGCGGGGTGGCATGCGTCAAGACGACGATGGGGCAGAGGGAGTTAAGGCGGTGTCAATGGGAGGGCACGGATAGTGGGAAAGGGAGGGGCGCTAGGGAGGGGGCATGGGGAGGAGAGGGGCGCTGGGAGGGGTGATCTGCAGGCGAGGAGCGACGACAGGGGATCAGCGACAATGATAACAATCTGGGGGCAGCGCACAAGAGGGCGAGAGGAGATGAGATAGGGCAAGGAGAAGGGTACGGGAAGTGAGAGGAAGGGTACGGGAGTGCGAAGAGAGCGGTGTGAGGGATCTAATCAGCGTCGTATAGGCGACATCGGACGTTGGATTAAACGCAGACAATCCAAAGCGTTAGATTTGATGAATGAGTCATGAGTTATGAGTCAAATGACTTGGTGCATTAGGCCATTTCCATGACAAGAATATTTAAGTTGATTGATGAAACTACTTCTCCTAATGTAAAGTTTTATTTCACGGTTTCATATGCTAGCATATCATTTAAATGTTATATCGAAGTGACTAATGGAAGTTGATGAAATATATGGAGATGAAATACAAACCCTTTTAATGGAAGTTTCATATGGTTTCTAACATATTGAAAACAGTGGACACTAGTTTCATCTTGATAAAACTACTCCCATGTTTCTCCTCTTTGAGCTTTTGCCATATCATCATATATATTGATGTGTCACCTAATTTAATATACATAAAACATTTATAAACCATGCACTAGGACTGACCTTGTAGGGCAGATTTGTAGCATCATGTACCGCTAAGCTAAAGCGTCAAACATGTACAACCGTACACCAAACCAACACATCCGAAGGTCTACAAAAGAGTCAAAAGACCGTGTAAAAGCCAGCAAAACGCAGGCAATTAATTCGTGGAATTGAACTGTTAGTGTTGGGTACCATAAATGTACTATACACTGAAACAGCTTCAACAACATACACCTCTGAATTGTTCACTGTTCAATACAAGGATTGACCCAGATTTTCACTAGTAAGCCTGGAACCCCGGCATGCCTGTCAATACTATTATCTACAAACAGCTTATATAGTGGTACAAGAATTTCTGGACTATGATGTGGCTTTAGTCAAAAGGATCAATTCGAGGATCATGCTCACTTGCCATTGCCATCCCCGTGCAGAGGCATGTTGGACACATCACCTGCAAACAAATTATTTGAAATCAGGGATGATGTACATCCAAAATAGCACGTGGAAATATGCATACACTCTTTGAATGACATTGTTATTGGGAATTATTGTGCAGAAGGCTGATTTACCTTTCCTGCGCCTGAACAATTTGGGCACCTCTCTGTTCTTGGCGTAGATAAAGGCTGATCACCGTCACTGAACGTTGAAACAGGCTCAGTAAGCACGAGTGTTCCAGTACTTGAACAGCGAGCACAGGCCAGGTATCCTACAGGCCACAACTGTCAGTACCCTAGAAAATTGAGCAACTATAAGAAAATCTTCTACAGGGGTAATTTTTTTGGTAAAAGGTGCATAAAACAAGATTAATAACTAGGCTCTGCCAAATTTATGCACTATACAGCATTACAGGCTATCAGACCTTTGATTTGGTCCATGTGAGCATTTCTAGATGAGCTAACACTAACACTGAAGTACTGAACTGTGCTGCCAAAACTCAATGGCAGGTGCAATCTACCTTGGATATCTATTCATATTATATGGATATGAGATTGAAGAAGCATTAGAGGAAATAATTACCAGTTCCTAAACAATATTTGCACCGCTTATGCTCCTGCTGTTTGACATTGTTTATCTCGACAACCATTAGGGCGGAGATAACTCCAACTGCTCCGCCTGAGAATGATGCCACAATAGGATCCACCTGACTGTACAGATAGATAAATCAAGAAAGGATCAGCACATGGTATCTCTAAACTTTCCTGGTGTCAAGACCTGGCTAGAACATGGAATAGTGGTTATACCTCAATTGCATTGGCAAATGGACACTGCGGATGAAGTCTGCATAAGATGTTCCTCCTAAACCAAGTTTAAGTTCTAGCTGTAAGGAGAGTACAAAAAATTTGTTAAACATCCACTGGATTTTAGATGATGAAATCAAGAATGATAAAAATGGTGACAACTCAAGGACTTGACAGTGTAGCTTACAATTGGTGCGAGAAATCCACCGAAGACCATAATCCCAGCAATCAAAGTGAAACATGTAGCATAGTAGATTTTGAGATTAGCTGCACTCTGTTTAAAGCAAGAAAACCATTGGTAATGAGCTGCTTTGAAATTTCAAATTCAATAAATAATATCAAGAGCATGCACTCCGAAAATATGAACCATGTGTGATAGTGCTGGATACAAAGAAGGCACATATACTTACCAGGGGAGGCAAGAATGGAATGAATGATGGAAAATCAGGAAGTTCCCCTTCAGGCGCTTCAACTGAGATTCCAAGTTCAACATTCTTTATTCTTTGTTGTATTCTCAACCTGCGAATCTATGTGCACAAAAATAGAAATAAGGACACAGTACCCAAAAACACACATGACACAACTAGCATCACCGCACAGCATAACCTAGAAGGTATAGCAAAATGAAAGGAATCTAAACTATAGGCAGAAAGAAGATGTGTCAGGTTAATCAATAGGATTAATGGATGTCTCAAGCTTTCCGATGATTTGCAACTCACGTGTTTAATATCACAATATAGATAAAGATGAGCTAGCAACAGCGCAAGCTACAGCATACTTGTGTAAACGATCCAAAAGTACTATGTTCTAGCTTAGAGAGGTTAGTTGAACTCAGCATGCTGGTTACTAGACGAGGACTACACATTGTCTTCTGTATTTAAACTATTTACGACAGATAATTAGATCATATATTTACCATTTAATCAGAAAAACAGTAACATGGACAAAACAAAGTCAACATACCTCCTCCATATGCAAGAAGATCTTGTTCCGGCGGCTCCTAATATTATCCTGAATCTCCTGCAAGTCCAGCTTTTCAAAATCTTGGACTGTCTCAGGCCCTTCAATGATACAAAACCTGAGAACAAACCGAGCAGGCATCAACATAAGTTCCGTGCAATACCAAAATGTTATCCCTAAAGGTACAAGACCATAGCACATCCATCAAGAGGTCAGGACCAACAATTTGTCAGCTAGATCCACCTTACGTGTTCAGTCATACTCACACAGAAGCTGAGCCAAGCGTAGGCTATACTATTCCAGCTTTATTGGCTAGATCCAGCATGTTTACGCATGCTCCATCAGCAGAAGAGCTGAGCCAAGCATAGGCTATATAGCCACTCGAATTTTTATCAGCAAAATCCACCGTGTTCACGGATGCTCTATCGATTGAGAATTCGTGCCAAGCATATGGTAAAACTATTCGAAAATTGGGGGTCAAGTACACCCACACAAACAGCATGATTGACGCACGACCAATACCCCCCAAAGCCACCTACTACTTATAAGAAAAGCATTACCCCGGGGAGCCGGCGACCTGTTCGTCACCAGAGCCGAACGACGATGCAGGCGTCGGAGGCGTCGACGACAACGGCAGGTCGGGGGATCCGCCCGACGCAGCGGCGGAGGACGCGACCCGCCACCTGCGCGCCGGCAGCGGCGGCCGCAGCCGGTCAGCGTAGGTCTCCGGCCGCGCCGGCCGGAGCCGCCCGGGCCCGAGGCCGCTGCAGGCCAGCATGCGACCCGAGCAAAGCATCGCCGCTACAAACCGGAGGCGCGCTCGCCTTCGGGTATGCACGCGCAGAGCTGATGGCGACGGAGGATGGATGGATAGGTTAATTTATCGGGGAATCGGAGCGAGCAAGGGAGTGAGGAAGTGGTGGCTCCCTCTTGAGCTCCGATCGGTGGAGCGGGGAGGAGCAGCGTGGCGGCAGCAAGAAGTGGAGCTGATGTTTTCTCACTCTTTTGATCTCTCTCTTTTATTTTTTGTTCTGAAGAAAATGTTGATGGGTACAGAAGAGAAATATCCGAGATTAGTGGATTTGCGATGCCGCGCCGGTGCACTGAACAGGTAACACGTACGCGCCTAGCACCGGTCAGGCGGCGGGCCACTGGCGTACGCACTGACCATGACCTGAGAATGGGGGCTGATGTGCTGTGCAAAACTTGCCGATAGAGCCGCTAACCTTCGGCAGAAGCTAGGGGGCAGAAAACAGCGACATTTGGCCTAAAGTTTGAGCATCTGCACTTGGTGTTTTTTGGCTTAACTATTTTACTCCTTACTTATTCAGTTTTACGTGTAAAAAATATCATATTAATAGTCTAAGATGTCTGGTTATGTATTTAAACTAGTATTTTTATAAATCCATAGGTGTCGGGATGGACAACAAACCTTAAATGTTAATGAGTTCTATTTATGCTTGGATGCTTGGTGTTTTAGTTGTTTGCTATAACATTTGGTATTACTTAAAAAAATAGTTTACGATATCGGTTACAACCATCTTACAATCCCATAAAATTGACCTACAAGATTCTACGACTTGGTTATAAATTGAACTGGTTTTGTATTTTTCTATTGTATATGGGGCTTGAAATGAGTGTTGAGCCCTTGAACAAATCCATAACTATAGTAATTATAACTTATTTGCTATCAGAGTTCTGCTTTGCAAAATCAATTCTCTGGATTTGGCTATTTCCCATTATTTGCCACTTGGTAAAGATTTTACTATAGACCATTGCACATTTGATTTAATGATCCAAAAGGAGAAGAAGAAGAAGAAGCTACAAACAGGAGCATGGTTGTTATCTTCATTGGGTGAGTTGTTGTGCTTCTCCCTCTCTATTTCCCTCTGTCTTTTGTATCTCTCTCCAATATTACCTCTTGTTACCCTTGTTGACCTCCATTTCTTCATTATTTTACACTCCTATATTCTTTTTACACATTCTGTGCACCTTCTTCCTTCTCTTTTCTCTTTGTTGTGATCACATCTCTACCACTATATCATGTTGGGGAAGTATCAAGTGCAACCTCTTCATTAGGTGCAACCATAGAACCCTCATTTTGCACTGTTGCATCTAAGATTATCGATACAGAATTATAGATCTAACTCCTTCTCCATACTATGCATTTTGTAACCCTCCAACCCGCTCCCCACCCCTCACCATTGCCAATGAACATTTTGTGGTTCCCTCCTCTATCTTCCTTACTCCTATGTTGTTCTCTCTCTCTTATGTGATGGTGCTCCTTGGCAGTAGCGGTGATGAGGTGCATGTGCACGTCCTGCAGGGTAAAGCTTCACAAGGTGCACTAGTGAGAACGAGACGAACTTGCAGAGGTGCTGTAACGACCCGTTTTCCTTTTCCGCTAGTCTTCGTTTTCCCGAGCTCCCCTCCTATCCTGTCAGCTGTGCCTCAGTTTTTCTCCCCGGCTAGCCGACTACCTTCTCCCTTGAGCCGAGTAGATTGCTACTCAGTCCTTGTATCCTGCCCTTCCCCTTGTCTTACTCGGACCTCCTTGCTGCCGAGTAAGCACTGTGAAGTGGCCGACTACCTTGTTGAGACCTGTTGTTTCCTTGTCCCCCGAGTTGCAACCGCCGTTGGACGCCGACTACCGGAGTGGGAAAGAACCAGTCTTCACCTGTCCGCAACACCGCTTGGACCGATGGACAATAACCTGCTGCATCGCTTGGACCAGTGGTCTGTCCGAAGCCCGGTCAGTGAGATTTCTCCAACCTGCCCTAGCCTTGACCTTAATGTCTCATCGCAGCTACAGTGCCTGCCAACTCCCCTGACCAGTTGGACTCCAAGGTCACTCCCTGTCAAATCCTTTGACAGTTCACCTTGACTTTTTCTCCCTACCCGTTGCCCAACTCCACCGTGCCTCACTCCTGCACGCCGGCTATATATTGAGCCATCCATGCTCCTTCTTCCTTTGTTTTGCAAACCGGCCAGCCCCAGCTCTGCTGAGTTCTTGTTCTCCTCTCAAGTTTTGGAGCTCTGTCGCTCTGTCGCCTGCGGATTGATCCTTTTCTTGGTGTTTTAAACCTGAGCCTGAACCGGTGGACGATCCCAGAAGCCACCTTCGCCGAAGACGACCCCTCCTTGGAACAAGGCAAGCCTCTTTGATCATATTGTTTCCCATATATGCAAAACTATGTTGTTTGGAAAATATTATGCATGCTTAGTTTACACCTTTTTAAACTGTTGGCCTCGGTTTTGCAAGCGCAACCGATGGACCTACCCAGTAGTAACACTTATTTGGTAGGATGTTGTTATATTTCTCCCTTGAAGAGCCCCACAGATGGCACGCTAGCATCCTATCTGAGGATACGATGCCGAGTAGAATGGCTTAGCCCTTGCAACGTTGTTTGTCGTTGGGAAAAAACGTTGGGTTTTACCAAACTGATTGAAAAAACCCGGTACTCCGTGTATCGGCGTGTTTTGTGAAACAAAATAAAGTTGTGAAAATCTTGATATACAGAGACAGTGCCTGTGTGGCTTGGCTATGTATCATCATTAAGGACCGTTTCCTTTGGGAATTCCATCCGAGCATCTTACAGTGCGACCAGACGGGTGTTATGGGATGCCTCTGGCCGAGTAAATAGTAGGTTTAGGGAAGTTCAGTGCCGACCACTGAATCCTGTGTGGATCTTTCGGCTGGCATTGGATAACTCTAGACTGGCTTTGGAAATGGCCTTGTCACGAATTTCTGGGTACAGGCCAGTACTCGGTGTAATTTCGTGTCGGATGGGTAAAGCGCACACCCTCTGCAGAGTTTAGCAGAACTGTTCGAACAGCCGTGCCACGGTTAAGGGCGATGCAAGGTGATTCCCATAGCGTAGATTTGTTTGCCAGTGATTTGTGAAAGTGTTTGATGGAAGGGAACCGTGACCAGAGTTTGCCGAGTGAGCAAACGGAAGGCTATGTGGCCAGAAACGGATCTGTGTGATCCGGGGTGCGAAGCACCATAATCAAGTGAATGAAAAAGTAAACAGGATGAAGATCATGCTCCCGGGTTGTAGCCAGGGCAGCAAACTTAAGCCCCCGGGTTGTAGCCAGGGCGGCAGTTGTACTGATGTCTTCGGGTTGTAGCCAGAAGACGGATTGATCAAGCTCCCGGGTTGTAGCCAGGGCAGCAAGTTGATCAAGTTGTGCTCCCGGGTTGTAGCCAGGGAAGCCACTTTAGCTAGCTGGTTGTAGCCAGCCTAGCGGGCATTTAGTGCCATGATCATGCTCCCGGGTTGTAGCCAGGGCAGCGATGATGAGCCCCCGGGTTGTAGCCAGGGCGGCCGACTAGCTAGCTGGTTGTAGCCAGTGTAGCGGGCATCAGTGCCACAGCTGAGATTTGGTTGTAGCCGAGTCTCAGGGTCAACGAGTGGTTGTAGCTACTCGGGAAGTACAGGACCAGCAAATACGAAGCAAAAGATGATAAGAACATATATGTTTATGCTTAATTCATTAAGTGGCGAGTTGTTGGAAAGCAACTTGCGGAATGGATAGCGGGCGTGAGCCTCTGTCCGACAACAAAAATTTAAGCTCACTAGTGTTTGCAAAGAAAAGAGTTTCTAAGGCAATTTTCGCAAATGAACCTTTAGACTTTCTGTCTGACCGACATGGCATCATTTCCGGCTTGCTGAGTACGAAAGTACTCACCTTGTTCATATATATGTATAGTAGGTTTTGGAGAAGAAGACGAAGATCCGACTGCTGCCGAGTTCCTCCAAGACCAGGCCGATTACGAAGACTTCTGAAGGTTTCGAGCCTAGTTCCCAACCGAGCCTGTGGGAGTAGTTTTTGCCCAGCTTTCCCGCCCTGTTCTGCTGTTTCGCTAGTTTACCTGTTGATTATTTTTGCCCATCCGGGTCTGTCCTGGATGGATCTCCTTGTACATATGTAAGTACTCCGTTTATGTATTATTGTAGCTCTGTGTTGTATCATTGTTGTGCGTACCCGACTACTGATCCTGGGATCGGGTGCCTTATGCACATGGTGGCCTTCCACCTAGTCGGGAGGCGCCCACAAGCGGTGGTATCAGAGCAAAAGGTTGGCCCTAGGAGCGAAACCCTACCCGTGTAGATGTTTTTTGAGGATCTTATTTTGAAAACTATACTATTTGCAAAAAAACTAGGACTTGTCTGGTACCTCTCTCTGCTTTGTAGAATTTGGAAAAGTTTCTAAACTCTTGGCTATCTCCCTACCTTGGGTTCCTGCGTGCAGCTCTTAGGTTCCAGTGCCCCATCTGTCATCTTTTCGTTGGGGCTGGGTTCCCGAGTATATTCCTTGTTCTGCTGCTTGAATCCATCTTGCTAATCTTGTTGCTCCTTCATCTGTTCCATCGGTTTGGTTGCCGATATCCTTGCTGAGCCCCTCTTCCTTTGGTTGCCCTTTTCTAGGACCAGATGGCAGAACGTCAGCGCCGTGCCGTCCGTACCCCGGCCCGCTTGGGTTTTGAAGACCAAGGTCCAGTCCGCAACAACCTGCTTACTGCCGCGGAGGAACAAGAAGTGGAGCAGACCCACGATCGGATGTCCGGAAATGTCCGTGCAGCCGGCCTTGGTACCTTCGACGCTGCAACAGCAAACCCTGGAGGATTGCCTCAACCTCCTCACCTTCCAGCAGACCCCCAGCAGCTTATGGCCATCCAGACCCAGATCTTGCAAGGCATTGCTCAGAATTTGGCCGCAATGCAGCCTCTTCTCCATCAAGCTCCACCAGCACAAGCTCATGGACGCTCCAAGCTCGCCGACTTCATGAGGTCCCGTCCAGCCGAGTTCTCGCAGACTGCTGAGCCAGTAGAGGCTGACGACTGGCTGAAGGATATGGATAGAAAGCTGAACCTAGTGCAGTGCACACCTGTGGAGAAAACCCAGTTTGCTGCACACCAACTGCATGGACCAGCAGCCGACTGGTGGGAGAACTACTGTGCTGCCCATCAAGATGCCGCCAACATCGCCTGGCCCGAGTTTGTTGAAGCCTTCAGAGCCGCACATGTCCCAGAAGGAGTAATAGACATTAAGAGAGAAGAATTCAACAACCTCAAGCAGGGACATTCCAGCATCAGCGAGTACCTGAGCAGGTTCAACCATCTAGCTCGCTATGCACCAGAGGACGTGAACACGGACAAGAAGAAGATCAGAAGGTTTCTGAAAGGGATGAATGTGGCAATGAAGATCCAGCTTATTGCCCATGACTTCCCTACTTTCCAGCACATGGTCAATAGAGCCCTAGTAGTTGAAGACGCGAGGAAGGAGATCGAAGTTTTTCGCAAGCGCAAGGCCTCCCAGATGCAGTCTCGTAGTGGTCCGAGTACCAGGCCCTATCTCCCCAGTCCTTCCCGTCAGTTTGCCCCATCCCAGTTTCAAGAGCGGGTGTTTCGCCCATCTGTTTCTCGCCCGGCTTCTTCTGTTCAGTCCCGACCCCTCAGTGCAAATACCGGTGCAAGTCGCCCTACCCAGCCGGCCTTCAGCAGAGGAAATACCCGAGTGCCCAGGAAGCCGATGCTACAACTGCAACGAGTTGGGTCACTTCGCCCGACACTGTCCCCTGAAGCAAGACCCTGCAGCCTCCGGACGCCCCAACGCCAGCGCTTCAAGAGCCCTGTGTTCAGTCGAGGACAGCCGACTACACATGCTAATGGATCTGCTCCGTGCCCTCCGACCTTGGACGTGGCCGAGTCAATCATATCCAGTCAGAGACAGCCCGAGAAGCTTCAGATGTGGTAATGGGTACGTTTCTTGTCAACTCCGTACCTGCATTGTTCTGTTTGATTCTGGAGCATCGCATTCCTTTATTTCTCAATCTTTTGTGGATAAGTATGGTTGGGATGTTCAAGGTCTTAGGATACTATGGTCATACACTCCCTGGTAAGGAGTTTAGGTCAGACCAATCTTGCCCTGGAGTTACCTTGGTAATTAAAGGAGTTAGTTTCTCAGCCAACCCCATTGTCCTGGAATCACAAGGCTTGGATTTGATTCTAAGGCATGGACTGGTTAGCTAAGCATAAGGGCCGAATAGACTGTGCAACCAGCACCATAACCTGCAGTGCCCTTTTTGGACAAGAAAGTGAAGTTTGCCTCCCTTGGAAACCCTAAGAACCGACCCCTCCTGAGCTCGGTGCAAAGTAGTCCTTTGGAAGAAGTGCCGGTCAATGAGTACCTGATGTCTTCCCAGACAGTCTACCGGAATGCCCCCTGATAGAGAGATTGAATTCTCTATAGAGTTGCTACCGGCACAGCACCATATCCAAGAGGCCCTATAGAATGGCGCAAAGAGTTAGCCGAAGTGAAAGAGCAGATAGAAGAACTTGAGAGCCTAGGTTTTGTGCGACCTAGCACATCACCCTTGGGGAGCTCCCGTGCTCCTAGTGGAAAAGAAGGATAAGACCAAGAGGATGTGCGTTGATTATCGCGCACTGAATGGAGTAACATCAAGAATAAGTATCCTCTACCAAGGATTGACGACCTGTTCGACAGCTGCAAGGAGCTAAAGTTTTCTCTAAGGTTGACTTGAGATCAGGATACCACCAGTTAAAGATCAGGCCTGAGGATATACCCAAGACAGCTTTCCTGACCCGATATGGATTATATGAGTATACGGTGATGTCCTTTGGACTCACTAATGCCAGCTTTCTTCATGAGTCTTATGAATAAGGTATTCATGGAATATCTCGACAAGTTTGTCGTGGTATTTATGGATGATATCCTAATCTTCTCCAAGGACGAGCAAGAACATGTTGGACACTTGAGAATGGTTCTAGGAAAGTTAAGAGAGCACCAGTTGTTTGCCAAGTACTCGAAGTGTGAGTTTTGGCTAGACCGGGTTGCTTTTTCTCGGGCATGTGGTCACTGCCCAAGGAGTAGAAGTGGACCCGGGGAAAGTAAGAGACGTGCTTTCTTGGAAATCCCCGACTACGGTCACGGAAGTGAGAAGTTCCTAGGTTTGGCTGGTTATTATCGGAGATTCATTGAAGGATTTTCAAGGATTGCCAAACCCATGACAGAATTGCTAAAAAGGAAAAGAAGTTTGAATGGAGTGACGCTGTGAGAAAAGTTTCATGGAGTTAAGGAAAAGGCTGACTACCCCACCTGTGTTGATCCTTCCGGATATCAGGAAGACTTTGAGGTATACTGTGATGCATCCCGACTAGGCATAGGCTGTGTGCTTATGCAGGAAGGAAGAGTGGTTGCGTATGCCTCAAGACAGTTAAGACCCCATGAGCTGAACTATCCGACCATGACCTAGAGTTGTCAGCAGTAGTGCATGCCTTGAAGATATTGGCGACATTACCTAGTCGGAAATCGGTGTGAAGTATACACTGACCATAAAAAGCCTGAAGTATATCTTCACTCAGACGGAGCTTATCTCAGACAAAGAAGATGGCTTGAGTTGATTAAGGATTACGACCTTGGAATACATTACACCCTGGCAAGGCAAATGTTGTTGCCGATGCCTTCAGTCGGAAAGTCCATTGTAATGCCATCTTGACCCCGCCCTTCAACCGAGCTAAGTCGAGAAGCTGGAAAGCTAAGGATAAATATGGTCAAGCCAGGAACGCTGGCGACTTTGCTGATTCAGCCCACTTTGGAGGACCGGATCAGAGAAGCTCAAGAAAGTAGATGAAAAGATTGTATCTCTAAAGGAAAAGCATGACCAGGGAAAAGCCCCGAGTTCTCCATTGACAGCAAAGGAATGTTTGGTTTGGGAAACGCATTTGCGTGCCCGACAGAAAGGAAATCCAAGACTTGATCTTGAGAGAAGCCCATGAGTCCGCTTATTCCATCCACCCAGGAAGTACCAAGATGTACAAGGATATTTAAGGATCATTACTGGTGGCCTGGAATGAAGCGAGATATTGCCGAGTATGTCGCAGTTTGTGACATTTGCCAAAGGGTTAAAGCAGAGCATCAGAAGCCAGCAGGATTGCTTCAGCCCTTAAGGATACCGAGTGAAATGGGAAGAAATAGGAATGGATTTCATCGTTGGATTACCTAAGACCCCGGCCGGACATGATTCCATCTGGGTAATAGTGGATCGACTGACCAAGGTCGCCCACTTTATCCCCGTCAAGACAACCTACCCGGCCAAGAAGCTAGCCGAGCTGTATCTGACCAAGGTCATCTGCCAGCATGGAGTCCCAAAGAAGATAGTGTCTGACCGAGGAGCTCAGTTCACCTCCCACTTTTGGCAAAAGTTGCATGAGACAATGGGCACTTAACCTGAACTTCAGTACCGCATATCACCCCAGACGGATGGACAAACGAGAGAGTCAACCAGATCGTGGAAGATATGCTAAGAGCATGTGCCCTGGATTTTGAAGGAACCTGGGATCTCTGCCTGCCTTATGCCGAGTTCTCCTACAATAACAGCTATCAAGCCAGTATCCAGATGGCCCCAATGAAGCTCTATATGGACGCAAGTGTAGAACCCCACTCTGTTGGACAGACGTAGGAGAAAAGATGGTTTTTGGACCAGACATTTTGAAAGAGGCAGAAGAGCGAGTTAAGGTTATCGAGAGCGCTGAAGACAGCCCAAACCCGGCAGAAGAACTATGCAGATAATCGGAGACGAGAGCTCGAGTTTCAGATAGGAGACCATGTGTATCTCCGAGTATCACCCTACGAGGAACAAAGAGATTTGGAATGGGTGGAAAGCTAGCGCCTCGCTATATTGGACCTTACCCTATCGTCGACAGACGCGGAGTAGTGGCGTATCAACTGAGGTTACCCGAAGAACTCTCTGACGTCCACGACGTGTTCCATGTGTCCCAGTTGAAGAAATGTCTTCGCATCCTGAAGAGCAAGTTTCCGTTGAAAGAGATCGACGTACAACGCAACCTCACCTACAAGGAACGACCTATTCGGATTTTGGAGACAAGGGACAGACGTACAGACGAAAGACAATCAGATTCTGCAAGGTGCAATGGAGTAACCATTCGGAGGATGAAGCTACATGGGAACGAGAAGATCGCCTTCAAGCTGAGTACCCGGAGCTCTTCGCGAGTAACGGAATCTCGGGACGAGATTCTGTTAAGTGGGGGAGGTTTGTAACGACCCGTTTTTCTTTTCCGCTAGTCTTCGTTTTCCCGAGCTCCCCTCCTATCCTGTCAGCTGTGCCTGCAGTTTTTCTCCCGGCTAGCCGACTACCTTCTCCCTTGAGCCGAGTAGATTGCTACTCAGTCCTTGTATCTGCCCTTCCCCTTGTCTTACTCGGACCTCTTGCTGCCGAGTAAGCACTGTGAAGTGGCCGACTACCTTGTTGAGACCTGTTGTTTCCTTGTCCCCGAGTTGCACCCGCCGTTGGACGCCGACTACCGGAGTGGAAGAACCAGTCTTCACCTGTCCGCACCGCTTGGACGCGATGGACAATAACCTGCTGCATCGCTTGGACCAGTGGTCAGTCCGAAGCCCGGTCAGTGAGATTTCTCCAACCTGTCTAGCCTTGACCTTAATGTCTCATCGCAGCTACAGTGCCTGCTCAACTCCTCTGACCAGTTGGACTCCAAGGTCATTCCTGTCAAATCCTTTGTCAGTTCACCTTGACTTTTTCTCCACCCGTTGCCCACTCCACCGTGCCTCACTCTTGCACGCCGGCTATATATATTGAGCCATCCATGCTCCTTCTTCCTTTGTTTTGCAAACCGGCCAGCTCCAGCTCTGCTGAGTTTTGTTCTCCTCTCAAGCTTTGGAGCTCTGTCGCCTGGTTCGCAAACCTGTTCAGCCGACTGCCCCTTTTCTGCAGCCGACTACCTCTTGATCCTTTTTCTTGGTGTTTTACTTCTCCTGCTTATCAGTGTTTCTTTCTGCTTGTTCAGAGCCTGAACCGGTGGACGATCCAGAAGCCACCTTCGCCGAAGACCAGACCCCTCCTTGGAACAAGGCAAGCCTCTTTGATCATATTGTTTCCATATATGCAAAACTATGTTGTTTGGAAAATATTATGCATGCTTAGTTTACACCTTTTTAAACTGTTGGCTCGGTTTTTGCAAGCGCAACCGATGGACCTACCCAGTAGTAGCACTTATTTGGTAGGATGTTGTTATATTTTCCCTTGAAGAGCCCACAAATGGCACGCTAGCATCCTATCTGAGGATACGATGCCGAGTAGAATGGCTTAGCTCTGCACACGTTGTTTGTCGTTGGGCAAAAATTGGGTTTTACAAACTGATTGAAAAACCCGGTACTCCGTGTATGGCGTGTTTGTGAAACAAATAAAGTTGTGAAATCTTGATATACAGAGACAGTGTGTTGTGGTTGGCTATGTATCCTCATTAAGGAGCGTTTCCTTTGGGAATTCCATCCGAGCATCTTACAGTCGGGTATTTTATGGGATGCCCTGGCCGAGTAATAGTAGGTTTAGGGAGTTCAGTGCCGACACTGAATCTGTGTGGATCTTTCGGCTGGCATTGGATGACTCTAGACTGGCTTTGGAATGGCCTTGTTCACGAATTTCTGTACAGGCCAGTATCGGTGTAATTTTCGTGTCGGATGGGTAAAGCGCACACCTTGCAGAGTTTAGCAGAACTGTTCGAACAGCCGTGCCCACGGTTAGGGCGATGCAAGGTGATTCCCATAGCGTAGATTTGTTTGCCAGTGATTTGTGAAAGTGTTTGATGGGAAGGGAACGTGACCAGAGTTTGCCGAGTGAGCAAACGGAAGGCCTGTGTGGCCAGAAACGGATCTGTGTGTCCGGGTGTTAAGCACATAACAAGTGAATGAAAAGTAAACAGATGAAGATCATGCTCCGGGTTGTAGCAGGGCAGCAAAGTTTAAGCCCCGGGTTTGTAGCCAGGGCGGCACTGATTCAGTCTTCGGGTTGTAGCCAGAAGACGGATTGATCAGCTCCCGGGTTGTAGCCAGGGCAGCAAGTTATCGGCTCCGGGTTGTAGCCTTAGCTAGCTGGTTGTAGCCAGCCTAGCGGCATCTTAGTGCCATGATCATGCTCCCGGGTTGTAGCCAGGGCAGCGATGATGAGCCCGGGTTGTAGCCAGGGCGGCCACCGACTAGCTAGCTGGTTGTAGCCAGTGTAGCGGGCATCAAGTGCCACATCGCTGAGATTTGGTTGTAGCCGAGTCTCAGGGTCAACGAGTGGTTGTAGCTACTCGGAGAAGTACAGGACCAACAAATGAAAGTAAAAGATGATAAGCAACATATATGTTTATGCTTGAATTCGTTAAGTGGCGAGTTTGTTGAAAGCAACTTGCGGAATGGATAGGGGCGTGAGCCTCTGTCGCGACAACAAAATTTAAGCTCACTAGTGTTTGCAACGAAAAAGAGTTTTCTTAAGGCAATTTTCGCAAAATGAACCCTTTAGCCTTTCTGTCTGACCGACATTGGCATGCATCATTTCCGGCTTGCGAGTACGAAAGTACTCACCTTGTTCATATATATGTATAGTAGGTTTTGGAGAAGAAGACGAAGATCCCCCGAACTGCTGCCGAGTTTCCAAAGGCGGTTGTATTCGATAGGCTCCAAGACTATTGAGGCCGACTACGAAGACTTCTGAAGGTTTCGAGCCTAGTTCCCAACCGAGCCTGTGGAGTAGTTTTTGCCCAGCTCCGCCCTGTTCTGCTCGTTCGCTAGTTTACCTGTTGATTATTTTTTGCCCATCCGGTCTGTCTGGATGGATTCTCCTTGTACATATATGTAAGTACTCTGCCGTTTTATGTATTATTGTAGCTCTGTGTTGTATATTGTTGTGCGTACCGACTACTGATCCTGGGATTCGGGGTGCCTTAATGCACATGGTGGCCTTCCACCTAGTCGGGAGGCGCCCACAGCGGTGGGTATCAGAGCAAAGTTTGGCCCTAGGTAGCGAACCACCCGTGGTAGATGTCCTTTGAGGATCTTATTTTGAAAACTATACTATTTGCAAAAGATATGGACTTGTCCTGGGTACCTCTCTCTGCTTTGGTAGATTTTTGGAAAAGTTTTCTAAATCTTGGCTATCTCCCTACCTTGGGTTCCTGCGTAAGCTCTTAGGTTTCCAGTGCCCATCTGTCATCTTTTTCGTTTGGCTTGGGTTCCCGAGTATATTCCTTGTTCTGCTGCTTGAATTCCATCCTTGCTAAATCTTGTTGCTCCTTCATCTTGTTTCCATCGGTTTGGTTGCCGATATCCTCGCTGAGCCCTCTCCTTTGGTTTGCCCTTTCTAGGACCCAGATGGCAAGAACGTCAGCGCCGTGCCGTCCGTACCCCGGCCCGCTTGGGTTTTGGAAGACCAAAGGTCCAGTCCGCAACAACCTTTACTGCCGGGAGGAACAAGAAGTGGAGCAGAACCCGATCGGTGTCCGGAAATGTCCGTGCAGCCGCCTTGGGTACCTTCGACGCTGCAACAGCAACCCTGGAGGATTGCCTCAACCTCCTCACCTTCCCAGCAGACCCCAGCAGCTTATGGCGCATCCAGACCCAGATCTTGCCAAGGCATTGCTCAGAATTTGGCCGAATGCAGCCTCTTCTCCATCAAAGCTCACCAGACAAGGCTCGATGGACGCTGCCAAGCTCCCGACTTCATGAGGTCCCGTCCAGCCGAGTTCTCGCAGACTGCTGAGCAGTAGAGGCTGACGACTGGCTGAAGGATATGGATAGAAAGCTGAACCCTAGTGCAAGTGACCCCTTGTGGAGAAAACCCAGTTTGCTTGCCACACCCTGCATGGACCCAGCAGGGGAGCTGGTGGGAGAACTACTGTGCTGCCCATCAAGAATGGCCGCCAACATCGCCTGGCCCCGAGTTGTGTTGAAGCCTTTCAGAGCCGCACATTCCCAGAAGGAGTAATAGACATGTAAGAAAGAAGATTCAAGCAACCTCTAAGCAGGGACCATTCCAAGCATCAGCGAGTACTGAGCAGGTTCAGCATCTAGCCTCGTCTATGCAGCCAGAAGGACGTGAACAGGACAAGAAGAAGATCAGAAGGTTTCTGAACGGGATGAATGTGGCAATGAAGGTCCAGCTTCTTGCCCATTTTGACTTCCCTACTTTCCAGCACATGGTCACAGCGCCCTAGTAGTTGAGACGCGAGGAAGGAGATCGCAGTTTTTCGCAGCCGCAAGGCTCCCAGATGCACGACTCGTAGTGGTCCGAGTTCTAAGGCGCCCTATCTCCCCCAGCCCTTCCCGTCAGATTGCCCCAATCCCAGTTCAAGAGGCGGGTGTTTTCGCCCATTGTTTCTCGCCCGGCTTCTTGCTGTTCAGTCCCGACCCCTCAGTGCAAGTACCCAGGGCAAGTGCCTATCCAAGCC